>CM060846.1:370955511-371370511 GCA_030762175.1 Metallyticus violacea | reverse complement strand
GCCAGCAGATGACATTATAGGATTGCACGCGCGGCGCTAGGGAGCTGCAACCTTGAACTAGTAGTGCGCCGAGCGTTATCGCTGTATGTGCATTGGGAGTAGTGACATCGTTATTTTTGTTATCACATGCGTGCACCAGTCTGTGATTTCGTCATTTCTTTAATGGTGTTTAACGCCCGTTTTTACTACTGAGGCACCACAGGCGGTGAACACTGGTGATAAATGAAATGAAATGAGATATTGGGAAAGGATTTTTTTAAGGAAGGAAACGTTCCAGGCCTAAGTTTAGGGTGCCTCCCCGGCATTTGCCAGTTATGAGGACTGAGGAAAACCTGGAAAAAACCTCAGTCAGAGAGGACGGTCCTGGTGCGTTTCGAACCCCAGACCTTCCGCTCACGAGCGATTTCGTCATGGACAGCACTTTGGAATAAAGAGCTAACATGAAATTTGCATCAAACTTAGGAAATCGGCCACAGAGACATTAAACATGCTTCTGTAAGCTTACGGCGATAATACAAAAGGGCCTACTCAATGTTTCGAGTGCTATGGGCGCTTCAAGAGTGAAACAACGTCCTTAGAAGTTTAAAAAATGCGGGAATTTGTTCATGAGGATCGCAGAAGATGAAGACATATCTCAAAGGGGGCCGTGAATAGCAACAGGCTCTACACTCACTTAAAACAATGACTTCAAGTTCGCATTCCAAAATTTGTAGAAATGCTGGGACCGGGGTATTGCTGCCCAAGGAGATGATTTCAAAATTAGGAAAATGATGTATTTCATTTAAGACAGAATCAGTCCTGGAACTTTTTGATACATTTGTTTTCCATTAAAATGATATGAATTTTGCCTTTTTCCTCAAACAAGCCTGTGAGGGAAACAATGTAATAATGAAAGATTATAGACAAGCAGCGTTTTGCAAATTTGTTTTATTAATTATAAAAGTTACTTATAAAACCAGTACTATACAAGGAAATACAAATTATGCAAAATTTTAAATATACTAAATTTATACTTTTAAACTCTTAATAATGTTCCAAATATTAGTTTCATAATCATTAAGTAGATTACTTACATTTTCATATAAGGCGATTCTTTTAAAGCCTTTCTTACATCTTGAATTATATTTTTAAAAATATATCGTGCATAAACATTGCAACAAATATGCTTATTTTCGAATAAAAGCGAGTCGAATGACCAAGAAAATTTTAACGTCTGCAAGTTAATACATACTGAAGTTAGTTTTCAGTTTACCTATATATTAAAAAATACTTTCGTTTACATAAAATGCTCATTTTCTGCGTTTTGAAAATTGTTTACAAATTAATCTTTACTTACTTAAAATATTAAGCAAGTAAATTGTCATAAATGAATTGAAATGATATTTCTAAGGGTAACAATGTAAAAAAAGCTCTTTATTAGCATTGTAAGAGAAAATAAAGGTAGTTGGCGTTTTCTACGGAGAGCTACTGTAGGTGGGGAAGCACTTAAACGTTGGGAGGGAAAGTGGGGCCAAGCATTTTAAACTGCGAACGTTAGGACCGCGTGTTAATGCATTCGCAGTATTAACCACTTTGTAATAAAGGTAAGAGGATAAATGTTTTTAGTACTAAGCATATTGCAGCGGAACTGCGATTCCCTCCTCCCGGCCGTTTTATCATGCTCCTATAATCTTTTGCATCTGAGCTCATGCGATTGACATGACCTTGGCTCAGCGTGCGCTGTTCTCAGCTGCGGACGTAGACCAAAAATGATACGCAGTCCTGAATCTTGGGTGTTGTTTTAAGTAAATCTTCGCTGGTGACCTGTGATGTTAAAGACCGTTCGTAAAAAATAATAGCAGTAAAAATAGTTTAAATGTTTAAAAATGAACCATATTTCACAAACACTTTTTTAAATTAATATCATCCATAATTACAATATTAACGTCGAAAAAATATAATTACAGCCATTTAAAATGATTCTATATTATTATTATTATTATTATTATTATTATTATTATTATTTGATCTACCAGACTAAGTGCCATAAGTAACTATAAAGGTAACCTCAATGGAAATCGAATTTTTACAGAATATTTTAATTTTACTTTCTCCGACTAGCATAGCCTAGGAAACAATATTCAATAACAGCCAATGTTCACAAAAATAAGAGAATTGTAATCCTTGGCTGCGCACTTTTGCATTACAATAATTACAATGCTGTCCACACTTAACACTACATAGCCAGTATATGCCTCTAAACGTTTAGCTTAAAAAGAAAGTGCTCAACGATTATCTTGGAAACTTAGCGTACAATAGAGAACAAGTTGACCAAATCTAAAGATCTGCATTTTTCTAAGCGTTTCCTACTTTCCCAAAAATCTTGGTCCTGTTGATGAAGAAATTTCACAGAGATATCAAAAACATGTCAGTAGATAAAAGCATAACATGAGATGCTGTACAGAGACGGTTCAAAAAGAACTTCGTGAATGAAAACGAAAAGTGCAGTAACGTGTTTCAACCGGAGGACATATTCACTTCTAACCCATATTTTGTACCGAACTTGTGAAAAAACCTTACACAATAGAGATCAATGGTAAATATAATTGAGACAAGTACTCCAAAGTTTCCAGTTTTAAAGAATTAAGATTCCTAAATAGCAATTCCTAAGGTGTACCAAAAATGAAACTGACATATATTGAAATGTGAATGCGTGCAAAGGGTTGCCAGTCTTTCTAACCATTGGCAGATTGTCATCAGCACTGATAACTATTTCGTTAAAATCTTGGTTTAAATTGATTGTTTAGTTTATTTACAGAGCATCTCAGGGCGTAAAACGGCTGATGCATTTTTCTCAGAGGGAGGCCTCTTCTTTCAGTCTTGAGGTGCTTTTACGTGCCGTAAATCTAGCCACAACTTTACTTCCCTTCCAAAGGAAACTATACTCAGTATTTTTATGTCCGAAGAAATTTCATTAATCCTGTTCGAAATTGAATCCGTGATGGTCTAAACTTAGTTTAAGGGAACAGAAGATACTTCTATTATTAAATTTTTGTTTATTCGTTAAGCTTCCTTGCACTTTTCATGACTTTTACCAAACATTATGATAAAATGATTCATGCACCTTCTAAAAAAAAACCATGCAATGCAGAACCACTACTTTTAATATGAAATGTAATTTTTTAACACAAACAAAGTTTTAGGCTAATGTTTTGGAATTAGAAACAGAAAAAACGTGAGGTCACGGTCGGGATTCCAACCATGCATCTTTGGCTTACCGTACAGATGACCTTGCCACTTGAGCTACCGTACTCTGTGCGACCACTACCACGAATCTCCCCCGTTTGAGTCCACATACCCTGGAGACCTCTAAGGTTATCTCGTTACAGAGATTTTATCCCGAAGAGGCTATTGGAAATATTCAAGCACTTGTGACTTCATAGTTAAGGGTAGTTAGGCATAGTACAAGTCGGTCCTAGTGGTCAAGTGGTAACCACACTTTCCTCTTAGATCCAAGATCGCAGGACCAATCCCGGCCAGGATCAATGGATTTTTTGCAGGCGTAAAAATCATAGGCATGGCTTCCTTCGGAAGGGAAGTAAAGTCTTGGGTAACGTGTTGTAGATTTACGGCAAGCCTGAAAGGAGAGGCCTCTGAGCAAAATTCAACTACCGTTTCATGTCCGGAATTGAATGGCACGCTGATGACCTGAGATGTTACAGAGCTTTCGTAAATACACCAATTAAAAAAATAGACATAGCCCGGACCGTGACCTCAGTTTTGTCTGTCTGTATCTGATTACAGGCTCAATGCTCCGTTTTAGTGCAATAATCTTTTTCCAGGTTTTCCTCAGTCGTCATAAATGGCAAATGCCGGAGAGTTACCTAAACTTAGGCCTAGAAAGAGTCCTTCCTTAAAAATAAATCCTCTGCCAATATATATTTCATCTCGTGTATCATCAGCGTCCATGCAATTACTGAAACTTTCATTTGATTTGATTAATCCCTTTCGTTCTTAAACTAGAAACTTTAAATATTTTAGTGAGAAAAATATGTTTTTTCAACAATTTAGAATATTCAGTTCCAACTTTTTTAACTAGTTTTCTTTTTGAAGCCACAGCGCTTGAAAAGATTTCCTGACAGTGAACAAGATGATAATCCGCTGTTTGTTGCTACGCAAATGAATGACTTTCACGGACACCAAATTGAACCTTGCTCCTGTCTCTTATACGGATTCCTATATCAACACAGATAGAGCTTATCGATTCCTACATCAAGGTCGGCACCTTGATATCTGGGATGCTGTCAGTTTTCGTGGAAATGTAGCTTCCTGGAATCTGGAATGTTCCATAGCATTTGACTGGGGAATAAAACTATGAAATTATATATAAAATAACTGAGAATGTGGAAATAAAATAAAAGTGGAATCTTTATAATTTGTATTTTTTTCGTTATTTATTTATTTATTTATTTATTTTTGTTGCGGCAGACTATATCATATTCGCTCCCCGAGTAGTTGTGTGCATTTTTAACAAAATTATGAAAATATGTTACAAGTAATGACGAATTATAGCGGAATTCACTAATGACTAACAGAACCTCAAGACCAGCGTTCATCAGAGAAAAAGCAAAACGTTTTAATTTCATCTGTTTATGTGCTAAGTATCCCACTGTAATTTTGAATGTATGTGGTACCAATTTCTTATTACTGATTAATTGAAAACAACGACAATAATAAAAATTATCGTTTTTTTATGCCAGTAACGGAGCTGTTCCTTTAAAATGTTCAAAGTATTCCAGAGAAGTTAGTTATTTTTCAATAGCATAACGTGATTCCTGGTGAAGTGGGGTATAAATGTTTTTAAATTAAAATTATTTAACGTAGGATTCCGAAATCTTTCAAAAGACATCAAACTTACTACGCATGTACATTAAAGTTTAAATTGTACAATTGCATTATTTATTTTTTTCCTCGCTTTATTTCCTTAAAACTTCCGGAAATTATGAATATATCTCTGCATTTGTACAGGATTTTCAGTCAGTTGACTCCATCCCTATGTCTCCTCTACATTAGTACAACTGCCCTACTTCCACTCCAATAGTTTTCGTAGAACTGCACGCTGAGGGTTAAATTCTTACGGAGCTGTCACTTGTTTTTTTCGGTAAACAGTTTGCTCTTTACGCCTCTGGAGTGTTGCTGATCACCCAAGTAATGGGATTCGCTCCTGTGGTGTGCTTCATTTTAATGTTTTTCTATTCTAGTTAATCTTTGACGAAAATAAAAAATAAAATGAATAAGGTATTTTAATGTAACATACAAAATAAACAACATAATACAATAGAATATTACGCTTAAAAATAAAATATATTGTCAAATAAACACCGAATTACTATTATTATTGTATATGGAAGACCACCTGGTCAAAAAACCAAAACCTCATTGAGTTGTCGGTCACATAAATATTTATTTCATTATCAAATAAGGGCTTTCTGTAACTGTTTGCGATAAGATCTACATTTTTTTATTAATTGAGTTTGTGTTTTTTATAATTATGGGCCGGCAGAGCACGCTGCATACTGGAAGAAACCAATCGACAAGCCTTTATAAACCTGTGCAGGTAGCAGCCTTTAGTTATTTTGAGGGAGGCTTTATCAGTGATTATTGTGCATTCGTATGTAAAGCAATGCTTTCATTATGTATAAATTGTTCACTAATGTTTCCCACTACTTAAAGAAGAACCAGGCTTTATGTACGATATGTGAGATGGGGTGAAGCGATTCGCAAGAAAATATTCTCACAATCATGTTCCATGTAGGGAAACTGTTGACCAACTTGATAACAAGTTTCTACCACAGAATCTTTCAATAACAAGAAACGTGTTCTAAGGAAAGTTTCATAAAATACAGGCATTTCCTATGCGTGTGCCGGCAATTTATTGCCGCTGAGTAGCATCGTTTTTAACATTTTTATAATTTTATAATTATTACTTATTACCGATTTTAAACACAGTGTCATTTTATGATTTCAATAAAAATATAAATATAAATTTACTTACCAAATAAGCAGAGGCGTTCGGGAGGCCCATAACTAAAGTAAACTTACTGTATTTTTTACTGTTGCATAGATACTGCATTGTGTTCATCACTTTAAAAGCCTAATATCATCTATTGTTTGTTTTTTAACATTTTTGAAGGCATTTACATTTCACATTTTACTTGAGATCAGATCATCCCTATAAGATTTTGTATACAATGATTGAGAACCACATTATCTTCAGATGAAACATTTCATTAGGCACATATATTTCCTTCTGTCCTATATCCGTAGATTTTCATTTATTATGTCTAAAAGCACAGGCTTGATAGGAAAGAAGGTTGTGTTCTGCACTTACAAAAAAGTTCTTCTTTTCTTCATATGGGATTTAGGATTGGGCTATGATAGAATATGTGAAATAATGCAATCACAGATGGCTCTTTTAGATACTTTAAATTTGTTCCTTGTAACGTAGTAATCTACGAGAGCATTAGTTATATTACTAAGCGTCAATGAAACCTGATCTTTCTCCACAATGAGTGATAATATATCACATTAACAAGGTTTAGATATTGCACAGTTGTTTGTGTAACATGATCAGATTTTCATTCCAGAAAGGCTCCTATCATCCAAATAAATATCATGATAACCTTGACTCTGAGCAGAATTATTTCATGAACTAAATATTAATACCGTCACACGATCGTTTCGTTTGATTCTGGCCTTCCAGGGAGCAATGCTTAAATTCTATAATAGATAAAACACATCGCACAGTCTTCCACGTGAAAAATCATAGATTCTAGAGTTATTCTTTCTCGAATGGTTTCGTTAAGAAATGCTGCACTGGGTGATTTCGCATTTTGGTAGCATTCGTAAATTGTCCTGTGTAAAATCATTGATTTTGTGGAAAGGTAACTTAGTTCTGTAAATTTGCTTTTTTGATGACACATTATACTTGTAGGGTCTTCAATTGAGGCAATCTTGATTAATGGACCAAAAATCAGGGATTAATTTATAAATATTATTTGATAAAAACATTCTCAGTTTTAAATAACACTTTCTAAATATTTTGCAGCATTTTAAGTGACTGCTGCGAAGTTTTACCCCTCTTTCGGTAACTTCTTTTTTCTATTGTGATTTCTGGAGAAGGATGAGGATTTTAACTATTCCTTCTGCACTTTGTTCATTATATTCGCCATCAGCTAATCATGATCAATAAATGAAATAACACAACGCCCAATGCAGTATATTATTATTCACACTCATGGGCTGAGGAAATATTCTGAAATGTGAAGCGCAAAGCAAGAATTAGCTACGTTTTATTGCATGTCATTAATGATGGCTAGACCCAGAGACCATTGTATAGTGTTTCAATCGGAGTGTTGGGGAGAGAGTGACCTTATCCTATACTGAGAAAAAACTTTTGCCAAGGCATGCTGCACACTGTATGCTGTCTACATCTTACTTCTCTTTGAGAATATTATTAAGATGCATGTTAATAGTGACCGATTTTCAACTTCTCAAATAACTACAGTCGATATAAAGCTTGCTTTTAATACTACTGCGCAAAGCCTACTACTTTCAACTGTTTACACAACTATTGACAAACAATAAGAATTTGCTTTTGCGTTGTGGGAAGGATCTACCAAATTCATGTTAAAAAAATTTACAAACGATGCAAGGCCTACTTGTGAAATTGGTGTAAAGGTCTACAATTTTCCACTGTAAAAATTAAAAATATATATATATATAAAAAAGTAAATGCTTACTTTTAAAAATAGTGGACAATATCTTCGAGATTCAACCGTTGAAAAGAAGACAAACATGTAACGCGTGCTTTTAAAGTAGTGTCCCAACTGTACTTTTCAAGTACGCAAATAATTGCTACAGATAACGGAACCCGGTTTTAAACAGTGGACAAGTTTTACGAATTTCAGCTTTTGGAGGAAAAAAAAAAAAACAGAAAAGGCCTTCTATGTAATACAATTTTTAAAATAATTAATAAACGATGCAACGTTTGCTTCTGAAGTTAGTTTGAAAGTATGCGAATTTTACTATTCAAACTATAAAATGCTTAATTTTAAAAGTAATGGAAAATACACATTTCCACTGTTAAAAAACAAGGTAAAATTTCCATCTCGTAAACTCTGCACTTTCAACTATTAAAACAATTGGAAAATGCAGGGTTTTCTTTAAATTTTGTGGAGAATGTGTGTGAATTCAACTTCTTAAACAAATGACAAGTGAAGCTAGGCTTACTGTCGAAAATAACGCAAAAGTCTGTTACTGATTCAGAAATAATGTGATGCTTACTTTTTAAGGTGTGAGAGTATGACACTTTTAAATAATGCAATGCTTGCTTTTAAAAGTGGTGCGCAAAATCTTAGAAATTCAACTTTTTAAACCAATGACAAACGATGCAAGATTTTCATTTCAAAGTAGAGCCATTCCATTTCAAACCAGATAAATTTAAAGCAAATGGTTAATATTAATAATAACTTATTGGTTGTATTTATCTATTTACATTAAGACCTAAAATAGCTAGATTTATATCTATAAATATAACTATATAACTATAATAATAAATCCGAAAATGTATTTGAAGGTGAAATATGGGTGAAAAGGAATTTTGTGAACCTTCATATTTACAATGTTTGTTAACCATTTTTTCATATATGCATTGAATGAAAAAACATAAACCTTTGTGTATTATAATTTTGGTAAAACTTTAATATTTTTGCAGTCATTCGAAATAAAAATGTATATAATAACCGCACACTCTTACATTAAAACGGGACATATTTCCATTCTTAACCAAAGAAATATAATTCAGGATTATCTCATGTTAAAGCTTATAAGATGTCGCTGTATCATGTTCTAAAACTTCATAAAAGTTAATATTTTTCTTTGAAAAAAGTAATTAAATTGTAACTTTTACAAAGTTCGCACAAATGTATCAAATTCTAAAATGTATCATACAATGTTTTATCTTCCACTCTAGAAATTTGCAAAATTTCATAATGGGATATGCATAAATGAATAATTTGCAACCAATTAACTTACCCAGCCGGGAGCTGGCTATCGAGTAGAGCGCCACTCCACGTCCGCGCCAAGCTCTGTGAATGTAAACACAGTGCTAATGTACACCATAAGTCAACTAAAGAAATGAGTAAACACTTTTTAAGCACTAGTAACATAAAATACAGCAAATCAATTTAAAGCACAAAATATCAACTGGAAAACTGAAATATATACTATTTAATGAGCTCAAATAAATACAAGTTTATTTTCGAAAAAAAAAAAAGAATAACCTTTAATTATGCTTCATATTTTGATATTGTTATGAAAACATGCAGTGTTATTGGCTTTGCTATTTATATCGAGACTGTAGTAAGTCATCGTGAGCCAGCAACAAAAATATAATTCCTCTAATAATCCTATAAACTAGCAGAAATAATTTTCTTGGTGCCGTAGTGGAATAAGACGAATGGCTTGCTTTTGTTGCGAATCTTTTGAAAGTTACTCCAATCGCATCACAAGGGATGTCCCAAAACAGCGTCTTTCAGGAAATACACCGAATACATTCTTCATGAAGCAGATTTACATTTGTTTTCAGTTTTTGTATTGGGCACTTGTCCCATCAGAAAAATGTATAATTATGTTATTTGTTTATTTATTTGCCTTATTCACGAAAGCTCTTTAAAATATCTGGTCATTAGTGGCTCATTCAGCTCAGGGAGTAAAATGGCAGATAAATTTTGTTCAGATATTCATTCTTTCAAGCGTATCGTTCTTTTCGTGCCGTAAAACTACAACACGGAGCAACGGCTTTAGTTCCATTTTTACGGCTTAAGTATTCATGGAACTTGGACATGTTTGTGCCCGCGAACTTGGATCTGGAATGCAAGTACGAGCACCATTACACCAACAGGGCCTACTGGTCGTGCATAGCTCTTCTTGCATTGGTTATTTTGTTCTTTAAATAAATTATTGAATAACGTTGGACAATTTTATATACCGAGGGTGGAAAGAATGTATACACACTTTCACAGTAGATATCTACTTAATATATTTCAAAGGTGGGCCGAAAAACAACAGTAATGTGTAGTATGATATTCTGTAAACAGATGTATGAATGAATAGTGTTTAACGCCCGTTTTTGCTACAGAGGCACCACAGGCGATGGACACTGGTGATACATGAGATGAAATGATATATTGGGAAAGGATTTTTTTTTAAGGAAGGAAACGTTCCAGGCCTAAGTTTAGGGTACCTCCCCGGAATTTGCCATTTATGAGGATTGAGGAAAACCTGGAAAAAACCTCAGTCAGGATGACGGTCCTGGCGGGATTCGAACCCCAGACCTCCCGTTCACGAGTCCGCGATTTAACGACCTCGGCCACCCGTGACGGTATAAACAAATGTGACTCACATACATTATGATAGCGTTGCTACTTGAACAACGTGTGTTCTGTACGTGTGTACAGAACACACGTTCTCATTTTTTTTTTTTTTAAACGTTTCTACTACTGAGGCACCACAGGCGGTGAACACTGGTGATGCATGAAATGATATATTGGAAAATATTTTTTTTCTAAGGAAGGAAACGTTCCAGGACTAAGTTTGCCAGTTATGAGGACTAAGGAAAACGTGGAAAAAATCTCAGTCCGGAAGGACGGTCCTGTCGGTATTCGAACCCCAGACCTTCCGCTCAAGAGTCCGCGCCTTAACGATCTCGGCTACCCGTGGCGGTTGCGATGTTCACAGGGGCATATCTGGGAGACCTCGCGCAGCAACAAGCCCCGCGCACTGGATCCAAGGCACTGGATAGGACGAAGGTGTCCAATTGAGTTTCCACCGGGTTCTCCGGATCTAATTCCGTTGAACTACTACATATAGGGAACTCTTAAGGATGTTGTATACCGTAGAAAACCAGCAGCACTAGCAGCACTTCGGGAACAAATTGAAACGAACATGTGATGCAATCGCAAACGTTGCTCAATCAGCAGTTCAACCTACTCAGAAGTGTATCGACGCCGATGGTGGTCATTTTGAGCAACTGTTGTAAGTGTAAAAATCTAAGGAGATTAGTGCTCATCATTTTCTATTTGTGTGAATTAATTTTTGTTATGTTTACACAGTTTTTTCTTTATTTGAAGTGCGTATACATTTTGGCCTCCTCTGGATGTTTATATCGTGTCTAAAACATTCTGTAGTTGGTACTGAATTTATATGTTATAATTCCTTTCTGTCTATGAAATAAATGGCAAGAAAGGGAAAGCGATCTGATTTTACAGCAGTTGTCTTCTTGTTGAATGACAAAGCTACAACTTTCTGAAAAAATCGCAAATTATAAGGCATTCACTATCCTGAAAAGGTTCTTTCTTCCGCACCAGAAATGCAGTTTGCTGCTGAGACTACGGCTTCTATTTTGGAAAACTTACCTAAAGATTATCAACTGAAGACTACAAACTTTCTACAATACTTCAGTCAACAGTAACGCAATATTTGTCATTTCTATTTCAAATGTTTCTGAATATTGCATTAAATCTGCTCTTGATGGGCCATTTTGCCAATTTTTGAAATAACAATCAAGAGATGCAGAATTACGACACATCAACTTTGCATTTTCATGTTTAGCACTCTCGCACACACATCGAAGGCATTTAAAGACTTAAGAAAATACACATTATATTGATATGAGTTCATTATATTTTGAAAAACTGATTTTTATATTTCAACATTTATCTTTCTAAAACCGAAACGTTTCTTTCAAATTTGATAATAGTAACCTTTTTCTCCATTGTACTTTGAGCCGTCTTTTTACAGCAACGAAATTGCGGGTTATATCATTCGTGTAATAGTCAAATACATTTTTACTATAGATTTGTCTAAAAAGATTTTCCATTCCCAGCTCCTGGCGTTGAGAGAATTCCCCTCTTCTGCAGCTAGGTTCTGTGCAAAAATTCTGGTCATGAATTAAAATTCGGGAACATTTATATTCAGTGTGTATTGCATATTAATTGTTTATTCTTAAATCTATGTCCAAGGATTAAAGCATTGATCACGTCTTGATTGTGTTATAGTATTAGTCTATACATTAATTTTAAGAACGAAACAGAAAATCGTCACACAAATCATAGCAATATTTTATTGTTATCGCCCAGACAACTGAATATTTTGCAATAAACATAAAAGAACAATTTTACGCTTCTCAGAAGCGGTTTAAATAAAGAAGTGTACTAAGCGTTTCGTGAATATTACGTAATAGACCATGTATCTTAACGCGATCACAATATGCAGTAAGCACTTGGATAGTTTTATCAGCGTTGCAGGATAGCTACGCACGTATTATTTAATAATTTTCTTACATTGTCATTTATTATTGTTCCGCTGTGAATTTTTTACTAACCAAAGAAAATTAAATGGAGAAAATGCTGGTATTTTAAAATTAAAATTTCATTAGTGCAAACATTAAAAAATTAACATTTATATATATGAATAAAAAGTGGACATACAGGCGAAGAGCGTGTTTTTAATCCTTCTAAATGATACTAGTCTTCATTGCATAGGAATAAAATTATGTGAGAAACTAGCATTTATATGAGCGATTTTTCGAGAATTTTGATGTATAAAACTGCAAAATAATGAAGTTTGACACCCACAAAACAATTTGAGTGCCTTAAATTTATCATTAGAATGCGTACAAATGTTTCAATCAAATGTAAAAGTATAAGGTCAACACCTTGTCCGATTTGAGGTGAAATGACTTAGAAGTGCCGAAGAAAAACCTTCAACTGTTCAAACAATTGACATAGTTGCAAGGCTTGTATTTTAAAGTAACCTTTAACTGTTCAAACAATTATTAACCATGTGTGAAAAACTTATTTTCAAAAGTGGTGGTAATGGTCTGTGAATTTCAACAGTTGAAATAATGTGTTTGAAATTAGAGCGAAAGTCTACGAATTTCAGCTGTTCAATACATGACAATACTGGCTGTGTATAGTTAAGGAGAGCACACTATTAAGCAACTACTCTAGTGTCTAATGTATTTCTAAGTAATTAACCGCCATCTAAAATACGCGATATTCCTGAATCTCCGTATATTAACTCAACTTCTATTCCGATGTACTTTCATGGCACGCATGCTAAATTGACTGCATCTTGCATGGATTTTAGGGATGCACAAAATTACATGTTTTCCCCTTTAGTTTTCCCTAACACTTCCATTACCAAATAAACTACAAAACTATTATTCATTCTATGCACAGTTAATAATGTATATTTACTTTCTCCTCTACTTGTACATAATTTCTTTTGTTGTTAGTGATTCATAACAGCTGAATTTAATGTTAGTTCACGTGAGTTAAATATTTACGCAATGACAGTAAAACAAAGGCAATCATTTTTAAAGTAGGAACTATTTGTAGCACGTTATCAGTTGTAAGGGGTTGAGGGTTGTTAAATCACCTGCTGCTTTTACCCAACCCTTACGGCGTATTTTGGGTTACCTATTCCGATTCTGAGACCCACGTGGAATAATGTGCATTGTTCAGCAATTGTATTTATCGTTCCGTTTTGTTTTTATTTTAGTTCTGCTTGCATAAACTCGGCAACTATGAAATGCTAAATGTACTACGTGATTTGTTTGTATCCCAGGTGCTATGGAACTCGCTACAGGGGCAGACGTATGGGTTATCCTTTGACGAAACTTTCCGGCCTGTTCGCCGCTCATTTTCCGTGTACATATGGTGCTGTTTACTTGTCTGGCTAACTGATATTTGCACACAGCTATATATAGTGCGCCTATCTCTAAGTGAGCCTCCTCCCCTCTGTTCCATGCCGTCTGACTTCTCCGCAGGGAACCGTTCATATCTGCACACTCCCACTGGAAATGCCCAAACTGAGTTTACCCACTGCATCATTAAGCATTGACCTTATTCGTTTTTTAAAGCTGTGGGTATTCGCAATGTAGACTTTAAGGTGCATGGACAAATATGCAAATTAAATGCCATTTCAGTAATTCACAGACTTTGGGTTTCGACCCGTGTTTCCTGACTTGAGTTTTTTTTCCCAGGTTTTCCTCGGTTCTCATTGATGACAATACTTGGGAGGTACCTTAAATTTAGGCCTGGAATGCTTTGCTACCGGCAGAAATTACTTTCCCAATTCATCATTTCATTTTTTGTATCATCAAGTTTTCACCGCCTATGATGTCTGTGTAAAGAAAACGGGCATGAGCCACTGTTCAAAAATGTCCATTTCGAACGGACGGAAAAACCCAAGAATTGACAACAATGATTACTTCGAGTACTCCCTTGGCCTTCTCATTTGGCTGTTAGATTATCCAGGCATTATTTGTTTGTTTCTGGCTCTGTTGAACATTCATGTTCTAATTTGTCGATCTCCGCTTATCTGGCCTATGCTTGTTTGTTATTGGATATCCTTGTTCTTTCGTTTTAATTCGATCATTATATTTTTCAATATCTTTACTATTCTTCATATATTCAGACTGAAATTTGACTTCTCATCTTAAACTAGTTTATTTTTCTTTCTTTTTGCATATTTAGCTTTGCAAAGTCATGGCAGTTTGCTAACCTTACCTGTATTTGTATTATTATAAAATATTTCCCTATTATTCTTTCTATTTTTGGTTTCATTGGGCTAGATTTGCCAACTTTTATTTTAATTTTATTTCTTTCGTGCGATTTGTTCATTTTCAGTTGTTCAGTCTATATTGTTCATTTTGTACATTTATTTTATGCAGACTACACTTGCCTGTTCATGATTTCTCATTTAATTTACTTTTGTGATTAAGTTGTTTTCTCATTTTTAGAGGAGGAACATGGAATTTTGATTTTTTACTTTAACTTTAAAAATGTTATTTTATATATTTAGTTATGATATAATTTATTTTACTGTCGTAATGAATATCAAAATGTTTTTTAAAATGTAATAAAATGTGAATATTTAATTTACAAATTCCCAATTCTACAGAAATTACCTCGTCTATACTTGCCTCATTGCGGGGAACAGAAGTGCCATATTCACTTGGAGGTAACAACAAACTCAGGCGGTTACAGAAAGGTTCTGTGATGTTACATAAGCTTGATAAATATTCAAACTTTCGAAAAGGAGATAAAATGGCACAGGAAAGGGTCTTAACAGTGACCTGTCGAGAGATCACGAATGTGAACCCTCAGTACATGACAACCAGAGGCAACTCTTGTTACGTCACATACGAGATTTGTGCTGTCATGTCCAAGGGAGACATCATATGAAAGCGACACCTGGGTCCACAGGAAAGATTCTGTGAAATATCTCAATAATATGTCACGTAAATGTTTCAAAGTTCTTTTCTATCGATCGCTCTACATGTAACAACCAGTAAATAAATGTGAACAACATTTATGTGACACAACTTTCACTGGCGAAGTTTTAACAGCACCTACATCTACAATAAGTTTGAAAAAATGGAAATAAAAATTGGCCTTGAAATAGTAAAATTTGTCATTATATTGAACAGCTGAATAAAATATTCCAAACGTCTATAAAGGTTTTGTTAATTTTATCCAATTTTCGACATAGAATTCTCAAAAATTCTAGTAATTCCAAAAGCAGGGCTGCCACTGTTTATTGCAACATAAGAAACTCACAACTTTAGTGTACAGAGTTTAAAGGAATTATGATGCTGTGAAGATACATATTTCTTACAAAACACTTAAACGATACTCTTAATTATTTGTTAAAATTCTAAAATGCCTAACGTTTATACAAATTGCTCATACTACGATTCAAATATATGCCACCTAGTGTTATGGGTTGCAACACACTAGTAGCCAAAGAAACACTTTTCAACAATATTTTCAACACTTATATATGTTCTATTTACATTTTTTCATAAAAATGATTATTATTTTAATATGAGTCTAATTAAAATCAGAAATTTATCTTAACAATATTTTGATTTACTTCCTCATCTATAAAAGTGCACCTTTCTCAGGAAGACTCAAAATTTCAGGATTTATTATATTTAATCCAGTATTTTACGAAGAAATACTGCGCGATCCATTTGTCTGGACCTCACAGAAGAATGCTTCCATGAGTGAGCCTTCTTTACGCGCGCGCAGTTCCTTATTGCTTGGGCCACCCTAGATATAAACAGCGACAATATTGCGTTATTTTTGGCCTGGGCCTACAGTTCAGCATAGCTCTTGCTATGTCATAATAAAAAGACAATTTCTGCCGAGCAGTTTACGAGCGTACATTATTTCTGTATTTGTGTTGTTTTAGCTAGAGGGGGAATAAATCCTTCGGAAATAAGATATCAGATAAGCCTACCGACAACGGTGGCCGAGGTCATTAAGACACCGGCTCGTGAATGGAAGGACTGGGGTTCGATTCCCACCAGGGCTGTCCTTCCTCACTGAATTTTTTTCAGCTTTTTCAATGTCCTCATAAATGGTAATACTGGGAGCACCCTATTAGCCTAGTGCGTTTTCTTCCCTCGTATCATTTCATGTATAATCGAGTGTCCGAGAAAGGAGGCTAGAGTTTGCTGCTAAATGCTAGAAACGTTATGGTTCATGCCAAGGCAAATTTGCGTACATGATGGAAATGCTCCATCGCTAATTAACCCGAATTTGTGGTTAATAAATCAGTATAACTAAAGTCTTTGGGTTATTCCATGATATTTGTGACCACTGCTATTAATTACAATGTGTTAGTAGTATGTTTTACTTCAGTGTGTTGTATTAAAAAGTTACCACAAGATCAGAGAGAAAATAACGCATACAGGAACAGCTTATAGAACATACCAGATCATAAATTGTGGGGAAAAAAAAGTACGGAAAGCACAGCGGTTTGGAATAAATGTAAAGTATACTAAACATATCAGATATATGAGGGTGAGATGGCAACCACTTCGAACGACTACTTTAACACAGATAACCACTCATTATGAAATAAAACTAATATTGTGTGCATGCTATTATTGATCAAAGTTGTGTGAGTCGAAATGCGAGGGGAACTTGTACACTCATGAAGAAGGCGACTGGCGCGATCTTGGCCCACGGGGCTTGCATTCAGCTGCGGACACTAAGCAAAGTAAAACAAATTAAAGAAAATGACATTGCTCAATAAATGAAATTTATTTACTAATTTTTTGCATATGTTGGTTGCTTTATGTCATTTAGATATTGCAGTTGTTGTTGATTTGATTTATTTACGGACGGTCTTTAACATCTCAGGTCCTCAGCCTTCCATCAATCAGAACCAACGGAATGAAAAATATGAAATATGAGAGCGGAAAATTCGTGGAAAGAAAAGGTCCATCCCAGTTTTCGCCTAAGCGACCAGGGAAAACCACGAAAAAAGAAAAAAAAAACCAAGATCGGTATGGCCGGCCACAAGGGACTTGAATCCAGGACCTCCCGAATGCGAGTCGCAAGTGTTCCATAATTTGGATAAAAAAAAAAAGAATATTAAGTCACTTGGTTAAGAATAATGGAAGAAAATACTTACATTTATATTATTATAAATCAAACATTCACAATTTTATATATAGGTCACAGTAATGTACTTGATTATTTTACTTTTAAGCATGCTGGAATATCAATGAACCAGTGTACACAAATAATGGCCACAGTGAGTGTTTCTTTTTCTTTTATTTGACAAAATCAGTCACATTCCCCACTTTACAGTTTATAGTTGAACTGAGTGTGAAATTGACTTGTAAAGCACAGTATTTTAGTATGTAGGTATCTTGAATGGCATTGAGATTCTATATTTAACAAACCAAGTAAAACATTCTGTGCAAATAATAAGGCTTAAAAATCATTTTCTCTTGAGAGTAAAGAAATGTTTCGGAACCTTATTGCCTCACAGTGTGCAGCAACAAACAGAGTGAGCTGTGCAGCATCAAATTTGGAGGCTGCACGTAAGAGCGTTAATCCGCTTTATCGACTTGAGAGCAAGTGGGTGGAAGAATTTTCGTTCCCCATCTTGTTTCCGATATAATCTCCTACAGCGTATAATGAACAATACTTAAACGAAGTTATGCCAGTCTTCAGCTCTTAAAAGGCTTCATGATCCCCCTGTAAGATACTTCAAGCATTAAGCTTTTAAAGGGCAGCAGCATTTTGATGAACTTTCAGATACGGTTCAGTGTACGCATCATGTTTGAGAGAATTTCTTTGGAGATGAACAAATAATAAAGTATAAATATCTCTCATTTATATATTTGAACTAGAGATACTTGAAAATTATTTATGCAAAGAAAATCAATACTTCGGTGTTATTCTGTATTATTAAAGAAACAATCCAAATATTTGTTAAAAACACATCTATAATCAATTAATCATCTACACCAACTAACTGCAGATAAATTAAATAATGGCACCTATTGTTTACAAACTATATTTTAATCAATACTTTTATGGAAATTATATAGTGAAATATTCATTTGTTTTGGCCTAGCTTTGCAAGGCATAGTTATTCCAATAGTTGCAAGCTCAGTATACGACATACCGACTCTCCAAGGCTGGTACTATAAGGAAAAAACAGAATAGATACACTCATTAGTTTGTTTAAACAGGAGGCAACAAGATAAATCGTGGAATTAACTGATAAAGAGAAAATGGCAAATTATTTAAATATTTTGTAATTGAAAAAAGCCCTCATGCTTACACTTGCTGCAAAATACGCGTTGCAACCTATACATAAATCTTATTCGCTCTTGTTGCTCTGCTTCTGCAATGTTTCCCACTTCCTCTATTACATTGCTTTATAACCCATTCAACGTTCATAGATTCCAACAGATGTAATCTATGGTAGCTGTGAAATCATTTTGTTGTATTTCTTCCAACTTACCTATGCTGTTCACTATCATGATACGAGGGGTTATATACAGGATGTTCTGTAAATGTATGCAATATAAAATTGGTTTGAGAGCAGGAATCAAGTGTACGATGTCACTTACCTATGACTTAGGGAGCCTCAAAATGAGACTTACTAAGCAAGTAATTGAGATAAAAATAATTAACAGTAATTGAATGTTTGTTGGCATTAAGGTTAATCTTTTCTAGGCGAGTGTATGTAAAAGTGATTTGTCTGCCTAAGATTGGAATTTGCTGGCATTAATGTAGAATAAGCCCGACTCTGAACATATAAAAAACCTTGGTTCGATCCCAAGTATTTTCTTCTTCGCTAGCATTGCCATCTATGTATGCAAAGCAAGTTTGACTTCTGTGACACAGGTACGCATAAATCTTGCTTGTTGAGGTATGCAAACTACTTCCTTGTGCTTGAGACGTTTTGGACCTTTACCCGCTGCTTTCACCTGGCCTCTGAAGATGGTGGGGGTTCTACAGTGGTCAGTAAACTTCTTCAGGCGTGATAATACAATTATGCATTGTCGCCCAGTGTCTTGCAGCTCTTTAAAGTTAACAAGCATTTTATAAATATTTTCAGTTAACATTAAATTTAACAGATTATATTGTTTGATCAGCTATTTTTGTTCAGTGAATTTAAAGGTTTCACAACGCGTTAGCCAGCAAATGTGGATATATACACAAGTGTTTCGATTACTTTTGCTTTTGTTTTGCATCATATCTGTATCGGACTATACTCGCTACAAACTTGCAGGAATATTGCACTTACTTTGCAACGAAATTGTTACCATCGTCAAGAAGAACGAAATATTGTATTTATGAGACGCGCTTTTCTGCTTCAAATTAAATGAAAATGACGACAGTTCTATTTAAAAAATTCCATGTTTAAATTAAAAAATGTGCTGTTATTGCCCAGAATATTTCACATGGTCCTTATGTTTGTTGATGTGTTTATTTATTTACGGACGCTCTTTAACATCTCAGGTCATAAGCGTCCCATTCTATTCAGGGCGTGAAACGGCCGACAAATTTTGCTGAGAAGCCTCTTCTTTCAGGCTTGAGCTTCTTTTTCGTGCCGTAAATGTGCGACACGGGACCCACGGCTTTACTTCCCTTCCGAAGGAAGCCATACTTAGAATTTTTACCATCGATCCTGGCCGGGTTTGAACCCGCGATTTTGGGTTTAGAAGGCAAATATGGTTACACCACCAGGATCGACAGTCTTTATGCTGATATAGATAAACACGTCATTATGTTATGGGTAGAAATTCCTTCAGCGAGAGCACTTCAGCACCGGCAAATGCTAAAGAGCCAGCGGAGAGGGCCAGTGCCTTGCGGCTGCAGGCTATCAAATGAAAGATACTCTTATTACAAGCGAAATAGGCAAAATCCATGCCGCAACAAAGTTCTTACTTCAGCATTTACTGTAACTCTGTAGGCAGAGTATAAGGAATATGTTATTTTTGTTTACATATAGCTTTGTAAAAATCTTAAATGAAAACTTGTGTAACATTTATTTCTAAGTAGGAGAAACTCTGAGGAATATTTTTACATGAACATTTACTAAAATTGTTTACAAGGCTATCAATCTTCCAGTAGGAGCAAGCATTTATGAAAGGTAATTGAGAAAATTGGGGTTTATAGAGTAGTAATTCTTTATTCAGTTTGGGTTCGCAAAGAGAAGTTTATGTATTTAATGTTTGTTGTTTTTTCCTTACAAAACTATATTTGAATATGCTGAAAGTGTTATGAGGAATAACTAAGAGTGTGTGTAAATAGTTTCCTCTATATATAAATATTACTTCGTTTCAGTACAGTTTAGTACAGCAAACTATAGTAAATTTACAAGATTGTGAATAAAATTGCAAAAAGTTCAGTCACTTTAATATTAATGAAGAATATAATTTTCACAACTAATTCACATTAGTAATATAAAGCTTAATGTTATTACTTACGTAAAAAGATTATATATTTCCGCTTTATTTCCATCTTCACACGACGGAGTAATTCCCAAGCATTATCAAAATCCAATAGGAGAAAATTAAGCTGCGGTTCTCAACAATGGTTATCTTATACGGTTTTCATTTTAACATTGTGACAGTATTCCAAACCGAGGTTTGCTAAAGTCCTGTTTTCTGTAATGCCTTCGCAAAGATTTCCTTGTATTTTGTTCTGACCGTTGTCCAATTTCGTCTCGGTAAGCACAAGGAAATCTACTTTCAGTTTCTTATCTTATTCATCAGTACATCTGTGAGTTGAAGGAACAGCGGGAAATTGTCTTATAAATCGCCGTCACACTTTTGTGCAAGAACTTGATTTTAAGTACGAATCCTACATGAAAATGCCTTTTTCTACAGTGTACCGGTTTTCCGCATTACAACAGTGCCAACACTCAAGTAAAGCAAAAGATAAATATGTTGTTTCACTATTTACCATCCTAAGAACGTTCCAATGGTACAAACACAGCGCTCCAACAGTTTCAGGAGGGGACACAAGAACCGATTAGCAGTACGCGCTTCACCGCTATCGCTGGCTGTCCTCTAGAGATGAACCTTTATATTTGAAAGCAACGTATAATCAGATTTTGCTGCCTTTACCCCCAATTTAACGTGGCATGCGTTTATTTGGATATCACTTTACGCCGGACTTCGATCTCAGCAGTCGGCAGTGTAGTGCAAGCCACATCGGCTCGCTTATGACCGACAGATCACAGTATTATTGACGATCGGCAAAACATGTTACACGCTGTATCTTATAAACCAAGAACGCGTGGAATAAACCATTGCGTTACACATGACTCAATTAGTAGAACATTTTCAATATTTAAATATTATGAATAACGTTTTCTTACTAAAGTTTGCAGTTATCCTGTGAGGTAAATACAAAGGAAATTATGAATCACACGTTGTAACTCTGCTTCCAAATTATTGGCTATTTATATAATGTTTGCAAACCTGATTAGACTTCCTTATAGAAAAAATCGCACGGTTTTAGATCTGGGAGATGTGCAAACCCCAATACCCTGAATTACCGAATTTGAGAGCCGAATTCCAGGACACTGCTGCGCAAAGAGGGGCTCAAAATTAATGATTGATTGTAATTGTTTGTAATTGTAATGGCCGACTTTTAACCTTCAGCCCTTTCTCCGTTCACTGCTGCAACACAATGAAGAACAAAGTAAAAGGACTAGAAATGCGGACTGTAATGTTGAATATTTATTTAAAGAAAAAAATGAAGACAATAACACTCCCTTAGCTGCTGTCGGCTTGTCAAATTTGTGAACGATGAACGTACAGTTCAACGATAGTTCCATTGTTTCAGTAAAACAAACATCAGAAACAGTCCTATGGAGGGAATACTCGTCGATTATTGGAAGAGCTTTGCAAAGTAAAGTCCATCCAAAAGACGCTACAGAGGTTTGGAACCTGTTCCTCAAGAACCCACAGAGAAAATATCTGTCGCCAGTTTTTCGCTTATCTCATGCATGAAGAGTTAGCACATGTGATGAAATTTAATATGTTATGCATCAAAACAGCAGTTTAATCTCCGGTTGACAGAATTCGCCCATTATGCTCGGAACCGGATGATTAGGTGCATATTTGGCTACGAGCGCGCAAACAAAAGATACTAGGATAACATTTCTCCCGAATTCATGTTTGATATCCAGTAGGAGGAGACTGGCATGTTGCGACTTAATTGTAAATAGACAAACTGGCTAAACCTGGACATTTTCTTAAATGAAATACGTAGTTTTAGGGACAAGAAATTTCTATAAGCATTATACATAAATAATAAGAAAATTTATATGATTATCAGAATTATTGTGTGTATCTCTGTTTCATATGTTTGTGTGCATGATTGGGGTTTTAAAAAATAGAATCCAATTTAGGATAAGCAATATTCTGAGAATCCCTGTACATGAGTTATTTTGTGTCTTTGGGCCTTCTTATGTTGTTGTTGTTGGTTTCTTTTGTTGTTATTAATTTCAACACTTATTATTTTACAAGAACATAAAAGCTTTTGTAACCCATACGACTCTGATGTGCAACAAATGTACAACTAGTTTAACTGGAATAATAACTACTACTGCCATTACTACCACTATTACTACTACCACCACCACTATTACTACTACTACTATTACCACCACTATTACTACTACCACCACTAATACTACCACCACTACTACTACCACCACCACTATTACTACTACCACCACTATTACTACTACCACCACTATTACTATTACTACCACCACTATTACTACTACTACCACCACTATTACTACTACTATTACTACTACCATTACTACTACTCTACTACTACTATTACTGCTACTACTACCATTACTACTACTATTACCACTCTTACTACTTCTACCACCACTATTACTACTACTACAACCACCACTATTACTACTACCATTCCTACTACTACTATTACTACCATTACTACTACTACTACTACTACTACTACTACCACTATTACTACTACTACCACCACTATTACTACTACCACCACTCTTACTACTACTACCACCACTATTACTACTACCACCACTATTACTACTACTACTACCACCACCATTATTACTACTACTACTACTATTACCACCACTATTACTACTACTACTACTACTACTACTACTACTACTACTACTACTATTACCACCACTACTATTACCACCACTATTACTACTACTATTACTACTACTTCCACTCTACTACTACTATTACTGCTACTACTACCATTACTACTACTACCATCACTATTACTACTACCACCACCACTATTACTACCACCACCATTATTACTACTACCACCACTACTACTACTACCAGCACTATTACTACTACCACCACTATTACTACTACTACCACAACTATTACTAGTACTACGACCACTATTACTAGTACTACGACCACTATTACTAGTACTACGACCACTATTACTACTACCACCACTATTACTACTACTATTACTACTACCATTACTACTACTACTCTACTACTACTATTACTGCTACTACTACCATTACTACTACTATTACCACTCTTACTACTACTACCACCACTATTACTACTACTACTACTACAACCACCACTATTACTACTACCATTCCTACTACTACTACTACTACTCTACTACTACTACTACTACTACTACTACTACTACTATTACTACTACCACCACTATTACTACTACCACCACTCTTACTACTACTACCACCACTATTACTACTACTACTACCACCACTATTACTACTACTACTACCACCACCCCTATTACTACTACTACCACCACTATTACTACTACTACTATTACCACCACTATTACTACTACTACTATTACCACCACTATTACTACTACTAATACTACTACTACTACTACTACTACTACTACTATTACAACTAATACTACTACTGCCGTACAGCTCTGAGTGTTTTCCTTTGGATTATCATCTGCTGCGATCGTGACCCATTTCCTTACAGGAAGAAAGTTTCAAAAATTTGAAGCAGTTGCTTTCCGAAAATTTTGGGCATTAATATGTAAGAATTAGTACCGCTTTGAAATCATGACGCTCCCTGATAGGAGGCTTGAAAGCATGATATTTACTTCTCAGATTAATTGCACTCTATATCAGAACATATTTTACATAAATCTTTGTTTATGATACAGTATCCACCAAAGTTAAATGAAGAAGTCAATGTCAACTTATCTATGTTACTTTTGTTCTGACAATTCTCCTTCACTCTTACAGAAATCGCACAAAATAGCCTTTAAATATTCAAGAGCATTTAATTAAGGTCATCACAGGCTTATTTTGTACTATTTCTTCTTCTAGCATTAATTTTCTTTTATAGAATACATTCAGTAATGTTCTGACCCTCATTAGGGTTGATTATATCGGTTATTTTAATTATTAAACCTCTTCAAATGAGTTCCTATTCCTTTCAGCACTTGATATGGGTAATTCTCGAGATAAGCCAGTAGGCATATCCATTTATTTTATTACCACCAACGGCAACAAAACCTGTTCTCCAGCATAGCGTAGAACACTGAGCTAACAAGGTATATCAGTTGTGCAGATCGCAGAAATTAACCATGCGTGACATTTATGATCTCTAGAGCACAGTTTGTTGCTTTCGGGCACTGAAAGGGACAAACAAAGCGGAGAAAGCAGAGGAACGTGATAGAAAGGTGAGATGTGAATATACTATATGCACTACAGGTGCACCTGAGAGACGGTCGAGAAGTTTAAACACATTTCTGCTTCTAAAAAAATGAAATCCATAAAATGTTCCGGACATATGTAGTGAAAAGTTTTATGATTTATCAAAATACAACAAGAGCTATGCAAGCATTGACCACTCGTTCGGCAAACACATCGCTAGCTACAGTTTACGAGTGAAATATAAACTGTCCTTAGTTGTGATAAACACCGAATAAAATTTATACAGAATCCAAGCGATAACAAAAGTCATCTAATGTTTCCTCGGTGAGATTTGACGGGTTAAAACTTAATAGTATGTTAAATCTAGTCGACCTTGACGGGCCGTCATACCCAAATACGCCGACACACAGGGCCAAGATTGTTAAGTCCCATTCTCGTGAGAGGTTCGGAGTTCGATTACCCCAGAACCGCTCTCCCTGACTGAGGTTTTCCAGGTTTTCCTCAGCCCTCATAAAGGGTAAATGCCAGGGAGGTACCCTAAACTTAGGTTTGGAACGATTCCTCCCTGTAAAAAATTATTTTTTTATTTATAATTTTACTTCATGTACACCCCTTACGATGTACCAGTAAAATCAGGCGTTAAGACTATTAAATTAGTCAAAAACTTGTTGTGACACAGAAACCATACGATAAATCATAAAATACTTCGCAACTAATGAAACTTGTGAGCAGATTTCGCTGACTAAGTAACATAGAACATTAAAGTAACTTTGCGATCTTACTTTCTTATAAGTGAATTCATTGTTTTGTTTATTACAATTTATTGCAATTTAGACGTGCATTTATGACGATTAGCACATAATATTGAGAAAAAGGCCCACGCATGTAAATGCAATTCACCTTCCACATTTTTAAACTAAAGTTGTTGAACGTTACAGCATGTCTGGTAAAACCTGATAATATAATAACACTCAGCTAAAATAAATTTATTTTCATGGACCTCAGGCATGAGAAAATAAATTTAAAAATTCTATTAACTTTTAGCACATTGAGTATTTTGGTTGTTTTACGTTTTGACATTTGAACAGTTTGTGATTCTCCCGTTTCAATTCTCGGTTTCTTTATCTACATCTTTTTAAGTGCTAGCAAAATGTAAACATGCAATTTTAAGCATACACCTAGTACTAAAAGTAGTTCATTTAATACAAGATACTTAAACTCAAAGTTGCAATTTGTAATATTTATTTCTAATAAATGTTCATAACACTCAAGTGTCTCCATCTTTGGTTTAATACAGAATGAGATGATTATTAATACATTTATGTAGGTAGAAATTACATATTTATAATGCATTACAGTTTTTTTAAAAAAATATGCTCATTTCGAAGGTTTTGAAATCAGGCCATACTACAATTAATAACATTATGTAATATCTATTAAACAGATTTCTAAGTATTACTTGCATACATGCATTGGGATCGTGTAAGGTTACAAAAAATGAATACCAGCTGATCTTATCATTGTGCTTGCCCAAGAGTATAATATTGATTCTTTCAGCACGAGAGGAAGACATGTTTAAACAGCAATTTAGTATAATATATATTAATGAACTACACCCAAAAATTTAGTGCATATAGAGCGGTCTTAGCCAAGAAATTTGAGATCGGAAACCTAGGATCAGTGATGTCAAATGTAGAAATTATGGGCTATTGAAATAATTATAATTGGGTGCTTAGAAATAGTGTTAACATGTTGTATTAGAATGCCTTCACGCCTCTTTAACAGTAGAAATAAGCCTGGTTGTTAATTGTCATGAACAACGTTTCACAATTTAGCTTTAGAATAATATACAAAATTTCAGGCTAAATACATGATTAAGTTTTCAGTTGTTAAAACAAAATCGCGATTCTGATTTTTTCCTTAATGTTGCGTGATATCTGTCAATTGTTTCATACAGCAGTTGTTTATTTTGTAACCAAAAGATATAATTCAAAAAAACTTAAAGAATTAATTAGAAATTGAAGACTTGACGACATGCACCTGAGTTATGGAAAAGCAAGAGGTTGTACTGTAAGAGCTGTTGATATCTACAGAGAAAGATTCCCTAATACAAGTCTTCCACCTCTGTTATAGGCGTGTGCGTTAACTGCGACGCTGTAAGGTAAACAAAGTCAGTGGCTTGCATACCCTATTGAAACTTTGAAGGCTTATCATGTAACTTTGAAACTTTTGATCCCGAGTTCCCTAATTTAAATTGCTTGTCTGGGATCCCTCTACGCAGGGTGAAAATATTTCGGTGTTATCCACTAACACTCAGTATAAAGAAAATTAATAATTATAAAAATATTTAATTTTTAAGTTTATTCTAACAAAGTATATTTAAAAGCATTAATTACCACCGCTGCGATATTGGGTAACATTATCCACAGATTTAGGTAAGTTTCTTCCTTGTGAAAAATACACGAACTTTTTATTTGTAACATTTGGGAATGACTGGAATTATGTTAATTTATAATTATTTATTTATAAATATTAAGGGGTGTCTAAAAAGGTATGATACGTGTGGTAAAAGTTATTTTATTTTGTTCATGGTTTGCTCAACAGGACCTCCGGCTTCGTTTCGTAAATATTCTGTTAACAAAATAAAATGTCAGTTTTATCACTTGTATTACAAATAAATATTTTTTAACATTGAAGCTTAATGACAATAGTTACCTGCTCAAAGCAAGTTTATATAAATTATACAATTTATAATAATAAAACATATGTTTCATTCTTTATCTAATTTTATCATGATGTTGACTTGGCACTTAAATAATAAGTTAGCGACTTTTATTAATAACATCTTATTAGATGGAATAACAATTCAATTATATCAACCTACAAAAAAGCTGGAAATGTAAAAAAAAAAAAAAAAAAAAAAAAAAAAAAGTTAATGCAACAGCCGCCACTGCTTATTAGAAACATATAACTTGCTTGTCTGCAGTTCTTCACCACTATGATATTTAAGATATAGTTCTCATGACGTAAGAATTTAATTCGCTTAGCCTTACGTGTGATCTTCTTGGGAGGTAGAAAGTGCAACCTGGTTTGACATATACTTAATGAACCTTGCTATAGCTTCATCTGAGTGTAATAATATTGCTTCCTTGCTACCCATAGGGTTTACGTCAATCAAGCCTCTTGCCAGTGTCTTGAGAAAACGGTCTAATATTTTCACTAGAGAAAGGTTTTCAATACACCCGATACTTTAGAGGTATCGATATCGAATAATTCACTATATACAATCCTGCTACTTTTTCGATACTTTGCTAATACTTGCATTTGAATTGATATTTTAATAAGTGGTAAGAAACGCGTGTCTCATTCTTTAGCTTCTAAATAGCAGGTACCGAGAAACTGAGTGCACCTTTAGCCCGACCACCGACCTCGCAATAAAAACTGCATCCTTCCTTTTATTTCTACAAATAGTCCACAGACAGTATGTCTCAGTTGCGATACCTTTAAACATCTCGTTATTTCTAAATTACAAAATAGAATGCATTTAATTATCTGCATTTTGCGGATAATATGAGTAAAGTTTGTAATCATTTTTAATTGTATCCCTCCTTTATTGAATGTTGTTTAACGCCCGTTTTTACTACTGGGGCACCACAGGCGGTGACACTGATGATGCATGGGATGAAATGATATATTGGAAAAGGATTTTTTCAGGAAAGGAAACTTTCCAGGCCTAAGTTTAGGGTACCTCCCCGGCATTTGCCATTTATGAGGACTGAGGAAAACCTGGAAAAAGTCTCAGTCAGGGAGGAGGGTCTAGGCGGGAATCGAACCCCAGACCTCCTGCTCACGAGTCCGCGCCTTAACGTTCTTTGAAGCCATTGTCTTGGTTTTCAAACTATTCGAAAACTCTGCACTTACATCTTTACTGGACACATAAATCCGGATTTAAACCAGGAAACAATCCATTAAAGATCATTTCCAGGAAAATAGCATACATGACATGCAAAGACAAGCAGCCGTTTAACATGGTCGAGGATTATATATTTTTAAAAATATAACTCAGCAATTTGAATTGCCCTAAGGGCTCATATATAATTCTAAATATTAAATGTCTTAAAAAATACACTCGGTGAGTAAGGATATCCAGATATGTTTGTTTCATATTGCAATATTATTTTTTACAAATAATGCCCGTGAAATGAAAAAGTTGTGTCCTCTTGGATAAAAACACGAAAGTATCGAGTATAATAGCATCGATTATCGAGACTAAAGTATGCTTAGGTATCGAATAAAGAGCAAATTTGGTTTCGATCCATCTCTAATTTATATAAAATCATTAAGTCCTCTTATAAGCAGAAAATAAAATTATATGCCGTACACTCTTCACAACATGAAATTATAAGGCTAGTTTTCTTGTCTGGGCAATTAGTCGCATTACGTTCCTCATAAATAGGGCAAGTGTATGTACATGGATGTGTCAACACAATCTTTGTACTTATGTGTTACATTCTTACGAATCTAAGAAGAGTGATACAGATAATACCTGTTAACTCTATGCCAGTTTCAAAACTCTTAAAAAGGTATTTCTATTAGCATTCCATTTGATTATACAAGTCCCCGGCACGCTTATACATTTGCTTATCATCATGATACAAAGTGCTAAACACAAAAACTTTCGCCAAATGTCAGCTGTTCACTGACGCAATGTTACACTACCTAGAGAGTCTGCATTCAATTCATACTACGGTATCTATGAACTGAATAAACCGTACACACAATGCAGTGAAATATTTAACAACAGAATGTGTTTGTTTTCGTAATGGCGTGCTGAAAACTGTTCAGGAAGGATCCAGTACTCCTGTTTAATGTATTTCCTTCATTACTATCTCTCCAGATGAACAGCTCTTCCAATAACTTTATTTCATGTGTAGCAACAGTCTAACGAAGCTTTTAAGATTTTAAAGCCAATAAAATGAGTAGCAAACACGCAAATAATAATACAAGTGTTTTTAAATTAATCTGATTGACATATGTCAAAAAATATATGGAAGTGGTTCATGGAGCGATATTTGTTTTCTAAAGCAGAGTGAAGACGACCCTGAGAGCTGTGACCTCTGACCAACACCAATGTGGAATGAGTTCAGTTGAAGGAATTCCACATCGTCATTTTATGATCACATAGATACTCCCATCGTCCGTATTGCTTAACATCCAAGCATACTTCCTTCTAAACCCAAGGTCGCGGGTTCGAAATCGGCCAGGATGGATGGACTTTTTCGGGTGTAAAAATCGTAGGTATGGCTTCTTTGGAAGGGAAGTAAAGCCGCAGGTCCCGTGTCATACATTTACGGCACGATAAAGAATCTCGAGTGTGAAAGAAGAAGCCTCTAAGCAAAATTTGTCGCCGTTTCACGCCCTCAGTTGAATGGGACGCTGATGGCCTCAAATGTTAAAGAGCGTCCTTAAATAAACAAACCAAAAAAAAATTAACACCCAAACAACATCGGCATCACCCCTCTAAAACCGTGTGAGTCCAGGGCAGTGTTCCACATACGGAAAGTTTTTATCGGTTAGAGCAGGGGAAGCAAACGGAAGACTATAACCTTGAGGCTGCCAACCAGATCTTTCTGAATGAAATATTAGCACGAATGTCATGAAGAAGAAAGAAAAGAATGCAAAAGTATTGATGAATTGAAACTGGAGGGGAAAAAACCGAAATGTTGACTTTTTGTATCAGAAATGCCACCCAACCTCCTCTAGGCAAATGAGTTTTACTGAAGTCCATGCAACTTTTATCTACCTGTATCGAGGAACAGATATTAAATATTCGGGTAAAACTACATAATTTGGAAAATGCATTCTGGACATTTTTCTCAATGTATTGCGCTCAGTCTACCAGGTTTCTGACAATAAACTTGGCAAAGTGCAACAAAGAGATCCTCTGAATGGTTTTAAAGGTTCATTCAGTTACATTTTTGCTTTGTGTACAGGCTTGAAGACACTGTATAAACCAAGGTTAAACCAGTATAAAATTTAGTTTACGTCTTTTAATTGTGCCTCTGTTTCCTATATAAAATTCTAACTAAAACTGCCTTGGAGAACAGGAATTCTAAATAAGTAGCATGCAGGAAACTAATAACTACACATCAGAGGTAAAAGAGATTAGATATAGCAACTGTTTCTTCCAAGATAAGAATAAATCCTATTTATACTATTAACAATTATTCATTAGTAATAAGCCAGTGTTTTGGATTCTAGCGTTAAGGTAAATTTATGTATAGAAAATCATAGTTATGTTCGTATATGATATGACGATTTCGCAATTTTACATTAGCAAGTTCAATAATTCCATCACATGACACTACATCAATACATAAAAAAAGGCTATGAATACAATGAAACAACAGAGAAAAACAAAAGAAAACAATATATAACCATAAGCATTTACGATAGGCCTACGATGGGCTAAAAATGTTGATTATTTATTCATAATTTATTATTTTAATTGTATTTTGTTATATGTGCTATATAGTCAACTAATTCTAACAACTAAAAAAAAAAAAACAAAAACAAAACAAAAAAACAATAAAATAAAAATTACCGACACTGCGTTGGCGTTATTTTTCAAATTGTTTTATTTTTAAGGTCGCTGTAAGTGATACAAATATTTCATATTCAGGTATAAAATCAGAAACATCTGTACCTCGAGGTATATTGTCTTCAATGTATATAGCCTTTGATTGGTTGGAACTTAATCTACACACAACAAAAGATCCGGTTTTAGTTTTGATGCAAATTCTCTTCAAGCTGCAATAACTATGATGACAGTGTTTAGGTCAGATGCAAATATTGTTGTTTCATAATTACATTATGGAGAATAATGAAGGGAAACACAGTCCATAATGTTCCACTAAACAGAAACACAGCTGTACAGCTTAAAGTACTCTCGCTGCCTATAATCTTCCTTATGAGTATGACCTCATTTTGTGATCATAAAAGGAATAGAAACTGCGACGTATAACACACTTCCTGGATAACACATTAGACGTTCTTCCTCTGGTTAATTATACTTCTCTTGCCTTGAACAAATAAATCTTTAGTTACCATGTATAAATGCTTACGACGACAGGTCCATAAGTTTCCGGCCTAATCCTTTCTAGGTATGATAAGGACAAAAACTATACTTCACTTTTCAATATAGCTACCTTTTATTGCAATACACTTCTCACATCTTTGAGTTAACATTTAAATCACTCCCCCCTAAAAAATAGTCAGAAGTCTTGTCTGCAAATTGGGCATAAACAGCATCCATTACTTCTTCGTCACACCTAAATTTTCTTCCTCGAAGGTCCTTCTTGAGTTATGAGAAGAGGAAATAGTCACTGGGAGCTAGATCTGGGCTATAGGACGGCTATGGTGGTGGTTAACGACCACTCAGGTTTCCTCGCCTTTTCTCTTTGATGAAAGTACGTTGCCTGTGCAGTAGGCCAGCATAGTACTCCCCGTTTACTGTTTTGTTCCTCTCCTTGAAGTCAATGAAGGGAATTCCTTCACATTCCCAAAATACTTTGGCCAAGCTCTTCATGGGTGACTAAGTGACCTTGGCCTATAGAGGCGGTGCTTCGCCAGGTTTACGCCAATCCATTGGTTCTCTTTTGCACAAGGGATCATAGTAGAGGACTGACCATAGGTTCATCTCCTGTACAATGGTTTGCAGAACTTCTCTCTCGTTGCCAAGGCAGAGCTCCAAAAATGCCTGACAACAAATGACTAGTTGCTGCTTTTGGACCGAGGAAAGAAGTCTAGCCATCCATCTTGCACTAATCTTATTTATGTTTAAATGCTCATGAATAATTCGAAGGACTGTTGTTTTAGAAAGGCTCAACCTTGCTGCAATTTCTGCAACTTTGAGCCGCCGGTCTTTCATAATTTCTCCTTTCACATGAATGGTGTTTTCAGGAGTGAGCACCTCCAAGGCCGAGCTGCATGCTCTTTGTCTTCAATACCTTCTCGACCCATTCGAAAAAGTTTGGCCGATTCTTTTATGGTATAATTTGAGGGGGATGCTTCCTCATATACACCTCCAATTGCTGCTTAATTTCATTTGGAGTAAGTTCTTCTTTTGGTGAAGACCTTAATAATAGCTCGATACTCCATTTTGAATATGTCACAATCTTCTACACATAGCCTTCTTTATGCAACTATATCTGAACAGCTGAACACAGTGGAGCGAAAGTTATAACTGCAATAATTTACTTAAAAGATAAGATATGACACCAGATAAGGGTTTTGTGAAGATGATAATCCTTATCGGCGAGACCGGAAACTAATTTACCAACCCTCGTACTATTGAGGGTAACAGCATGCTCATCCACAAGTAACCCACAGCCGAAGGTGTTCATTGAAGAGGACATAAAACAGCTTCCGTAACAGTGGAATCCATGTCTCCAGCCTCACGGCATTTATTTCTAGATGGACCATGTGGTTGCCAAGTACAAGTCGTTAATCACACCTTATTTCCAACTTTGCACAGGTACTATTTTATAATGCAATGTTGAAGCGCAGCAGATACGAATATTGCCACATCCAAGCTTAAATATTCACAAGTGAAGTTCTAGTTTTGAAAAAGTGATGGACAGATTTTACAAATAACTAAAACACGATTATAATAAAAACTGAAGTATTATAATTTGAATATTCTGAGAAAAACAGACATAATCTTTTAATAAATTTATTAAAATATAAAAAGCAGTAAATGCAATGGACAAGTGAAATTTTGAACCCGAAACGTTAAAAATAAACAATTGATCATGCCACAGACCCCCAACTTTCTCATTACTTGACATTAACGATAAAGAATTTATATTTATTTCAAGAGAGGAAAAAGAAATTGTTTTCAAAAAGTTTATAATAGATTTAGCCTTATAATTTATATGTAGTGAGCGTATCAGCACAAACTTTACCGCATATTATTTTAAAACTGCACTACTCAATAGGTGAAAATTGGGTGAATGGTTCAACACTATCTAATGTTCAAGTTGCTGTCTATTCACATTTAATGCTTAAAATTTTCCAATGAAGTACTAAAGATGCTTGTGTGAACTTGTCGACATGAATTGTAGCTTCCGTATATACCTTTAAAAGACCAATTATTAGCAAAATAAGGTACACCACCTGGGGCAAGTAGCAGTCTAACTCTCGAGGACTATTTAACTAAGCAATTGTTGTGCATTTTAACCTAGAAATGGCTGATAACAGGGCATAAAACCGTTGTCGTGTTGTTGATAAGATTTAATTTAATTTATATTTGGTGAGGAAGCGAATAAAATAAGTCGTTTTAAATAATGGCAAATGAATTTAAGAAGTGTTTATGGATGTGTAAACATTTCTGGGCCTGTTACATTAGTAGTGTGTCGCATTTTCAAACAAAGACAATTTTCCACTTTTGAACAAAAACTGGGTATCGCGTACGTCATAAGCACATCCAACTCTGCCACATTTAACCAGTCCAAATGTAATAAAACACGATTCCCTCCAAAAATTAAAATTCCGATATCGGTGGAATCATCAAAAAAGAACTGGATTAAAATGGTACAGCAACTAATACAAAGTAACAACATTAGCACAAAAACCAAAATCGTATCAAACTATGAAGGGGAACTGTACAAGCTGAACTCAATGCTGGAGTAGATACAGAACAAACTAATATGCGAAACCTACAGAGATGAAACGGGTGTATCGTATTTGAATGCTGATAAAATATTTTGTCAGCCGTTTGTTTGGGTCTCGCTTTTCAAGACAGGTGAACGAGGCAGTTTGCAAATAGTACTCGCCTTAACTGCCTGCTCAAAGCATGTAAGTGTTGTAGTCGATCAGCAAAACAAAATATACTCACACATATTTTCATAAATAATGCAAAACAAGAAAAATATTCTTGTCATTGAAACTTTTCCTAAAGTATTGTGAATAATGACGGCTTATTTCATCTCTAAGGTATTGTTTCTAGTTACAATGCTGCAATAGCAAAACTGAAAAGCAAATATTAAGTTGGCATTACAGAATAACCAGCAACATCGTAGAGTGAACAAATGAAAATCGCTTTGCGTATCACAAAGCCTGCCTGGGGGGGCAGGCTGGCAGAATCAGGTTTTCATTCCAGAAGTCGCGGAACGGTAAGACAGTTGTACAACTGTCCAGCTGCTGGTCGGAGTTCCATTTATCTACTGCGGCAAGCAGCGCTGAAACGCTCCAGAAGCTGACCTTGAATTCACACTCGCTACTCGTCCAAGGTCAGTTTGTGTTCCGGTTCTTGCAATAAGAGATAGAGAACACTTCTCTTGCTGCTAGATCCGGCAGAGGAGGATGCTGTTTCAGCACACGGTTATTGGATTAAGTGGGCGTAGGCTTGGATTAAGAAGTTTCGTCTAAATTTCACTAGAAAACCAGCTGTTGTCAATTGCGAACTTTCTTAGCGCTAAACAAGAAGATTGTGCATGAAATTTTTTCCACGCATTTTTGAGTCAGGAAAAAAAGTATAGCCCACATTAAATTTATGTCAACACCTATACTCCTCCAATATTATCCCCTGAAGCATTTAAAGCTGCAGTGGTATTTTATAAAATGGGCGTTAAATATGTACGAGGATGGGGGAAAGGATTTGCAAAAAGGAGATTTTATTTAATAGGATATATGGAATCTCAGAGGTAAATGATAATTCTTCCTCTCCGACGATTGTTTCCGCTGACTTATATTTTGCTACGGCCGTTGATACTCTAACGCTGGATATTTTTATGGTCTGTGGTGACCATAGGGGAAGGAGTATATGGAGTTTGATACGACTTTCATTATGGGAGATGATTTATTTCATAAATTGTTCCACATAAAATGTACTGCCCTTATATCCTGGAGAATATGTGCCACTTTCGCACTAACTATGACGATCACTCTGACGTTTCTTAATTTGATAAAGGCTGATGCTGAAATCAACTAATCCTGATACGCAACTGAACTCAACTAATAAAACTCTTCCATTTAATACTCTCCCACTGAACGGAACTGAACTGACCGCGCCTATCTTCCACACTGATAATGCCCCACACTTCCAAAACTGACTACCGCTTTCCATTAACTTTAACTGAAATGAGAAAACCCTTCCACTAATAATGCTCTCTTGCAAAACTGACTGCGGGCTGAAAATTACAAGACTAATTAAGCATGGCCTACGTGACTTTTTACATGTATATATCAACTCAAGCTGCTAGTTTCTTCCCTTGAAGAGGTTATTGACCTGTCTTTTCATCCCTGCAGTTGCCAATGTTTTATTATGCCCACCCTGCGCTACAATTCTCTGACAGAACACAAATAAACACCTTACCCAAGGATTCTCCTTTAGAAAATTCTCCAGAAAATATCTGCTCGGGTCATCTTTACAAATATTGTTACAATAGGCAACAGAATTACCCGGGTCAGATTTTATGGCTGGGGTAGCTTTCTGCACCCTGGCAAGAACAATTTATACACAATAATTCAACACTTGTACAGGAAATGAAATGACATTACACTCATTACCGTAATATGGAAGTTACATAAAATTACATGCTACAATCACTGTAATTAAACTTGAGGGAGGAACCATAATGAATACTGTGTCAAATCATGTCCTATCTCAATGAAATTTATCGAGTGGGATTCCTGGACTCAGAACCAATCCTGACATTGGGTTTTTCTTTAATTTTTTTCCCCCTTTCTTTTCCATATTTTCACTTGGACGCTTAGGCGAATGCAGGGATCAATCTTTCCATTCCCGAAATTTCCGCTCTCCCCGCAATTCACATTATTTAATTGCTTTGGTTCTGTTAGAGGTTGAAAGTGCCAGGTGAGGTTGGCTGGTAGGATTTGAGAGTATCTTGCGCTTTGGAAAGAGTTTTCCCTGTGGCTGGTATGGAGTGGCCTTTCTGAGGATCTCGAATTTCTTGGGGGGTGGCGCCGCCGTCGGGGTGTTGGAAATAAGGTCAGGGACTCCGTACTTCACCGCCCTCAGGACCCTGACCGCCCTGTGCCTCTTCTCAACTCATCTTTTCTTTGCGGAGGCGCATCCACTTGGGACACAGTCACAAACGGCCAGCCCTTGAGCAAGACTGAAGTACGAAAATGTCATCCTCTGTCCCTAACAGTCAATGTGATATGTGTTGGTGTTTCTGGATACCAATCATTAATATAACATGCTTTTTTTCGAGTTCTTACTCATAGCGCGATTCCAGCCTTATTGCAACCGAATGCTGTTTCTGGGACTGTAGGGATTTTATACAGTAAATTTGTTTATTTGTTTGCACAAATGTTTCACTAGCCGAGGCTGGCCACTTATGCTACAGAAAATTGCAATGCACCTGGAGAACGAATGCGAGTATGTGAGAAATTTTTATTCTAACATTGAGAAGGAGAAATTTAAATAATTATTACACTTCTTCTCTTATTTATTTTATAAAACACAAAATATTCCAGCCACTCAGATTAATATAGCTAATGCAGATAAAAATAAGTCTACACAGAGTACTTCCTCATCATGAACAAGCTCATTATAACAATGCTCTTCGAACAAAGTAAATATATATATATATATATATTAAACCTTAATAGCTAAACTTGAGCGAAATCGTATTAAAATCTATATTATTTTTAAATAGATGCCCGACATATAACTATTTTACTTTTCAATTATTTCCTACAAACTTTTTATAGTGTGATTGCATAGACTCATCGCAGTTAAGCGGGCGAATTGGCAGACATTGATTAGACCCTTTAAGTTCAGTGTGTTATTTGAGTCACTTGCAAAGCCTTGACATTGCTAGGAACTGAATGAGATTATACTAGGTGGAGTTTCCACTCTAAACAGCACTTTACTTACCTCTCGCTCCACTGCGGAAAGACTTTGTATACATGCGACACTGACCCTATACTTCAATTGTTGTATGCTCTTTGATAACATAAATGTGAGTATTAATTGCACAAGCTTGAGAAAATCTTACCATGATTTATATCATGTTAATCAATCAAATAAATTCATAAAAACCTGGGATAACATTTTTAAGCCTAAGGCTATTTTTACGAATACATTATATTAGCACAATTTTTGTTATTCCTTAAGGAACAAGGTACTTTGGCTACAACCCTTTTATTATGAGTTAAATTTATAATTATTTAAAAAGTTCTAAATAAATTTTAAATATTTCTGACCGTTACTAATTATTCTGGAAGTCTATATTTTATAAGTTTACTATGCTGTAATTTTATAAAATATATTATAAACTTAAAATCATTAAAAGTTTATTCAATCTTTTTTCTAAGGAACCACTTTTAGTACAGAACTACAGTTTTTAAAATTCTCTCATGATATTTTTTGCTTCCCGTTTAGCCAAATGCAGACAAACCGTAGGTTCATCCACTGGATTCCGTCTTTACCGCTCCGTTATTAACGCGTTTATTTAACGCTTGTAAAATTTTAATCAATAAAAGGTCCATAAAATGTATTAGGGTTTCACATACAAAATATCACAAGATTTGAGGAACATGAGAGTTATAAACCTCTATAAATAATTCTTTCACCAAACATCTCCCTTAGAACTTGCGAAGAATCACAGTGTGGCGGAATCTTTGTTGAAAAGATCCGGGTTGTCTCTCGTTATCCGATAATTGTACGAACCTCTCTGTATTTACAGAATATTGAAAAACATGCACCCCATTATTCACCATGCAGATGCACCACACACCACATTGTGCAAGGAAAGTTCGCAAATTAACGGCGGTTTTTCTGTGTTTCAGTGCCTATAGTTTAACAAAGTCAAACATTTAAATGAAACCAGAGCTCATTTGAGAAAATTATTTACTGAAGATCAGTTATATTCTGCAAAACCCAATGACAGAAATTCAAACGACTTATCTCGGGCTTAAATTTTAGCAATTTAGTACCTGTATAGACTGAGCTTTTTGAAATGGCTCTTTCTTACAGAAATTTCTTTGGAGAGTGCCTTCGATGTCGCCCAGTTCTATTGCGTTAAAACACGTCGTTTTCCGATATGAATTATATCGTTTATTGATGTTGATTTCTTAAATCAAAGGACAAGTTTTCTTTCAGTATCTTTACTTCGAATACTAAAATTTGTATCTCTACAAATCACCTACGCATACTCTACAAGATTCTTTATAAGTGTCAAACACAAATATTTTCTGTTCTGATTCTAAAATGTAGGATGGCATTTCACTGCACTAAATTTAATCCATACGCAATAATAAAGTAATGTGCACATTAAGAGGGGTTGCTAAAGTACTGGAAACAGAACAAAGTTAACTTCAGGCTTCAACGGGAAGATTGCATATCGTTAACATTGAGGTCCGTGCTCGTAGTTGGAACATGGTTGGCTGAGACACATCTTTTGAACCAAAATCAGTTGACTATGTTAATCAGTTGAGTATAATTTTTAAAAAAATAAACAGATTTCAATGCAAAATTCATTGCTATATATTACACAAGAGTATCTGTCCTTTGGTGAAGGTTGAGTGCGTTTGGATTTGATTGATTTTGGTTTATTTACGAACGCTCTTTAACATCTCAGATCATCAGCGTCCCATTCAAATCAGGGCATGAAATGGCCGATAAATTTTGCTCAGAAGCCTCTCTTGTAGAAGCTTGATGTTCTTCTTGTACCGTAAATGTACGACACGGGACCCACGGCTTTACTTCCCTTCCGAAGGAAGCCACACTTAGGATTTTAGGCCGAAAAAATCCGTCGCTTCTGGCCAGGATTGAACCCGCGATATTGTGTTTAGGAGGCAAGTATGGTAACCACTACATCACCAGGATCGATCTACGCTTGGAGCTAAGTTGATAACTAGAATAGAGATATGTTAGCATGTTAGCATGTTGGAACCTGATTGCACAGGAAGAAAATTGACCTTATTAGCATTTAATGCAGTTTTAAATGTGCCCCTCATTTCTTTGGTCCAGAAGTACAACCCCTTTTCAGATCTCTATATCTGCCTTAAAGGACAGAAGATGAGTATTGGGAAATGTTTTGGTGAACCAGGTTGGCCAACGGAAGCAAAAATTAATAAGTTACAGACATACCATAAACTGAACATCAGTTGTAATACTTTTCATGTTGAACAGATGAGAATAGCAATATGAATAATATATTTTCATAACGTTTCTAAAAATAAGAATTCCCAATGCCAACACTGTTCCAAGGTGTGAGGCTTTAATATGACTTCAGCACTTGAGAAGGTATATCAACATAAGGATTTTATTTATAATGCTACTGTAGAAGATATTAATTTTAAAAAGTTGTTCATAGGAAGAATTTGGGTTAAAGATTCAATAACTGCATATGACAGCGTGTCGTGGCACAAAAAATTGCGCGCTGATGTGTGACGTAATGATTATATTGAACAAAGAAAGTGAATATATACTTCTTTTTTTTTTTAAGAAATGGAACTTAAAATTTTATGTAACAACTCTTACCTCGCATTGACAGCAATTAACTTATAATGTTTAATTAGCTGTTCAATTATGAGCAAAGAGATGCTAAATAGCCCAGGTATGAAGATACAGATGCCATGAAATATACTGAGGGGAGTCAGATTTTTTGTGTTTACTGTTAGTCATTCTACTGAATTATACTTTGCATACTTTTCTTAGAAACCATAAGCGATAGTAGCAGTAGTAATGTGCATTTATTGCTCAATATTTACAAACTTATTTGTACAACATCCTCCACAAGACCTTTTCGACTGCACATAAAGTACACAGAGCATAGAAAAAGTTTTTCACTTCAAAGCAAATACATTTGCAATTATTATCAAAGACATGATATTCGCGCGCACACACTCACTGACACACACATTCAGACTTGCGAATCCGTCTACCCAACAAAGTGCATCTAATTTCACGCACTTTGCATAGAAAAGAGCCAAGTTTTGGCCATTTGTCTTCATGTGCAATCAGGTTCCAACATGCTAACATATCTCTCTCTATTCTAGTTATCAACTTACGCTCCAAGCGTAGGTCGGTCCTGGTGGTGTAGTGGTAACCATACTTACCTTCTAAACCCAAGAAAGCGGGTTCGAACCCGTCTAGGATCGATAGATTTTTTCGGGTGTAAAAATCCTAAGTATGACTTCCTTCGGAAGGGAAGTAAAGCCGTGGGTCCCGTGTCGTACATTTACGGCACGAAAAAGAACCTCAAGCCTGAAAGAAGTGGCCTCTGAGCAAAATTTGTCGGCTATTTCACATCCTGAATAGGATGGGACGCTGATGACTGAGATGTTAAAGAGAGTCCGTAAATAAAACAAATCAAACAAGAGCCTGCCTCAGCCCCAGTCTATTATGTACAACAGATATCGTGTTGTTGCCATGTTTACATATGAGTGTTCTACCTGTCTACACCCAGCTGCCTATTTGAAAACTCCCTCCCGAACAAACAGTAGCCTTAAATTTACTTTTAATTTATTTTACCTCAATAAAGCATATCGTAAATTTGTATCACCATTAGCTTTTTCGTATTCATTGCTTAGGTCTCTATATTCCATAATTAGTGCTATTAAAAGAAGTACTCTAATACTTCGAGGTCCCCCTGAGAGAACCTCGCGGTCACCCGGGGATACGCGAACATCAGTTGAAAACCACTTAGAGTAACAAGTAACTGTTGTTTATCTTAAAATAGCGGGAATAGCCTGCTTAATAAGATGTTGATATTTCCAAATTTGCTTAGATATACTCCATTGTTCTTAAGAGCAGTTAATGTAATTTGCTTCACATTGATTAAATGCTTGAAGTGTCACCTCTCTGCTTATTTTTCGTTTCTAAAAGGAATGAAATCAGTGTTTGGGTGGTTTGCCTAAACACTGAGGTAGCCTAAAGTACCTGCACAAAAATTCATTGATAATGGTCAAATAGCTTAGCTTTGTATTGGAAACGTTCCTGCCTTCAATACTTGTAATATGTAAGAATAGCATAACCTTTGATAAGAGTGCGCTTGTGGTTCGTTTGTTATTTATCGTTTTTCTTCCGAAGTTTTCGACTTCAGATGTTCGAATGTTTCCGGTTGCTACATTCTATGCACAGGCTGAACCGTTGGTCACCCACGCCGCTTATGAAAAACGAGAGTGGACAAACGAGTATTGCTATCGATATTTATGCCTTTACTTAATCGACTGACCTGAATTTGTAGCAGCTGTATGGTACAAAGGCCACACCTTCTTCTCTTTATAGTTTGTCAAAGGATTGCTGCTGCATAATGCAATGGTAGAACTAGTAATTTCCACAATATTATTTTGGTGTTGTGTATTTTCCGAGAATTTGCTATGTACAAGAACAAATTATGGCAGCAGCATTGATGATGAATAGAAGCGTAGATAAGAAATTGTGAACGAATCATTTACATGGAATATAATGTAGCAAATACAAGCGTAGACATTTCTGCCAAATATGAACAAATCTCGCGAAGAAGTTAAAAAGTCCATCCTCCTTTTCCTGGCAGCCTTTTCACTACCTTGACTGGATTAACGAGGGCGTTGCACAGGTTCCGAGAAACGATAGAAATGTCGATGGCGTGGTGACACTTAAGTGCATCCCTTAACGCTGTTTTATTAGGTGCGTGAAAGCATAACGTTCTCAGTTGATTGTTTTCCCATGTTCCAGGAAACCGAAGTGGATGACACCAAATCCATTGTATTAACTCTGCACTCCGTGACAGGTTCACCCAATTGTTCTTCCCTGACAGCAGTATTCAGTTATTAGGTGACACTATTGAGTGATGAGGATATTTCCAAGGTTATTCAGCGTGTAACTTTTTTTAAAGTTCTCTTGTTGAAAACGGAATAGTTTACTCTTTGTTTATTTACAAGGATAATTCGGAACAGTTGAATTAAATGGCATGCATTCAAGTGCTTACTTCATACTTTCGTTTCCTGCCGTATTATTTAGCATTCCTCCCAAGTGTACTTACATTTTAGCCACAGTTGACAGTACATAAAATAACGTATTTATGTACCAAATGTCAAACGGATGGCTTAAAAGTTATCGGGATATATTCATTTTCTGGATCCTTCCAAAGAGAAACTTAATTAGCCTGGTATTTTCAACTTTCCTTTAATCCCTTTTATCGGAGTTTTCTGCCCTAAGTAGCTTGCATAGTGTGGGTGAAAACTTCTTTTAACTTCTCCTTAAGTATTTTTTGCCACCATAATTATAAACCGTTCATCAATTACTTTTGGGAATTTTATAAAATTTTCCGATTCAAGCATACTTAAAAACGTTTTGGATTTTAGTATATTTTTGTCTATAGGGCCGTAAACCCCTAGTTTCCATGTAATATTGAACTTTTACGCTTTTCTAGTTTCCGCAAATAATTTTATAATGAAAACTTTTAATGCCAAAGAAATAGAACAGTAATTATGTGGATTCCTTGTCAGAGCCATTCAAAAAGTCTAAAGCACGAGAATTGAATGAAAAGCCTTCGTTTTTGGTTCGATCCATCGATCCAACTACAGAAAGAACTTCAAGTCATAGGCTTCATTTGGAAAACGCAAGGCAACCATTAAAAAAAAAAAAAAAAAAAAAAAAAAAAAAGTGTGGTGTTGCTAAGGAATAAACTCAATCTTTTGACGCTTTCAAGTTTAAAACAGAGACCAAGGAGCCTCGAAGGAGAAAGGAAAATGATTTTCTGCATTGCCACAACATCCACCACACAGCTCAGATTGGGTGCTCTGCTGTTCCCATCTTTTCCCAAAACTTGGCTGGCTGCCAGGATCTGCAGGAAATAGACTAACTTTCTCAGCCTTGTCAGAAGTGTATTCAGTTAAGAGGGTCATTCACAATGTGTTAGCAGCTTCTCAGAAAATAATTTTATACTTTACATTGACACTGCAGTTTTCATCCTCTGAAACCCTCTGTCCAAACTTCTTTGGGGATATCCTTGGTGCCTCACCACCCGCCTGTCTTGCTCTTGGTCTTCGGGAACAAGAAGTCTCAAGGAGCTAGGTCAGGTGAGGAGGTTAGGTGTGGATCACTTTTCCTAATCCAAAAAGTCTAATGCGCACTACTCAATTTTGGGTGCTGTGGCCTTCATGTAGCGATGACATGGAAAGACATTATTTTACATACCACTAAGCGGTAACTGCACTACCTACTGAGTTCAAATGAGTCATTACAGAGAAGAAACCTACCGGCATTTTCTTTCCGGAGCTCTGATTCCTTCGCACTTTCATTGATGGTTGCTCTCCAGCAAAGTCCCATAAGCAAGACAACTTCTTCTTTTCGGGATCATAATGACATACTCGATACGATTTCTGGCGTCCCAGGATGTCCTCCATCATTTTTCCCAGCATATCATGGCACCAACCCTTGTGATCTCAGCGCCTCCTTTAGGAAATGTAGCACTCCACTGGCCTATCTCATGATTAGTTTTAAATAGTTGTGAACAAAGGTTTATCTTGCTGTTGCTCCAATATGTATCGCTGAATATCAGACGAGGTTCTTCTCCCACTATTTTCCTCACAGCACCAAAACTTTCTTGGGTCAATGCTGTTGCAGGACAATCAGGACAAGGTCCATTTTCGACACATGACCTCTCTCTTGAAAATTCCGAGCATTTGCCTCACTCACCAAAACAACGAACTAAAAAACAATTGCATTTTTTGCAATCAAAATCTCTTTGTAGATAGCAAATAGGGCACGAAAGCTTCATCATTCCGATTCAACCCTGAGCTTCAGTTCTCTTACCCGGCTGTGTAAGTTAGTGGAGGGAAAATTGGTGACGAGTAAGCCTCAAGGTCAATGAACTGAGCTATATTAAAGCAGTAGCATTGTCGTCTAATAGAGCCAGTCAAAAGCTTTTGTTTCTGACTGATATAACTATATAGAGAGGTTAATTGATTTAGTTACCACCTGTGTGATGCCACTTACGGGGAAGTGTAGCCGCCGAAACCAGAAAAGGGGAGATGACTTGCCGCGCGAAAAGTTAGTATTTTTATATTTTCTGAAAACATAAAATTAAACTATGATAGTAAGCATTAACCTGTGTTATAAGAGAGGGTGAAAATGATGCCCCTCAGCGGAAATACATTGCCGACATCTGGATAGAAATTCCCATTGCCTTTCATAAGATCCTCAGGTGTAATTTTAGAAATTTCTTGCGTAATATTGTCTTGTAGGTCTTGTATTGCACATGGGTTATACTGAAGCATTGCTTTTGAAGTTCCCTTATAGAAAGAGTAAGATTGGGGTTATGAACTCAGCACAAACCCGTATTGATAATTCTGTTCTAAAAATAATCATGTTACAATGACGTGATTCGTGAGCAATGTATGCAGTAGCAGAGTTCTGATGAAAGAATGGCTACTGGCATTCAATGTCTGTTAATTTTTCGAAAAAAAATTGTAATACGTCAATTCGATATTTTTCACTATTGATCATGCTTTCATAAAGAGTAGACACTATTATTCTGTGCGCATTCAAACCGCACCATGCACCAGTTTTTTCAGGATGAATTAGTGACTTAGTTGATTTATTTATGGACGCTCTTTAACATTTCAGGTCATGAGCATCCCACTCAATTCAAGGAGTGAAACAGTCGATAAACTATGATCAGAGGCCTCTTCTTTCAGATTTGAGGTTCTTTTACGTGCCGTAAATGTACGATACGGGACCCACGTCTTTACTTCCCTTCCGTAGGAAGCCATACTTAGGATTTTTACGCCCGAAAAATCCATCGGCCTTGGCCGGGGTTGAACCTGCGATCTTGGGCCTACGAGGCAAGTAGACCACCAGGACCGACTCTTTCGGGATGAAGCGGAACTTTATGCACAATATCGGTTAATTTGTGAGATGATACTTTCATGCAATTCGAACCCAAGCTTCGTCGGAGGGAAATATGATAAATTCAGAAATCATTCTGTAAACAGCAACGCTTCAGTATCCAGTTAAATCATCTCTTAGTCGTGGGATTGTGCAGTTGCACTGCATTAACCACAGCATAGTTATAATGTTTCATGGTAAGTGGTGCGGATTTTGAAACGCATGCTTCCTGAATAGACCGATGACTGTGTTTAAGTCCTTCACCTCGTCTATTTTATCTTAACTTTCTTCCATAAGAACGTGACGGTTAAGAACACATTTCTTATCATTGAGAGATTCTGTCTCTCGTAAAGTTTTATCGAGTGAACAGTTTCTCTACCTGGAACACGATTGTCAGGGTATTTTCTTGATTATCGCCTTATCGCCTCTCTGCAAGGATCCATTTTCACATACGCAGTGTACATAAAGGACCGTACTTCAAGACTGCATGTAGTGGGATAAATAACGAAGAATAATTAACACACAATTTACATACAATTAAGGCACCGGTTATTACACGAACGCACAATAACTGACAAAGGCTCTGTCAAACTAACTAGAAGTTGATAATTTTTTTATAAAAGTGTTTAACGCCCGTTTTTACTACTGAGGCACCACAGGCAGTGGACACTCATGATACATGAAATGAAATATATTGGAAAAGAATTTTTAAGGAAACGTTCCAAGCCTAAGTTTAGGGTACCTCTCCGGCATTTTCCATTTATGAGGACTGAGGAAAAATCTGGAAAAGACTCGGTGAGGGAGGACGGTCCTGGCGGGATTCGAACCCCAGACCTCCCGCTTACGAGTCCGCGCCTTAACGACCTCGGTCACCTGTGGCGGTAAGCTGATGCCTGCACATGTAATACACGACCTTGACGAATGACTTCTTCCATTAAGCAGCCGCGTTTTGCCTGGCCCGAAACTCAAATAACCTTTATCAATTTCGAGTAATGCTCATGAAGACAAAATATTCATTCAATTCTTATGTTTCAAAAACATTTGAAAGATTAAAGCGTGCAAATGAATTGTGAACTTGCTGCTCACTCTAGGAAAATTCCACCGATGACGAACAATCTGCGTCAAATCACTGGAGGAAATCTTCAAGAGCCTTTTCTTACCAATCAAAGGCATATATGATTTGCGAGGTCTTGTTTCCAGATGCTTAGAGTACTTAAGAGACTTGTCTACTGAATATATAAAGGTATCATTAAACTCCAAAAGTATTTACATCAGAAATAGGTGAGACTGTACTTCATTCAAGGTCATATTCCAAATAATATTCTCCAAAAAGATCGTTCGAGTTCATATTTACTTGCAAACAAGAAATAAATACATCGAATTCTCGACCTAATTTCGATGTTATATAAGTCTTTTTCTAAATATGACTCAAGGAATTGGTAAACAGTTTTTAAATTTTTAAGTTATGCAGTAGCATTTTACTGGAGCTATTAATTCCGCATATTATTCGGACTCGAATTTGGGTATGCACTTTTTCTGTGAAGACCATGGCATATGTCGATGTTTGTACATACTCCTCGTTCATCTCTTATACCTCTTTAACGTGTAGTAATTTTGACTTTATGGCCTTGAGAACTCCAAGAAGCGGGACCTGAAGCACCTTGACGCCCACGTTCCGAATTAGGAGAAAGCAGTCAGTCGCTGTTGGTGGGGTTTGTGGCGCCGTAAAGTTAATTCAACCTCGCGAGGCCAATATGAGTTTCCATATAGAGTGACATACTTTAATGAGTGGAAAAAAATGCGACGTACCCAATTCACAAAGTTCTTTTGAAACTTCTTGGCAAAATCGTGGAGTAAAATAAAACATTCATAACTACAATTTTTATATTGTAGTTATTTGTAGGCAAGCTGTGATTTAACTCCTGGTGTGCAATAATAAGTTTATTTATTTAATAGTAGATTTAATACTAGACGAAGAAATATATTTTGTTCATACTGTGTCGCAAAGATTGTCATTAAGTTTAAAAACTGTGTTAGCTTTCTCGACAGCAGAGCATAGCCACACCTGCGATCAAGATCACAGACTGCACTTCCTTAAGAAGAACAAAAGTAACAATGATATTATTTTGCCTTCTTAGGAAAGGTGAAACAAACCTATTTATATGTCTGTTTTATTTTTTAATAGAAAGGCTCTCTTTTACTCCATCAGTGAATCACACATTCTATTTTAATTAATTTCATAAATCACATATGCATGCTACCTTCATAAATTTGAATGTATGCTTAATTTTGTATTTTATCATTTAAGATATCATATAAAATGTGTCACAATTACTAATTGTGTATAATTTTATAAATGTTTATAAATTACCACGGACAATGTTACTTTCTCCAAAACTGCTGAACGAAAAAATACGATAATTCTCATTGTGCATTTTTATGTACATTAAATCAACCTATATAATGTGGAATTTTAATATGTAATAACAATAATCAAGCAAAATATTAATAAGTTGCTTATTAAGTTTGTTATAATTCTTAACCTGGGGCATAATCAAATATCTGATTCATTCAGGTTCTCATTTCTCGTCTTATCTATATTTTTTAAAAAGCAGACCGTTATTCTTAGCACTTTTCGAGAAATGTTAGCACTATACATTATAATGTGTTAATTTTTTAACAACTTGTAAAGAGTTATAACCAATAATTAAATATGGTAAACATATATGCCAGATTTATAAAAGCTAATTTAATAAGTTAATGCAAAGAAAATGTGTAAATATATTATATTTATTTACTGTTTACAGTTAAAATAATGAAGTAATATAAGTGTATAAATAAGCTTACGTAAAATAACAATAAAGGTAATAATATGATTTGATTTGAACGTATAATGTACACAGATAAATCAACAATTGTACAAATTTCTGGAATTAAAGTTAGCAATGTATATTTAAACATAGGCTGTTACTATTTGATAATTTATATTAAAATAAAAGTATTAAATCAGTGATTTGAAAGTTTCGTAATGAGCATGAATTTACAAAATTGAAAATAGTTCAGTAACGTTGCTCTAAATGATGCCAGTCTTTACTTCTCTATGACAAGTTCCAGTTTCAGGTACAGAGGCTATAATAACGAACAAAACAAAGATACCTTGGCGCGGGTTTTTCTATAGTAACCTCTAAGCTCAGGAGAATGCGATTCCCTCCCTAATTGCCACTGACCTGAAAAGACAAACCCAATTTTCCATTGGTGTCCATGCGTGTCTTTAAGCGAATTAGATATCCTTGGTGCTCGGTAAACATTTATAAATATCTACTCAGAGTGCAGTGCGGTGCACTAAATGGAATTAAATCCGCGCCTTAAGAGGACTGGAGGATGTCGCTGCGGCAATACAAATGCAAATTTCTACATCAGTATACGGGCGTAATTCACTAATGATTATATTACACTACATGAGATTCTAACCTGACCAAAGCCTCGCCAATGTCAAGATTTCTACCAGCTTTAACTAGTAGAAATGTGCAATCTATTGTGCTTATATGTTGTATATGAAATTCAAGCAGTTCAAGCTATACAAGTATTAATATGAGGCTTCCTGCAGACTGCAGCTGAGCAGAAACCAGTCGTCAAGGCCGTATAATGCATGTGGAGGTAGCATCTTATAGTCAGTATAAAAGGAGGCATTGTCTGCAAGTAGTTGTGCGTTCGTATATTACTCGATGCCTTCATTGTAAGTATAATGTTTGCTAATTGTATTTCATTACTTCTGGCATTACATAAATATAGTTTTTTATGTACGATACATATGTGAAAACGGATTCTTGCAGAGAAGTGATAAGGCGATTCATTTAGAAAATATCCTGTCAATTGTGTTCCAGGTAGAGAAACTGTTCGCCAACATAATAAAAACTTAGGAGAGAAAGGATTTCTCAATTTTAAGAAAAGTATAACAAACGAACCGCCATAAGAAAAGTTAAATGAAATACAGGAATGTCGAACAAATATGGCGGCAACGTGTTGCCGCTGAGGAGCATAATTTTCAACATCCCTTATAACACATGTTAATAATAATAATAATAATAATAATAATAATAATGAAGGCGTGAGCTGTAACATTTACATTATAAATTTGATCGTCTCTCTAAAGTCGATTTGCAATTATACTCATAGGGGTTAACCTAGCTACTATAATTATTGCCGTACCCACAGGTATTAAAATCTTTAGAGAGACGATCAAATTTATAATGTAATTGTTACAGCTCGCGCCGTCATCATCATCATCATCATCATCATCATCATTATCATCATTATTATTATTATTAAATGCATATCAATTTGTGCATTCAGTAAAAATATAAATATTAAGCTAAAAGTACCTACTATACGCGTAGCGCCTTTTACCTCCCTTTCTTCGGAAGCTGCACTTCCCCCTATGAGTACAAGCCCCGCTCAGCTGACTTGTACTCAAATAACCTCTATATAATTTTTTATAACTACAATTTTCCATTATAATTCAATATTACATACTTTTTAAATGTTTTGTGGTGGTTATGACGTCATAGACAATAAATATAATTATGTTCATTTATTTGCATATTATTAGAAATATATTTCATTTTCTATATTGTTGCATACCACCATGTTTTAATATTACATATGTGATAATAATTGTGCATAACAAATTGCCCCAAAAGAAATGTCAGGTCTTGAACAAACAAACTAGTTGCACCAGATTTGTGGTAATCCTGGATGAATTTTGTTCAAAACATAAAGAAATTTAGAGTGATGTAAAATTCCTTTAAAGATGGATTACGCATAAAGCCTTTTCTTTTGTATAATATTAAAAATAAAAAAAATGTGTATTGATGATGTTACCATAAATTTTGCAACAATGATAATATAAGTATTCTACTTTTTCAAAAATATGTTTTTAAACTGCATTGTCATATGCCTTTTCAATACTTGCGTAATTTTAATTATTCGTTACTTTTTAAAATCTCTTAGAGCAGTGTTTCTAAGATACAGTTATCATTTGGATAAGAAATATTTAATATAAATTCTTTTAAAATATTTTTATTTAACAATTACGACTACAGCATTAAAAATATTTTCACTCTTAATTTAAGTTTTTCTACTTAAGAAATTGTAGCAACTTTTAAAACTACATTTCCACGTTTTGATTTTAAAATTTACTAACAAGAATTGTTGGATCGATCAAATGGCTCTCTAACCGTAACTTCAGACAAACTGCTTAGTTACTCAAACTTATGGTAGCAGGATAGCGAATTGTTTTTTGTTTTTGCGATATATATATATAATTTAAAGAAACGCATTCGTGTGTATTATTAATTAGGCAATAATAATAGTTTTATTATTATATTTATTGTTTATAGTAATAATAACTAATTTTAAATATATTAATACAAATATTGAAAGACGATAGCTGGTAAAACCATTGAAGTAAAACTAAGGGAAAGAGGGTTATAAAACATACCGTTCGTTTATGAACGCATTCGTTTTATTAATTATTTAATTATGCAATAATAACTCATTTTCACTTTGCTAATACAAATAACAGATATACGGAGCAAACCAAATGGAGGGAGCAGAAGGAAAAACCTATATAAAATGAACCCTCCATTCTCAACAGATAGAGTGACTACAAAGATACACTTGAATTAAGATTTTATAAACAATTATGGGTCTTATTTTATATGAAGTAAAACAGCATAAAACTAAAGAAAAGAAGATATGTAACTATTCAATAAGAAAAAAAAATTAAACAGTAAAAATCTTTAAAATTATATGTGAAAATGAACAATCTATAATAAGTCATTGAAAATTTGAGTGATCTTTGCATTGAAACAATAGGTATCGAAATTGTTTAAAGAAATTATAAGTACATTTGGGCAAAGACTTCCTAACACAGAATAGTAAACCCACTGCTGGACAATTGAAGAAGGAATATTACAGTTTTCACTCGGCATCGAAATTCTTAAGCACTGAACACCAAGTTAAGTGCATTCAAACGCAGGCTATGAGCGACCGCTCGGCAGATAAGCAAGAACTGGTGGGTTACAGGTGCAAGGGGAAAAGTGTCTACAATCCAATACCAACAAAATTTAATTCCGCTTTTAGTGGTCATAAATTCCAATGTCTGTTTATTAATAAGGAATAGGGAATAAGGAATCCATAGATATCCTTTTTCTATTCATCAAACTTTTCAGCCTGACTGTTGTTCCTTTCCATGCAAATTGTTGGATCAATAGTTCATTTAAAAATTTTATTAAGTAATAATAATTACAATAAATATCTATTACATTGTTATTAAAATTATGAACATATAAATGACTTATTGTGTTGAAACACAAAAAAGTGACCGACCAGGAAAATCCCATTATACCGAGGGTGCTAAAAAAATGTATACACACCTTTAAAGTAGATATTTATTTTAATATATTTGAAAGTTGTACCAAAAAAAGACAGTAATATGTAGCATGATGTTCTGTAAACAGATGTAACTCACATTACGTCACATCTACAACAAAATGAAGCCAAGATTATCGTTTGTAGAGCGGAAAGCAAATTTGAAGTGATATTGGAAAACTGAGAATGTTGTTGAAGTTCAAAGGCAATGGAGACGTGTACAGAACAGAATCGCCAACGCGAGTAACAATTCTGTCTTACCCGTCATATACTCTATGGAAATGAGGAAGTTTACTTCCAACAGTATGGTGTACTACCACATTACCACCGAGATGTACGTGTGTACCTTCATGACAATCTTCCAAGGCACCGGATAGGACGAAGAGGTCCAATTGAGTTTCCACCGTGTTCTTCGGATCTAACTCCGTTGGACCTCTGCCTATGGGGAACTCTTAAGGATGTTGTACACCGTAGAAAATCAGCTACATTGGCAGCACTTCGGGAAGAAATTGAAACGGCATGGGCTGCAATCTCTGAGGACACTTTCGCAAACGTTGCTCAATCAGTAGTTCAACGTACTCAAAAGCGTATCGACGCCGAAGTGGGTATTTTGAGCAACTGTTGTAACTGTAAAAGTATAAGATGATTAGTGCTAATCTTTTACTGTTTGTGTGAATTCAGTTTTGTTATGTAAAAATACTAAATTTATTTTTCAGCTGTTTTCAACTTTTTTAAAAGGATTATATCGGTAAGCTTATGACAAAAATGAAATTGACAAGCCATTTATTCTTCAACATATTTGCAGTTAAGCACTTGTATTTTTTACTTGTTTGTAAGAAGAAAATTTCATTTACTTTCAGAATTCTATTTGTAAACTACCGTATTCTAGTATTCCTTTCTAAAAACCTTTAGAAAAGTTTGCAATATTTGCTCAGCCCTCTACCAGATACAAAAGGGGAACTCTATAAATTTCTGCAATCAAACTGATAACCTTCCAAGACGAAGAACAATGGTTTTGCTTTTATCTTATTCACTATTATATACCCGTAATTAAAGTAATTCAGATGTGAAACATAGCAAGTTGGGTGTGTCTATAATTACATACTGTAAGTATAAATCAAAGGGCGTGTGCCTTATGAAGAAAATGCTTGATCAAATTGAATCTGTTTGCTACTGAACACACGTCTCCTGCAAAGGTTTGTTGGTTTACAGAAATTTATTTATATTAAATTTACCAATGTTTTAACATCTTTTGCAACTCAGAAAAAAATCAAGAACTGAATTAAACAAAAAGGGAAAATAAATATAGCTTTAAAAGGTTATATAATGACCATGGCAGTGACACAGATAGGCAATATAAAACTCAGTTAGCATTTACATAGCCTACAGTCATATTTAGTATGTTTTACTTACACGCTGTACAAGCTGGGAATTTGCCACAGGGTCTCATAAGTAGAACGGACTGTACACGGGTCAAAGTAAAAATCTACCAACAGAGAATTTTCCGCCAAATGGTAAAACAGCCGGAGAAAACCAAATCAAACAGTAATGGAGCACGGTGAAAGTAAGTCTGTGCATGAAGGGCATATGTGGGGTAACTTTCTTTACATGATCTATCGGAATGCGTGTTCAAAATATATCAATATACTGTTAAGCAAGAAAAAAAATTGCAGATTATTGTCCACATATCTTTTCATTTACAGCAAATTATATTGCGAGATAATGTTCGCGTAACGCTGGCCAGCCACTGTTTATAAACATAAAAAATAATTTGGTCGAAATTTACAACATACAAATTGCCCGTTGACTAGAGTGGTATAGTAATACGGCTCTTGTTTTTTATGAAGCAATTGTATTTCCAATTTTGTTCCATCAGCTTTGTTTGTATTGGTAAGAATGTTTTAGCAATGTAATTTAATTTTCAAAAGAATTTAGTATGTTACATTTTTGTGCTAAATGCTGTTGTGATTGGTATTTATGTACCTGCAAAGTTATAATACTTATACGTTATCAAGAATCAAAGATATCATTTTAAATGTTATACTCTGTATGATGTATAGCTTATAGTAAGATTATGACAATGAATTCTAGATTTGCAGAAGATAAGCAATTTCAAATTCTATTCCTCATTTGTATGCTTTGGGAGAGAAAGCATTTAACGTCAATTCACATTTACTTGTAATTTCTCCATATTTCTACGACAATGACTTCTCTCTTGTTGTTTATTATGTTCTATCTCCTATGTATGCCGCACATTGGCAGTATTCAGGCCTACAATTCCTGGCTTCGAATTGAAAGTCCTAACCTTTAAAAACTCTTTTGCATACTATCTGACGTAGTTTCATCTTTAGCGCTAGGTAATAGGGCTATTATTATTATTATTATTATTATTATTATTATTATTATTATTATTATTATTGTTACAATATATAGTCAAAATACAAAAGGATTAGATATAACTTGTTGACAGCCTAAATAGATTATAGAAAGGATTGATACATAACTATTTTAACCTGTAATTTAAAACACCTCTCGTTTAAATCCTTGGTTATATTTGGTAATATATTATAAAGGTAACTAGATTTGCACATGCAATTTTCGATTATTTCAATGCAGTAATTATGTATATCATATGTTAATAGAGATTCATAGCGTTTTTTCCAGTAAGAGTTCCAGTATATAATAATTGTGTATACATAGTAAAAATGTATTTCTCTTTAAAAACACGTTTATGATGTGTTCTAAAAGAAGTATTAATTAAAGCTCGAATGACTTTGTCTTCTTATTTTATAAGAAATATTTAGTTTTGCCTATTGCTGCACAACAGCAGTCTACAGCTGTCTTCTAGTTTTTGACATACCACTAAATTGTATGATCAGTTACCACAATTTTGTATAGTACCATACCTACACTTGTAAATATTTTCAAACAATATCCAGTTCATTTGAGTCATATAATATATTTTAATAGTGTTTAACACCCGTTTTAACTACTGAGACATCACAGCCGGATGGACACTGATATGCAATGAAATGATAAATTGCGAAAAGATTTATTTTCAAGAAAGGAATCGCTCCAGGACTAAGTATTTGCCATTTATGAGGACTGAGGAAAATCTGGAAAATATCTCAGTCAGGGAGGACGGTACTGGTGAGAATCTAACCCCAAATCTCCCCCTCACGATTTCGCGCCTAACTACCTCGGTCACCCATAGTGTTACATATATGTAATGTAAATTAATTTATTATAAATGCCCCATAACATATTTTCTGCATGAGCATGTACATTCAATTCAGAATCTGGGAATATACCTAACGTTTATCAGGTTTATGTTTACTGCATCATGCCGTATTTAATCCTGCTGATGTTCCGCACATGCTATCATGTGCTTTCTCAAAGCAGAATGCCAAAGGCGCGGCGTAACTCGGGAATCACAAACCTCACTAATGCCACTATCCGAGGAAGCCTGAAAAATATTTAGAGTACGTAAGAGTTAGTAATAAAATTTTAAGGAATTTGTTTAAGATTGAAAACACTTTTGTGTCTTATCTACATTCATACAGTTAGCTTTCGAAATGCAGTCTCTAAGTCAATGCGTTATAAACAATGTGCAGTAATTGAATTTCTTTTGGAGGAAAATGGGAACATCACCAACATTGTGAACATCAGCAACTTCCGGCATGGAGAGATGGCGGAAGTCAGTTTCTGCGCGAAAAACTGTTGTCATTGCAGTCAGGTGGTCTCACTTATCAGCGATCATCCACTTTCCGAGCGGCCGCACACTGCAGTCACAACCAAACAAGCGGATATCTCTGTCATCAGGGTCAATACAATTATGCTAACAGTTGGAATATTGAAAACGTTGCGTTAATGGATCTCTTGAAGCCTAACAGCCGATATCAAGGAACTGAGAACCCTTTTGTCTGTTCAGAAATTCTTGCTCTTGCAAAGCTGAAGAAACGAAACGCAGATGAAGCATGAATTCATCATTTCGATTCTGAGAGCAAAAAAATATTCATGGAGTGGCATCACAAAACTTCTTCGGGGAAAAAGTTTAAATCAACCCCTCAATGGTAATGTCAAAGCTATATTCTTGTGGAACTCTGAAGGGATCCTTTTGCTAGCTTCTTCTTGGAGAAAATGTTATGTCAAAACTCTTCGGAATTTGAAGAAGCGACTTCGGCGCATCCGTCCAAACAAAAATGTGACTAAAGTACTTCTTCATTAACACGTAAAGCAAGTGACGTACACGAGAAAAATTTATTGAACTTCAGTGGACATCCACCCAAATCTTCATGCCCAAACTTGTACCTTCTGATGTCTGACTCTACTGGTGCAATTCGCTAGAGGAGATTTGATCATAGTGGAAATGCGAAAAAAGCTGAGAGACAGATCTGCAAAGTGGTACCACATTTTAGTGGCGCAAAGCCTGCAGCGGTTCTAAATAAAGAATGGGATGATTAATTAACATGTAGAGACTGGAGGGTAGGTTTTGGTTAATTGAATTAGATTAATTTTTTTGATTAAGAATTGATGGGTTGGATTAATAATTGTTTATCTCAGGGGTAAAAGTTTCATTCCTCTCTGATAATTGGTTTCCGCTGACTTATATTTTGCTACGGCTGTTGAGACTCTAATGCTGGATACTTTTATGGTCCTGTGACCATAGGGAAGGGAGTACATGGAGGTTAATAACATTTTTCGTTATGGGAGACGAAACACAATTTATTGTTCATAAACCACACAAAAGGTACTGGCGTTATTTTTGGGGGAATATGTGCTACTATAGCACTAACTATGACGATCATTCTGACGTTTCTTAACTTTACAAAGACTGATCCTGAAATCAAGTAATCCTGAAACGCAACTGAACTCAACTAATGAAGCTCTTCCACTGAACGGAACTGAACTGACCGTGCCTATCTTCCACACTGATAATGCCCCACACTTCCAAAACTGACTACAGCTCTCCACTAACTGAACTGAACTGAACTGAACTGAGAAAACCCTTCCACTGATAATGCTCCGCCGCAAAAGTGACTGCGGGCTACAAAATTACAAGACTAAATGAACATGGCCTACGTGACTTTTTACATGTATATATCAACTCAAGGTGTTAGCTTCTTCCCTTGAAGAGATTATTAGGCTGTCTTTTCATACCTGCAGTTGCCATATGTTTTATTATGCCAAACCTGCTTTACAATTCTCTAACTGAATACAAATAAACATCTTACTCAAGGATTCTCTTTTAGAAATTGTTCCAGAAAACATCGGTTTGCTTGGGTCATCTTTCCAAGTATTGTTACAATAGGCAACAGAAATTCCCAGGTCAGATTTTATAGCTGGGGTTCGCTTTCTGCACCCTGGCAAGAAAATAATATTTTACACACAATAATTCAACACTTGTACTGGAAATAAAATGACACGCTCATGACTATAATAAGAAAGATACAGAAAGTTACTTGCTATAATTATTCTAATTAAATATAGGGGTGGCAGCTCGTAAATACTGTCTCAAGCCATAGACTTGCAAAAGATTTATATTCACAAAAGTACCATACAGTTAAATAATTAAGAATCAATCTATTTTATCTGTAATTGAAAAAAGGGAAACGGGTTCTTGATTACTTTATGAACATTAACATAATTTATTATGTGAATGATAAATATGTTGCCATTTAGAGCAAACTCTGTGAGCGAATTCATTCCTACACGTTAAAATTCAGTCAGATCTTTGGAATAGACTCTATTCCAAACTGTTCAGAAAGTTTAAACTAACTTCGTCGATCAGGGTGTTATAGTACATTACCAGTTAATTATATAATTATGCTGCTAATTTCATTGACAGTAGGCCTATGAAGTACAGTTTGGTGTTGATATACAGGAAATATCAAATTACTTTCATTTTATGCAGGCAACTAACACTACAACTCCTGAATGTTATTGTTCATTTAAAAACCAAGTGACTCCGGCGCTCAATCTGGGGTTCATGCATGAAAAAATGTAGTTTGAAATAGAAAATCTCCTCCCTCTTTTTTCTGTAATAAGCAACATTACGAAATATGTGTTCGCTTTTATTATTGATGTTCAAAGTCCACACATTGACTTTTTGACATTTTTATTATATTTTTAATTTTGCATTCATAATATTTTAGAATATCAGTATATAGGAAGTTAATAAATATTCTGTTACACAAAAAAGGTATTAGACTTCTAGAGTATGTTTAGGCAAACGTTACAATAAGGGTTATTTTTGGCCTTCGTCCAGAGCTAAACGTAAGCCTGACGAGGCCAAAATCACGCCATTTGCTGGTTGCGTCAATAGCCAAACTCTTCCTCATTTCTACTCGTACAACTACGATAATAGCATGCATACAATATTAGCCATGAATAGCAAGTTACAACATAGAGTTGTTCTAGGCGGTGTCCGTCTGCAGTCAAACGTTGTTGAAGTTTATAACTCACTCGCAAGGGCTTTACTTCTGTAATTCTTTTATATTTGAGTTTCTCTACAGTTTGCAGGTTATATTTTCTTGTTTTTAAAAGTGTTTAAGCCCGCTTTTATTGCTGACACATCACCGGCGGTGAACACTGGTGATTTTTTTTTTGATTGATTTATCTGTGCTGAACTACCTCGGCCAACCCTATAAGTTTTCCTGTTCTAGTGTTAACCTTTTCATGTAATATAATATAGCTTACTATAGTTTACTTTACTAACACACTCTAATAAGCATGACTGCGTACCAATAACCAATAATGGGCACAAAGGCTTCAGTTATAATGAGCATTTAGACGTAAACTGGGTATAACAACGCCAGTGATAGTTGATGTACATTTTCCTACTTGTTTTGTCTGTCATTTAGTGCAAGTAACGTTATAATGAACGTCTTCACTCCTTTCTACGATATAGCCAGTGCAATGTTAATGGTCCACGATCAAGGTTCCTTTGTGTCTTTCTCCTTCTTTAAGGCGCTACAATCCGAGATCGGGTCATGGCTTGCCGCAGCGACCTCTGCTTCCTCTACCTCCGTCTTACAACTTCATCGATAGAGGGCAGTATTGCAGGGGCTAAAAATAAGAACTGTTTTAAAATTTGGATAATTCGTCCTCTCTTCTAGTTGTATCCTCTTTGATTCAAATAAACAAACTTTCTACTTCATGTGTTCAATTGCACAATACCTCTTTCGACCCGGAATACGAAAATGCGTTATTTTTAGCAACTATTACGAAAGTAACTAAAGGTCATTTACTTGCAAAGAGAAAATATGACAGATAGCCACAGTGAGAACTCTAAATATATATTATTAACTTTTGAAAGAAAGGGGGGGGGGACAGCGCAAAAAGGCTGAAGTGATAGCAGACAAAATTATAAACACTGTTTTTAACAAAAACATCATATAATAAACTATTTTTGGTCCCATAAAACATTCCATGTTCCATGAATTTTAAGTTACAATGCTTTAGTCACATTCGATGTAGACATGTTTCTACTTTTCGAGCAGTAAACTCTTTTCTATTCTCCGTCTTAACAAGCAGAAAATTATCGGCGTGTTAATTTAGATCGCTAGCAAGTAAAGAGTAACATCTCTATGAGTGAAAAAAGAGAACACTTTAGTTATATGTCCCGCAAGCTTGCCAAGGACCACACCCGCTTTCGACCTTCAACTCCAACTTGTTCCACGTTCCTTTGACAGAGAGAAAAAAAAAAAAAAGAATCGGAATGTTCGTGCCGGATCTTAGAATGTCGCGCAACACAAATTACGTTAACGTGAGTTTAACGGGTCTGGCGTGAATGTTGATTTTACTGTTCCATGGCACATTGCAGCTACAGATGCCTACTTCACTGTTACGTAACTGAATGGCCTACTGAAGGTATGTTCCATTTCACACTCGAAGAGGCAAAGTCAACTTCGCAGAGGACCTTCAGTTGTAAAATGCGTAGAGTTCCAAACAATTGAACATTGTTATTACAATTTTATCAACTCGACGTTCGATTGTTTTACCAAAACGAGTATATCGCCTTGACCTGCAGATGTTTCAGTGCAATTGTAATAACTAGAAAACGAAAAAGTTGAATATCGCCCTTGTGTCTTCGTTGTTAAAAGTGATATAATTTTTAATTGTAGCTTTAATCGTATTGCATTTATTTACAAAATGTGATGAATATTACTGGTAGGGCTGGTTTTTTTAATGGACAATTTTATTTTGTGTATATAAAAGTGAGCTCTAAAATATTAATCGTATAATAATTTAATTAATATTTAATATTGTTATATATTTATTTTCCTACAGGAATTTTCAAAAGTAGAGCATAATTTCCTATAAGATTAAGTAACAAGTGCTTTGATACGAGGCTCGGACACATCGTTATTTTATTTCAAAAATGTTTTATATAAAAACTCAGCATTTTGATGAGCATTACAATACAACATATCGAAAAGATCAAAATGGTATTAAAAGAAAATATATATGTTTACACCGCTATGTAGCATTTAATTTATTCTATCGAAATGTATGTTAAAATCAATGTAACACATCAGGAGTTGTGCTGTATCTTAGACATTGTTATATAAAGCATAAATATCCTATTTAAACTCAGAGAAATCGATATATGCATTGAAACACTTTAGTCAAAGTACTATACCGGTTTTGTATCGCCAAATACTGGAGTAATGATTAATTTGCACAAAAAATGTTATATGTTTTTTCATAACTTGCGAAATTCACGCCTGTAGATATTGGAATAAAAGTATTAGTTAATATAACTACATTCTTTGGACAATGATGGCTAAGATGGTTATTAAAATTGTTAGTATGCATTAGAAGTTCCACAGACGTTCATGCCCAGGAACCGGCGAGCAGCAGATGTGCATGAGTTGTTATGAATGATGCTGACGAAATACTGAACCAGAATTAGCACCATGGCTTTTGAATTCAAAGTAGAAGCAATAACAAACAGTCTCTTTCTTCAGGAAGTGGGAGTACAAACAAACCTAGCAATAGCGGCTAACACTCTTTACTATAACCAGAGAAGTAAGACTTAGATGATTCTGAAGCACAATGCTTTACAATAACTGTCTCTCACAGTCCAATATTCATGCAATCTGCCCTATATGTGCGGAGAAAGACTCGTGGGAACATATTCTGGTGTATGTCAAGGGTACGGAAGAATGGAGAAAGAGATATCTACCGACCCCGTTTGTTAACGGAGGGAGAGGGCAAGAGGACAGTAGCAATGATTGACTTTGCTGGCAGATAGAAAGGAGGAGGAGGGAGTAAGTAAATTTTTAAACAAAATGAGATAGTTCAGATCGGAAGAAGCAGACAACCAGGAAGGGGGTAGGAGAACATTGTTACAATGTTTTTTTTTTTAAATACTTGTGCATAAATGTGAGGGAGTGTAAGTTATTTACTTTTGAACTATTTTCTTTTCTGTTTATTTTATTTATGATTTAAGGAATTCTATTATTACATAGTTTTTCTTCTTCCATTTACTTATTTTATTATTACATATTGACTTTTGAAAGCTAAATATTGGTTTGGGCCATTTCATGCATTTCCCAGTGTATTGGGAAAGTACGTACGGTTCTAGACCCGTGTGACATGGATGAGTTACATTTGTAATAACTGTATTTTGTAAAAAATACACTATTACTACAATATGATATTAAAGGTACGTTAAACATTTACTCACAATTGCACTTTTATATAAGTTCAATGTTAATACGAAACACGGTTGGCTAACAAATATTTCTTAAGCATAAATCCAAATAAAATTGTAACTGCCTGAGGAAAGTATTAAATGTATTGACGCAGTTATAATGAACTTCCTTTAAATAGCATGTTTTTGGTATGCACAGATGTCTATTTTGTCTAATGTTGAAGTTATGCATTTATAGATAAATTTTATTTCTTGTATAAAAGACCATGGTGAAAGTATAAATTTACTTAATAGTTTTAAGATACTTAGAATATGAAAAACATTTTTGTAATATGAAAAGCTTTGCTATCGATAGAATTTCTCCATAAGATAAATATCATATATCATAAGTGAAAGTAGGCACATTAAACAGCAATTCCCCTAATATGATTTACTCAATTAATTTCTTTATACGGTAATTAAAAGAAATAAATATAATTATAATTATAAATATTTGTTATGGTTTGCTTAATGAATTGTTAAAATTACTCTCCAGCTACATTTTTACTAGATTCTGGTACATTAGCATCATCTACTAACCGTATAACATTTGCAAATCTTCTAGTTGTTACAAGAGATATATTTTGTAAATTCGAAAATAGTAGTGTAGTAAAATTTGAGCCTTGAGAGATTGCAGCCTGAAACATTTCAATTATTTCCTAAATTGTTACTTGAATAATTCACAATAATATAATAAAATCTAAACTTTAAAACTAAATCTACCTAAAATATTTATTTAAATTTGTTTTGTTAAATTATGTTATTATTGAGCTAGTAAAGACGATTTTAATATTTACAAAATGGTACACAAACTTCAAGAGGTTAAGAATTGATGGAAGGAAAATATATATTGTTACTGGAAGGAATAAAATAGATATGCAGAAGTAAACATTGTTTGGTTTTCTTTGCGACGATGTATTTCCAATTTTCACCAAAGGAGATGATAATTGTTAATTTCCTAAAATTATGATAAACTAAACATATTCCTAACTTTTTGAACAAAGTTCGCATTTACCAGCAATTGTTCACAGTAGGCTGTTTTCTATTGTACTTCCGTGTACAAAAGATGAAAATGGGCGCTGCTAACGTGTTTTCAGATAAAATAATGAGCATTGGTGTAATGTAAAACGTCAAGCCGTATTGTTTTGTGCCACTACAAAATTTTAATCCTCAGTTTTTATATTTTCTCAACTGAAATTTATGAATAAGATGTTTTCTATGGAAAAGTTATCAGCCTTTCAAAAACTTTCGGACAGAAAATCGAAAAATAAAGGACTTCTAAAATTATATCCCTAGATGGTTAAAATGGGAAAGGATAAATAAAATATCTCATGAAGTAATTAGAAAGATATCAAAATATTTTCGATTCAAGAAAAAATAAACAATTATAGACAACATTTAGATTATGTTAACAGGATATATTAAAACTGTTATCCAAAGAAAACATTTATATCAACCCCTACGTAAGAGAGATGTGATCATTGATAGTAGAAGAAGAAGTTTTTATAATCTGTTCCATTTTGCCCATATCAATTTCAATGAACTTGTTGGAAAATATGGGCATTTTTAGACCTTAAAACAATAACTCTAAATCTTTGTGAATCTAGTAGCTTCAAAGTTCTCCACAAAACTTTTTGATTCTTCAAATATACGCCAGAGGAAAATCTCGAAGCTCGAAAAAGTAAATGACAAGCAAATATTTAAATTTGCATTGCTGACAGAGAAAGCACTGGTTTTAAGTTGGGTGAATCAGCAGATGGCAGTAGAATAATCAAGTCAGCATAAAAGGATTCATACCTAAAATAGACCCCACGTGAAGGCGTAAATAAATGTACTAACAAACAAATCATAGAAAATAATTATTTTTCATTTGGTAGCTGTGTAAGTATAAATATTTTTAACTTTTAATCTTCCCTAAAACACTTTAAAAAGCAAAACGAGTTATATATTATGAAAAGTAGAAAAATTATATATAAAAATTAGCTATATTTTTAAAAAAATACATTTTGCACTATCAAAACAATAGCTTAAATAGTGGGAATTACAAATGTTTGCAACTGTCTTCCCTGTGGAGGCAAGAAAGAGAATTTTGGATGTGTAAACTAAATAATCTTTAGGTTTCCATATTTGCTTTAGTATTAGTTATTAAAAATGTATAAAAATGTTTATTATAGTAACATATATGATGGATTATAAAAGTTAAATTAGAAGAAGGAACAATTAAATAAGCCTGGGGAGAAAATGGAAAGGTTTTATTCCTTAGTTATTCAGAAACAACAAGAGTAAAATGTAAACACATCACGCTAATAACGTATATTCACAGTTTCACGTAGGCAGGCGTTCTTATGACATGCAACAAAAGACGGATGATTATCGTTTACGATCTTCGTGATGTACCTTTGATTAAGTCATTACAGAAAGGTCGTGAGTATTACTTGGCTATCATTGACAGATAAACTCTTTCAGCATGCACGAGGTTTCACTGCTCCCAGAAACATAACAATATTTCAGCAATGCCCTTTATGCACATACAAGAGCATTTAGGTTTCTCGACCCCGAAAACCTTTTCTTTTATATCTGTTTTCCCTTGTCTCACTTCTGGCCAGTTGCTTTTGAAGCAATTGCTCCTGAATTATTTCTACCCTTTTTTGTTCTTTGTTTTAGAAATGGAGGTGGAGAACCCTGCCATGAAAGGGAGAACCAGTGAGCGGACCTAAAACGGCAAGTTCTTACTGCATTTTCAATATAATTCAACTTTGAAATGATTCCTACAAAATAAAAATAGGCCTGATACATAAAATGTGCATCACTGCCAATTATGGAATAAATGCTGGAAATAATTGTGCGCTGTTCTGTTTATGAACATCCTCAAAATATGAAAAAGCACAGTGTGTAGGAAATGACATACATATTTGATGAACACTTGAGTGGTAGTTGTGAGAATATGAAGGTCTTTGTACTGAAAAAGTCTTTTCTACGAAGCTTAAGCAATGCCCACTTGCTTAGAGATTTAAAGTGGCTTGCCACATTCTAAGGGAAATTAGGAGTTCTTATGTTGCTCCTGTAAATTTAATTATTTCTGTGCACCTTTAATCTGCTACATGTTAGTGAAACTTCAACTGTATATTTTCGTTATTTTGACGTAAAATATTCATTATAATGAATAAAAAATTAATAATTTAAATCCTTGCAATAAAAAACTAATGTATAACGGTTTTTAAAACTCTGAATCAACACTGTTACTTTTCTTGGGAGAAATAATTATTAACACATTAATGTTTTTGATGTCAAAGAAAAATATATTAAACGCTTTTAGGCATTTTTTGTTTCCTATTAAAAATAACATTTCTCTTACTAATGTATTTCTTGAGGTTCTGCAACCAAAGCAAAAAATTACGCAAAATTCATTCCTTCGCTGTCGATAAAGTAACTTGCATCATCACTGAAATAATAAGTTGCCTAAAACATATGTAAATATTCATTTGTTACTTTAACACAATACAAAAGTTACGTGGTGAGCGTGTACTGTGAAAAGTCATTTTTTAGAGTGTCACTCTTTGGCCAGTAAAACGCTTCGAAGACATTTTAGTAATAGTAGTGTACTTGTTTACAAAATATATTTGTTACAAATGTAACTCATCCATGTCACACAGGCCGTGGGACCGTACGTACTTTCCAAATACACTAGGGAATACATGAAATTGCCCAAAAAAATACTTAACTTTAAAAGCCAAAATATAATAATGAAACAAATAAATGGAAAAGAATATATAAATCTTCGGTCTTTAAAGTAGGACATAAATTCGAAATATAGCGATATTTTTTTTAAATATGTCAGAGCAACATGACTCGATTGGCAATATTGGCAATATTATTAACTTAAATGATACTTTATATAAGGTATTATTAACAACAATACTGTCATCATCTTACCTGCTTGGTGATCTAATTTGTTTTTATTGTTTTATTGTCCCCCCATAATCTCCATACTCAAGTGCATAAAAGATTTTTGTTTTTTATCACATTCCTTAAATAGTATTCAGGATTTTGTATTCCTTTATTTTGCTTTATGGGCGAGGAGGTATCAACGTAATCTATAATAAAATGTGTAGTTGAAGAGTAAACTATAATATAAATGACAATATCAATACAAAATGTCCCCAAATAACGAACAATTCAGTTGCACCAACGTTGACGAGATTTTAGTGCAATGGGGTCAACATATACTGCCGAAAAGTACCTGAATCATTGATTGATGCAGGCACCTTTCTGAAATAAACGAAAAGCAAAACTTTCCTCTTTTTGCATGAAATATTTTGGCATTGGGTTTCCTTTTACATTAAAATGTGTACATGCAGAAGGAGGCTACAAAACTGTCACTAACTGAAGGCCCTAAAAATGGCTCGGACCCCTTTTTGAAATACTGCCCACGTATAAATATGTAAAAACAAAAATCAATATCTGCATCTCATATCTCGTTTAAGGTGAGCTTCCACCCTTTCTCTTCTGCAAATACTCGCGTTGAATTTCTGCATATTCCAGCTGACTTAGAGCTTTGTATTGTTGCCGTTAAAAAATATAGTTGTACTTACCTTTTAGGTTATATAAATAATCAGATAACAAAACGAACTATTGAAGTATAATTAATTGAGTTGAAAATTAGCTTCAAACTCTTTTATTTTATAAAATATTTTATAATAAAATATCAACAGAAAGAAGCATTTTGATCATATAAATGGAATTATAACGATTCAAAATTCATCATTGTTTTAAATGGGTACAGAGAATGTCAAAATTCCATACATGAACTAAGCAATATAAGTTTTATTTTATAAATGGATGGAAACCAATTAACTAGTTAATATTTTCCTATTTTAAGAATTGCCCATACTAGTAGGTTTTAAAAATACATTTTTCTTTTAATTTTATTAGAACATCTCATTACTCATTACCAATTTATTTCTTTTTCGTTTCTTTTATAACAGTAGAAATATAAGAGAACATTGTTAGGTGTGCTAAGGTGTAGAATATAGATACGTTCTGAATGTTAATATTATAATTTTAACATATTGTACATTTTTTAAATACCTACAGCAATTTTACACGTGACTCTCGTGTATGCAATATCCTTAGCAGTTACAAAATCTGATTAGAGTTTATATGTTTACCATAACGTGTAAACATGTTTTAAAGGCCCTAGTTACGGTGTTCCAGAGATTTATTTGAAAAGAAGTTGAAAATGTGACTTTTCAACAAGATGTAAAGCTTTGACACTGCTCAGTAGAATTAAACGGAACTTTATGTGGTATTTATAAGAAATCAACCGTTAGGTTCTTGGATGAGATAATTATAAATATAGGCATTTATACGAAAATGTATTTTAACATTTAAACTTAAATTTAAACTTATGTTACTTAAAAATCATAAAATTCTTGAAAAATAAAATGTAATGTTTACAACACAGTTAACTTTTTTATTAAATATATTTTACTCCTTCTTACTTTTTAATATGACAACCTTAATCTGAAAAGTCTTTACCTACACCTTGTTTCATTTTCGTTCATTTCCAGACCTGTTTTTATGTTGCAAAGCAAACATCTCGGCCTTCTATCACGTATAAAGGCGCGCTGGTAAATTTGCAATGCAGGTTTACGCTTTGACCAAAGCTGCAGAGAAAGACTGAATGGAGGGCGTCCTGTGGATGAAAGGGATCGTCCTGTGCTGGAGAGATGACAGTGGTTTGAGCTTTAGTACCGTATCCGGGTCCAGCCGTCTTTGGGATGCTGCCCTTATTTACGTCTAGCCGTTGCTGGGTGTGGTCGTTTGAGAGAACACTGGATGCGGGTGATTCTTTGAAGGCCAGGAAGAATAAATTTAAGTTCTGGAAATTAACATCCTACATGCCCAAATAAGGAAAGTTTGAAAGTCTCCGCTTACTAACCAGCGGTCCCGAGATCAATATCGCGTTCGTACATTGCCCAAGTGACTTTTTTTTTTTTGAATGATTTATTTATGGACGCTCTTTAACATCTCAGGTCATCAGCGTCCCATTCAACTCAGGGCGTGAAACGGCCGACAAATTTTGCTCAGAGGCCTCTCTTTCAGACTTGAGGTTCTTTTTCGTGCCGTGAATGTACGACACGGGACCCACGGCTTTACTTCCATTCTGAAGGAAGCCATACTTAGGATTTTTACGACCGAAAAAAATCCATCGGTCCTGGCTGGGTTCGAACCCGCGTTCTTGGATGTAGGAGGCAAGTATGGTAACCACTACACCACCAGGACCGACGAGGTGACATTTCTACCCTACTTTTTCTCACCAGAAAAGGTTTTACTTTTTTATTTGGTTTATTTATGGACGCTCTTTGACATCTAAGGTCATCAGCGTCCCATTCAATTCAGGAGTGAAACGGCTGACAAATTTTGCTCAGAGTCCTCTCTTTCAGGCTTGAGGTTCTTTTTCGTGCCGTAAATGTACGACACGGGACACACGGCTTTACTTCCCTTCCGAAGGAAGCCATACTTACACCCGAAAAACTCCATTGGTCCTGCCCGGGATCGAGCCCGTGATCTTGGGTTTATGAATCATGTATGGTTACCACTACTCCACCAGGACCGACCCCCACCTGAAAAGGTGAATGCCATATTCTGGCTAATGCACATATTTATTAAGAGGGCTATATGCAAAATTGCACATACTTTTTGTTGATTTGTTTTATTTACAGACGCTCTTTAACATCTCAGGTCATCAGCGTCCCATTCAAATCAAATCGTGAAACGACGGGTAAATTTTACTTGGAGGCCTCTTTGCATAGAGAAGTTGTATATCATATATTTGTAGGCTGCAGCGTTAAGCAATATATAGAATTATTTTAATTCAACAAATACCCTTTAACCCCCGTGGTAGTTTAGGGGTTGGTAGCACTTAGGTTTTCCGGGCGGCGGGTCCGGTTTCGATCAATTTCATGGAGTTTTCCTCTTTAAGTGAATTCCTGGGAAGCTTAGGCCACAAAGTCCCCTGAATTCATTCAGATAAGTTATCGCTGGCACAACTGATGTTCAGCTTGCTGTGTCATGACCACAAAATGAAAATACACTTCACCGAGTAATAACATGATACTGTGCAAGTTCATTTGATTCGAATAACTACTCAGTATTTAGCAAGTTGATATAAACTATGGCAATTATTTCAGTTGTTAAATTACGTATAATATTGAAAAATATTCTCATTTTATTAAAAATGTAATGCTATTCCATAATCATTTATTGTAGCCAGAAAAATTCTTAATAAAAAACCATAAGCCTTCACTGAAAAAGATCACAATTACATGGAGCAATTTGGAGCAATTCTAATCAAAATTTAAATTATCCTATGAATGTTATTTATTTTAGTTCAGATTTGTTACACAAAGCAATAGATTATCGATCTACATTAATCATACACATTACTGAAAATACGATATGCTTTCAGAAATGCTCCTTATGAAAATTACACTCTTTAATCGCAATTGACCGTAAGTCATGTTACCACGAAATCGCTAAGGCACGGACTCGTGAGCGGGAGGTCTGGGGTTCGATTCCCAACAATACCGCCCTCCCTGATTGAGGTTTTTTCCAGGTTTTTCTCAGTCCTCATAAATGGCAAATGCCGGGGAGGTACCCTAAAATTAGACCTGTAACGCTTCCTTCCTTAAAAAAATACTCCTTTCCTTATCTAATGTATCATCAGTGTCACCGTCTGTAATGCCTCTGAAGTAAAAACGGTATACTTTTTTTAATTAAAAAAATAAACAATATTGAAAAAATGTATTTAAAAAGAAATATAGTGGTTTTCCTTAATTTGGTCGGATTTGTGCTATCTTATTGTAGAAAAGTGTAAAAATAATAATGAGCAAAACTTAAGAAAAACACCAATTTCAGACCTAAAAATAAAACACAAATCGCTTACATTTTATCGTACATTACAAATGTTAACGGAAACCCTCTGTATAAAAGCGGCGGTTCAACTATGGACGAATGGCTGTTGATGTTGTTGATTCATTTTATTTAAGGACGCTCTTTAACATCTCAGGTCATTAGCGTCCCATTCATTTCAGGGCGTGAAACGGCCGATAAATTTTGCTCAGAGGCCTCTTCTTTCAGGCTTGAGATTCTTGTACATGCCGTAAATCTAGAACGCGGAATCCACGGCTTTAATTCCCTTCCGAAGGAAGCCATAATTATGATTTTTACGCTCGAAAAAATCCATGGAATCTGTCGAGATTGAACCCACGATCTTGAGTCTGCGAGGCAAGTATGGTTACCACTACACCACCAGGACCGAATGGACTAATGGGAAATAAGCTCTACTGTAGAGGAAAAGTTTAGTTATTGTTCTGAACAGATTAGTTAAGTAACTCATCTATTTTTACTCCTAATTTTCGAGTAAAATAACAGATATCTCTTCAAAGTTGAAAATGCAGTTAGATGAGTAATTTGACTATAAAACTCTCTGGGTAAATTCCAAAAGCAGTATAAATTGCTTTTTATTTAATTTATTTACTTATTTGTTTACGTCTCCTCTTAATGCAGTTCTTGCAAAGTGAAAGAAAAGTTATTTTTCTCCACGTATTCATATACATATCAAGGAGGTGGACGCAAGAGGCATCTAAGCACAATGAAACATTTAGCAAGAGTTCAGACATGTGCAGAACTGCGTCGCCTTCACATTGAGACTATAAATAGTAAAGCAACATCTGTTTAACATTAAAAACTGCCTCCATATATTTATCATAAAACCTTTGACAGATACACCACAGTTTGGCTACCGACAGTAAAGATGCATAATAATTGTGAACATTTATTGGTGGATTTGCGTGTTTTTATTGAATTTTATACATAAAAATTAAAGAAACAAAATAAAATCAAGCATACAATTGTTGCCAATTTATATATATATATATATATAAAAATAACCTACCTCTTTTCATGGTAATGTACAAAATGTGCATTTGTTTTATGAAACTTTCTTGATTTCTCACAACCTGTTGAATACAGCTTGAAAAAACACCAGAAATAAATTCATCAAAAACATTTACCACATTTATTATATACTTTAAAAATCACTGTTTTTTCAAATGCAGTAAGCTAATTGTATAACTCGGAACAGTTGTTGACATTTAAACGGTTTCTTAAATTAAACACAAACAAATTCATAATCACTTTGCTCTTTGTAAACGAGAAAGTAAATTTTCAAGAAATGTCGGGTTAACATTTCCTTTTTTTCTTTTAAGCACTCAGAACATGTAAGGTTTATAGTCATAGCATTGTAGAACCAGGTAAAAAGCTCAATACTTTAAAGTTCTACTCGTATATAAATTAAAGAAAACAAAGTTGATAATTATGATGACATAAGACCTGAGAAAACAGGGAATTTGTCTCGAAAAACAAATGAAAAACAGAAAGTAAATTACTACGGATGCCCTTGATGTCGATACGCACACTCTGTAAAGTATTTGAAATTTCCAAAAGATAGCAAGGAAAAAAGTAGCAAGAGAATATGCCGGGTGTTCAAAAAACCATCGCATTTTATAGAAGTCTCCAGTTAGAAACCACGAAAGTTAGAAACGCGGTCAATATTAACGTTGCTAGACAGCAAATATAGTCCGCAAATTTAATAGTTGAATTAGGCCCTTTTGCTATTGAATAACAGCAAATACCTTTCTCTTATACTCATACTCGTCTATGGCGCATTCGATTCTGTTCTACTGCACTAAGGACTACACTTCTTCAGTTCGTTCATACAGTGCGTCCAAGTTTTCTTGGGTAACATACAGATTATATTGTAGTAAGTTACACGGGGCTTGTTAACAATGTCACTAATTAAGATACCACATTTATGCCAAGAATTTTTAAAATAGAAAGTTTATCTACACTTTTTAGTAAGAATCATATTTTCAACATTAGTGGTTCTAAATTGAGGCTGTTATATTTGCACACTGAAATTTTTACATTAATTTACTCAGAAGGTGAACGTAATGCTACAAAACTCAAATGCCTCTCCATGTGTATGAAAGCGCAAATGATAAGAAGGGATTGATTATTTGGTTTATTTACGGACGGTCTTTAACATCTAAAGGCATCAGCGTCCCATTCAATTCAGGGTGTGAAAGGGCCTATAAATTTTGCTCAGAAGTCTCTTCTTTCAAGAATTGTGGTTTTTTTATATGCCGTAAATCTACGACATGGGATCCATAGCTTTACTTCCCTTCCAAAGGAAGCCACACTTAGGATTTTTACGCCCGGAAAAATCTATCGATCTTGGCCGGGATCGAACTCTGTTTAGGAGGCAAGCATGGTTACCATTACACCAGCAGGACCGACATAAGAAGAGAATTATAGTATATGAAACGCCTAATAAGTTACATTCATCATATATATATATATATATATATATATATATATGCATCCAGAACTCAAAAATCTTGTGTGTTGAAAGTATTGTGGTCTAGAGTTCCTATAAAAAAGTTCAGAAAAATCGGGCAGATACCCAAACTGTAATATCGATGTGTTGAATTAGCATTGCCAAATAAATATTTTATTGCAAGCAACTGAAGAGATATAAACAGTTACCTATTTGATATTTTAAACTAAAGAAATCTCATCCTTCCTTGGTTAATTTTACTATCACTGAGCTGAAAAGAGTATTAATTATGATAATGGAATAATAATTTATATTATCTTTAATTTTTGCACAATTGATTTCATGGAAAGTTACTTACCTAGCCTTGACATAAATACGTTAAAATGTTTTAGTTGAGTAGCTACAACATATTTTAATATTTTTATATACTTTTACTATGTTCTTCTCCCTCGCGTAATCGAAACATTTAGAACTAATAAGTTCTGAAAATGAGCCTTTGTCCTCACACAACACTAAAATCTTTCTGGCCATTCATCTATAGCAGCATGTATTGCCTCCATTGGGAAATACGCCACTGCAGAATCCAATGACCACTTGACACTCTCAATATTAGGTGCCTCTATTTGCAAACCGTAACTTCAAGCACTTAATACGGTTTGTAGTCGAGGAGGGTTCAAATTGAGACTGCTAAAAGGCCATCTAAGAAAAATTTAAACATTTCTCTTAAACCAAGTCTTCACTACAGGTTCCAGCAAAGTGGTTGCGTACATTTTGACTGTTGTCTTTAACCTTTTTTGGCTGAAATGGAGTTTGATGACACCATCATAGCTCACTGTCCACCAAACCATTACTGAGACAGGATGGTGCCTTCTTTGGATGTTGGGGATATTCTCATAATCTTCTCTTGATGTCTAGGTACACATTATTTTGACGGTTGTAGCTTTCTCCGATATTGAATACTTTCCTCGTCAGTAAAAACAATTTTTCGTTTGACATTGTTAGCATAATATTGTAACGGTCATTTGCATCTCAACATTCTCTGCTACTTCAGTTCTGCAGTTAAAAATACCCAAGATCTTGTCTAAGCACTCTGATCCATCTCTGTCTCTTTCCGAACTGGATTCAGCCGCTATTTTGAAAACAATTACTGTCCATACAGAGCGCGAACGTCCGAAGCTCGGTCATCTACAGTATGTGTCTCAGTAAAGAATTGAATGGTGCGGTACACAAACATGTTACTGATTTCCAGCTGTCTAAGAATCAGAAAACTTGTCTCTTGGTGATTTTCCAATCTTATGAAGAGCAACCCGATTTTCATAATCACCCGATTGCATGGTTAAACCTCAAGCGATGTTCTCTTTCTGCTGCACCTGTACTCAACAATGAGGGCGATAGTGTCTGGCAGCAAAACTGTTATCTGATTGGCAAAACAACCGGTACAGTTCCTTTCAAAAGTTTGTAACAGCATTTATAGTTAGATTATATGTGGGCGCACGTGTGTGCTGCACACTTGAAATATTTCAACATTCGAAGACAAATTAAAATATTCGTCAAATGGAAAAGCGTTGTCGTGGTGTTGGGTTTCCGTCGGGGTCTCCGAAGGGATGGTCCGGTTCTCGTCGTCTATTTCTGCTGCGTGAGTGAGAAAGTAGTATAGCTTTCATCAACTAGCTTATCTCAAGGGTTTCCATCGTTTTTGTTGTCTTCACACACCGGAAGTGGGACAGGAATTACCTCCAAAAATAAACATATAAAGGTATGCGGTGAGACAAGTATATTTATTGACCTAACTCCTCTCTTTACATAGGATCTATTGTTCGTCTCGGGAAATGAATGGCCGTAACCCTTGGATTACTAGTTAATTGACTCGGCGCACCGGCAAGCTAAGTACTTCTGACGTCCGCGAACTTCCGGGGTTTGAAAATAATCACTTCATTATCTGAATCACACGCCGCGGCAAGGCTTTGTTAATTACTGATCTGCCGTGCGTCTTACTAGTAGGAATTAAAGCTTGCACTGGATTATCGCTGGTTTGTTACTTGAGAATTTAACCTCAGTATCACGCGTCTATGCATTCCACTTGCCTGATATATAAGTTACGTAACTAATCACCAATCTCTGCCGCCGACCGAATGAAGAATGTATGAGGATGCCTTAGAATCTTGTCGAGGAATGCTTGTAGTGCGTGAACGTCTCAGAGCAGTGCTTATCGTGTTATACCTCGAGAATGCTTTAGAATGAATGAATCTGGGAGATTTCTACTCTTTATATATAACCTCTTGACTTGGGCCCCCACGTGGCTAGCCTCGAACCTCCGGGGTCCACCTAAGCATGCTCAGGAAAATTCTCGTCTTCAAAAGTTTAAAATACTTACTATTGATTGGCCAGTTCGTATAGAATGTTCTGGAACGACGCCCAGCGTATGCAACGTAAAATTCATAATTACTGACCCTAGAAAAAACCCATTTCGTAGATGAGATTTGTCAGGTGTTCACCTTTCAAGTTTACTCTTGTGTAACAACAAAAATCTGCAGGTGTTATATTAGCATTCATTTCCCGATTACAATTTAAAAATCTTATTCTATCTCTGCTATTTACAATTAAATAAGTAACTGCGGCCAGCATTGTTATTTACATAATTAAATAAAGCCCTCTAAGTCGCTGCTGAAAACACTGAAATCAATGTGGATTTACATACAAATAAACATTAAATTAGTTCCTTTTCATTTGAATTTCCTTTATATACAGTGGCAAAAATTGCTTAAATCATGGTGAAATTGTTGCGAATGTTTTATCAGTAGTCCATGCTGCATCATGCATATCGACTTTTGATCGTCAACACTTAGTCTCAGTTCCATCATATTAGAAAAGAAAAGGAGAAGGAGTTTAGCTTGTTCTGCTTTTAGAGGCGGATGAAGTAAAATTATCCAGGAATTTAAAAGTCCGAAAATGGAAAAAGAATCATTTCAGACTGCAATGAAGAGACAGAAATATGTATATCTGTATTGAGTATGCGGATTTTTTCGTTCCACGAGTTACAAGCAGCTTTGCAACAAACTTATCGCAACCAACTGATATTTCTGATGTCCTTCACTAGCAGACAGGGTATAGCTATCGTGCACAGTGTTTCTAGACTAGATTAAGCACGCTGTATCTCGTTCAGGGGATATAATAGAATGGCTTCCCTTGTGTCTCAGCTGCGACACTTGGAATATATTTGAAACTTCCTTTTTATCGTTTTTTTCCCCCTTGTATCCTTTCAGGTGATGTTTGGTAGAACTATTTAAGAAATAACATATTAAATAAGCAATCAGGATTAAAGATAACGCACATTATTATTGAATTATACTATTCAATGTAGTTATTACTATTCAATCCAGTTTATACACTGTAACGGCCTTTCTATTCCTTAAAACTAAACTGAAAATGTTGTTTACAAATATGGGTAGAGATACCTGCGCCAATTAAGTGCAAATAAACGAAATAACATCAAAATAATAGAAATGTTCATTTATTATAAAACAATTAAATTTAATCACAGGAATTTTAATCAAACTTACAATCACATTCCATCAATATGGCGTACTTCATACTTAGAAAATGTAGAAAACAATGAAATTCAAGAGCAACTAAGTGGAAATTCATTCCAGTCTTTTTCCGCATTGTTTACTATAAGATAGTTCAAAGAAGTTCGATTATGGTAAACCTTGAGAGTAGCATTCGTAATGTCTCGTTGGGCTGGTCATCCTGACCTTGGGTTTTCTCGTGGTTTTCCCAGGTCACTTAGGCGAATGCTGGGATGGATATTTACATTGCGCTCTCCCACTGTTACTCAGTCGTAAGTGGTAGGGCGATGGCGGTTTGCGCGTCTGGAATGGAAGTGGACTTTCCGAGCGGCTCCACTAACGTCTGAGTGTTCTATCTGGAAACACGTTAGAGATAACTTCGTCCGCGCACTCACCCCCAGTAGATTCTGCCCGCCCGGTGTCTTCCTGATCTCATCCCTCCTCCTGGAAATGCCTTCATTGGCGGCGTAGGCACAAAGGACCAACTGAGTGCCAAAAGTGTATCCCTCTCCGCCCCAGACCATCTATCCATCCAGAAGCCCAATTTATATACATGTATGTGTGTTTATTTATTTACAAGATGTAGTCTGCGAGCGGCTGTGTCTTGGGAGATGTTGTTGTAGGCCCCCACATTGGGCTCGACTGGTAATGGTTGCGGCAGTTGTGTTTATTTCTTGCTTCCGTCCCAAAGAAACAACTAATTCTTGCAGTAATTGCGTTATTTTTGTTGATCCTAAATCAACGGGTTGTTGTAAATGAACACGCAGTTCGATGTTACTTCTAAGAATAATTTATTCAGCGTCACTTTCTTATAACTGTCGGTGCTTTGCTGTACGTGTATTCTACGACGTTTAGATTATTGGACTGTTTGTCCCGACGAAACATATTATGCTTACTGAACCGAAGCAAATGCTTCCTACACAGGTAATAAGCTCCGCGAACTCCTCTGCCTGAGTGCGTAGTGTCGCGAAATGAAAGCTGAATACTGACTAACGAGGAACCAGGAACGAATATCGAATAAGTAATAAGTAATGAAAACGGCGCCCAATCTTAACCTTATATACCAAATTCAAAAAAGAATCGGTGGGACAAGCAAACCGAGCGAAACACGAGATAGCGTCGCGTCTCTCTTTAGAAAATTAAACTCTACCTCTACACTGGCTGCTTTCAAATATGCCTGTCCTCATCTGACTCGCTAGGAGTTTAAAAATCTATCTTACGATACGCTACTTCCAACTGTAACTGTTTTCAGCTGGGGTGAAGTCAATTGCCTCCAACGGCATTTAACAGTCTCCCCTACCTATATTAAAAAAGATAGAAGATTTCTCCTGACAAAACATCTGTTTTAAAGGGACTAGAGTACAACAGGAAATATCTTTAAGGCAAAATGATTACACCGTCACAATGTTTATGGTTCGAGGTGTTTTCAACACTATTGCCAGCAAAGCACAGAGTTTTCCAATTTTACAAAGATGCCAAGGTATGCAACATATGATGATCGATAAACATAAAGTGAAAAAATATATTATGAAACATTATTAAGTATCACAGTAATTACGGAAAGGGAAAGCAGACATAAATAATAATGATATTGGAGGTGGAACCGTAAGAACAGTTTCAAGTCTTGCTGCAAATAATTTTGAAGCAAGTCTCCAAATGTCAAGGAAATTGAAAAGCATAGGATACAATTTTGTATTAATTTTATTCTATTTATTTTAATTTTCAAACGTAGAAATATTTTAAGTAACCCGATTTTTTGACAGTGGGAAATAAATAAATAATAAATTCCGTAATAAAATATTATTAAAAAGTGAAAATAAATATGCTTAGTAAAATTATATAATAACTTATATATTTGCACATAAGTGTTTATAAAAATATAACTATGAATGTTAAAAAAAATGTATTAATTCACGCTTTGATTTAAAAACAATGTACACCGTCCCCAGTAAAATGGTGACTTATTTGACATTTTACAGGTTTTGGAAATACGTTTAATATTTATTATCAAGCACCAGTAAATAAAATATGAAATGCATCGTATAATATTGTAATTTAAGAGCGGACTATAGAATTACCTTTTTTTATGCGATAACATTTCCAAATTTAATGTTGAAGATTTTCTGATGATCTCCATATATTTATAACTTTTCTCGCCTTCTTAATTTTTTAAAATTATCTTAGCTCTATTTTTATTGATGCTATGTATTTAATACGAATAAAATTAATATGCGGTTGGTAAATACAGATTTAATCGTTGCGCAAATTTCTATTAGATTTTCCTTATTCATATTGTTGAGAACATGCCCCATTTTTTGAAATTGGTCATTCTATACGAAAAAGTTTCCCTTAATTTTAGTGATGACAGTTTATTTTAAGACGCGAGTATATAAGAATTATATAATAATTCTAATAATTCATTTATAATTAAATACATTAGACAGATAACTGATGAGCAAAAACTGTGCTAGACGGAAGTAGGGATAGAAAACATGAGAAAACTACAAAACTTTATTGGATGCATGAAATAACAAAAATGATCGCGTTAAAATTAAACAAGAGCAGGAACAAGAATAAACAGAAAAGCTACTACTTAAATTGAAATTAAATTAATTTCAGCTGCTTTAATATTTTAAAAAATGCAGGTTAGTGAGTAATACGTTTGCTTTTCATCAAACTTGTTTAAAACAGGTATATTATAGCATGCTGCATGTTATGGGATTTGTTTGAAAGCATAGACCGGTTTTGAATTACCTTTATAATTAGGAAGGTGGTGGTCTAGTTTGATTGACTGTACTAAACCCGGATCTACCAAACCGGCTTACCATGATTTGATCAGTAGTGTGACCTCTAGCGGATATTGTTTAAAGCATATTGTCAGTAGATGGCTTGACTAAGTTATAGTAATGCCCTCTAAGGACGGTAGGTGTGAAGCTCAATTGATGTGTTTGCACATACTGACACTAGGGAGTAACACTATGCAAGATCCCCCCCCCCACTTCAATTTTTTTTTTTTTTTTTTTTTAATGACCGTTAGTTGCTTCCAGAGCATAGATAACCCTCTGTTCTAGAGGGGGTTATCTATGGTTTCTTCTTGGCGCTCTTTTATTTGGATATTGTGGTAGTGACCTCTATTGACTATAGCTATGAAGTTCAATCAACGTATTTGCACATACTGACACTAGGGGCTGACACTATGCAAGATACCCACATCTTTTTTTTTTTTTTTTTTGATCGGCAGTTTATTCTTGGCGCTCTTTTATTTGGATGTTGTGGTAGTGACCTCTATTGACCATAGGTATGAATTTCAATCGACGTGTTTGCACATACTGACACTAGAGGCTGACGCTATACAACATACCCACATTTCTTTTCTTTTTATCGTCAGGTTCTTCTTGGCGCTCTTTTATTCGGATATTATGAAATTGTGTACAGTATTTTTCAACATAAAATCAATCATTCAAAAGATATGGAATAATTATCTATTGAGTAAAATAAAGAATATTTTTAGCAGTAAAATCTCTGAAACTTCTAGATGGAGGAAATGAATACGTTCATAGGACTAATAGAAAATATAATTTTTAAATGTAGCACATATCTTCTTAATTCAGAATATTAACTGGACATCAGACGTAATACTAATAATGTGGAACATACAGCATATGGGCAATATTTATCTATAAATTTTTAAAGAAGGTAATCCTACATTTGTGCTGCAAGAGCCCAGAGACATGAATGTATGTGTGACATTCACCCAACTGCAGCATTTGAGGTGTATCAATAAGCAATCTCTTCCCCGTCTTTCAGTAGCTTTATAAAGGAGTGTGTGTCAAAACGTGTTTATGCAACACAAAATTATGTAGAGCGTAAACTTTCATGGCCAGTGTCAATTAAGTGTTGTTGTCTATGATGTAATTTTAAAAATTGGGATATTTTTATTATTTTTCAAATACAGCAAGTATTTTTCCTCTCAACTGACATAACCAACCTGATGGCTAACTTCATTAAAAACAAGCATGAAAAACTGAATCATGAGAGAAAAGTACTGAAACCATTAATTGATATTCAAACAATTTTCAATGAAAGATTTCTATACATAATACCTTTTATAAAATGAAGCATAAAACAGCAATAAAAACTAAAAACCAGAATAAATCCCAGAATATTTTCATTTGAACAATTGTTTCAAATTATTCAAACTGAGACTTCCAGCTATAGAAGCCTATGTTCTATAAATCATTCAGAGCTTTATGACTAATGGCAACTTTATAGCAGCACACCAAAGGAACTTTTTGTCCCCATGTTGTATCTGAGGTAAGGACAGAATTTTGTAATAAACTACAGTATTAGCATTTCTAGGTGTAGAGGGCTCTGATTGTATTTTATTGTCAGTAAATATGATATACCAGTGAATATCATTATTAGGTGTTTTTAATTATACATGAGAATAGAACATAAAAATAACATTTAATTGCATTCCAATTATTCATGTGCAGAAGTACTACTTCAAACACAGCTTATCAAGGCAAGCAAATCAATAAAAAGTAAATTCATTTATAGAATATAATATGAGCTTATATGAAATTTATGTGCAATGTTTATGCAATTCATAATATAAATTGATATTTTCCAGAGGCACCCATAAGGGGTATCAGTTGGGAAAATTATTTAATGTGAACATGTAAGAACAATATGATATTTTACTATGTTAAATTTTACTACAGTATATGAGGAGATTTAAAAGGTCTTTGTGTTTTCTTCTAAAACATATACTTGTTAACAACAATTAAATAATTTGTGATCTATTGTTAAGGGGCAATTTACGACCTGGAGATTTGTTACCTAAAAATGAATGTATTTTGTTCATGTTTATAGTTATAATATAATGAAAATGGAGAGACCCTTGTGTATTTACAAGAAATGAGTCACTGGTTTAGTTTTGAAGTTTGATAAAAAAACTTAGTAAGTACAAGAGGAGAATGAATTGGTTTTATTTCTCACAACTGCAAACCATGTGAATACAATGGACACTTTGCCTGTAGGTTTATTAAAATTTTGTATTTTGTGGATGTTGGTGCCAGACTGTCTGAATTCTAGAAAAATTAGTTTCTCATACACAATCACTGAAGGTCAGAAGAAGTTGAGAATATGAACATTTTTAATACTCTTCAGATAGTAATATTTAGAAATTTTAAGCTCTTTCCCATAAATTTAGTTACACTGCAATATGTTATCATGACAGACTAAGTTAATGTTGGCATATCAAAGGGCATTTGTTGTAGTTATGTCAACATTAACTTTTAGAGGCTAAAGTAGGTAAACAATATTATTCATTTAAAACTTTTCAAAAACAAGAAATTTTAAAAAAATTCTTTTGGAACTCGCACAGTTAAGCTTGTTAAATGTAAATTATAATTAATCTGTCATCTAACACACTCTTTAAGTTTCACTTTTAAATATGATGGGATCAGTTTCGAAGAGACATCCTCTCCATCTTCAACCAACTTGATGACTTGATGTTGGTTTCTTGAACAAGTCATCAAGTTGGTTGAAGATGGAGAGGTTGTCTCTTCGAAACCGATCCCACCATATTTAAAAGTAAGAGAAGCATAAGAGTGCGTTAGATGACAGATTAATTATAACTAAACAAAAAATATATTATTTTTAAATTTATTCCAAACAGGAAGTTTTATTTTACATGGAGTTTTAAAAAACTTAGGGAAAATTGATCAATCCAATGATGGACCCCCTGCGAAGGGGCTGAATATCTTGTTTTGGATGTACATAAGTTTTATTTTTCAACAGTTCAACTTCAGCAGTTCAAGTGTTAGTGCACCAAGTTTATATTATTTTTACTTTAGATTTGTTTTAAACACCAATCTTTGCAGAATAATTTTAAAAAGCAATGTATTGTGTTTTTATAATTTTGGTCACAAGTGAAAACTTGCCTAAGAAGAACAACACAACAGTACGTGTACTGTATCAGTTCATGCAGAAAATGCTAGTCAGCAGAATAAAAGATTCCTTGGTGAATAATGAGATCCTACGTTGTGCATTTTTCCATATAGAGAGTGCTTTTCATAGCACCTCATATATGAATTTATCATTAATTTGGCACATATGCATTGTGTTGACCACATTACTTGTAGCTGAATTGATTTCATGATGAGGGGCTGACAAATTCAAACAATTTTAGTAGGCAAGACATTGCAAGTAAATGCCACTAGAGGATGTCCTCAGGGGGCAAGTTTTTTCACCACTTCTTTGGAGCATTGTAATGAACAGCCTGCTTGTCAAACTGAACAATTATGTATATTATGCACAGGTCCACAGCTAAAAAACTTTGCTAAGAAAACAAATACAGTCCTCACATAACAATTGTAACTGCATCTGGAGTATTATAAAAAAACAGACTGGTAAATTTCTATTAAAACATGAAAATTTTGTACAAAATCAAAATATGCAAGACAATGATACTAGACAAAAATCCTGTTTCAAAACTTTCCTTCCATCAAACAGGAGTTTCCCCAAAAATTTAAGACCATATTAAATTATTAAGTTTCCTAGATGTTGCTTTTTCATCTATATTCCAACAATTTTTGCAGATATACACAATATTTTTTGTAAATGTAGAATGTATGCGACTGTGGTAACTGTAAATGACAAATTATATTTTCATAAAGTCTCTGTGACTGCTTCATGAACTCATGGAATGCTCCAGGAACCAAACTAAATTGAACCATTTTAAAATTTTAAAAACTAGACATACGAGGGTAGCTCCATAAGTTTCCAGCCTAATTATTTTCTACGTATGATAAAGACAAAAACTATATTTCACTTTTCCATATAGATACCCTTTATTGCAATACACTTCTCACAGATTTTAATTAACATTTTAATTCCCCCCAAACAATAATAAAGATCTTGTCTGCAAAATGGGCAATAAACACCATCCATCACTTCTCTTTCTCACATTAATTTCCTTCCTCGAAGGTCCTTCTTAAGGTTTGAGAAAAGGAAATGACCCTGGGAGCTAGATCTGTGCTGTAGGATCTCCTTGAAGCCACATTTTTTCACAGCTTCCTTTTAACAAGAGCTGTGTGCACAGGAGCGTTGTCGTGAAGAAAGCGCACAACTCCACTCAGCTTTCTTTGCCTTTTCTCTTTGATGGAAGCATGTAGTGTGTGCAGTAGGCCAGCATAGTACTCCCCATTTACTGTAGTGTTACTCTCCTTGAAGTCACTGGAAAGTATTCCTTCACAGTCTCAAAAGTTTGGGGCCATGATCTTCTTGGTTGACTGAGTGACCTTGGCATTTAGAGATGGTGCTTTGCCAGGTTTACGCATCTCCATTAATTCTCTTTTGGACAAGGGATCATAGTAGAGGACCATAGTATCATCCCCTGTACAATGGTTTGCAGAACTTCTCTCTTGTTGCCAAGGCAGAGCTCCAAAAATGCCTGACAACAGATTACTTGTTGCTTCTTTTGGACTGAGGAAAGAAGTCTAGGTACCCATCTTGCACTAACCTTATTCATATTTAAATGCTCGTGAACAATTCGAAGGACTGTTGTTTTAGAAAGGCCCAACATTGCTGCTATTTCTGTAACTTTGGATCGCCGGTCTTCCATAATTTCTCCTTCCACAAGTGCGGTGTTTTCAGGAGTGAGCACCTGCAAGGGCAGACCTGCACACTGTTCATCTTCAATACTTTCTTGACCCATTCGAATAGTTTGGCCCATTCTTTTACGATAGAATATGAGGGAGATGCTTCTCCATATACACCATTCAATTGCTGTTTATTTTCATTTGTAGTATGTAAGTCCTTCTTTTGTGAAGAACTTAATAACAGCTAGAAACTCCATTTTGAACCTGTCACACGTCACAATCTTCTACACATAGCCTTATGCAACTGTATCTGAACAATTGAACATAGTGGAGTGGAAGTTACAGCTGCAATTATTTACTTAACAGATAAGATATGGCACCAGATAAGAGTTTTGTGTAGGAAAAAGTCCTTATCAGCGAGACCAGAAACTTATGGACCTACCCTGGTACAGTACTTGAGTTCTAAACCATGATATTACTTTCAGCATAAGGCCTTTTCAGATTTACTATATCTACTGCAACAATGTGCATCACATAGCAAATATGTGTATCCTTAAAGTTTAATTCCACTTTTTCAAATGAAATCTATTATAATGCAATGCAATGCTCAACAGAATGATAATGCAAAGATATTGAAAAAGCCCATTCATATTTTATAGCACATAGTAACATCAAATTTTAGACAGGTACTGAATAAAGTATATACTGTAATGTTTTTATTTTCAGGCACAGACATAGATTTCTCTAATAGATGCATCCTTGTTACAAATGCTACATGAGTATATAGTTACAAGTGTGTGGGCTGCACTCCCCAGAAGATAAGTATTTAAATGTTCCAAACAAAAGATTAAATTATGATGCAATACGTAGTATTAATCTTGGTAACCTGCTGCCATTTGCTTGGAATGTGATTCCTCTCACAGAACATATTTCTATTTCAGATACAATTTTAGAGCTATCAGCATTGCAAGCATCTTATCTCTGACTTGATTCTTCTCTAGCCCTACCTATAACTGATGTTCTTTCAGTGGTTCCAACTAATTTTTTGGGTACAGATACTTCTTTAGAATCACTCACATCAAACTAAAACTCCTCTTACAGGTTAAACAAGAAGAAGAATCAGCCAAAGGCATTTGTTGCAGCAGTTGGAGCCAACCATGGAAGATAAATTATAAAGAAGAGGAGGATCATGAATTTTGCTTGGCAAACAGTAAAGAATTACAATTGCATTTGAAGACGTGTGCAGTTTACCCATCAATAAATGAATAAGTTTTTGGAAGTAAGATTGTTTTGATGTTAAATTTTGTTTACAGATTGAGAATTCACCTGCAGCAGCAGCTCTAAAAGCCCAGGAATTGTCTATAGACAAGGAGAGAGAAGATATAAGCATTTGCACTTTATAAGTGTGTAGACTTTTCAATGTATTAATTGTTCTTCCCTTTAGGTCATATTTAAATAATTTATTGAATACTGTTCTTTTTCATGCAGGCATAAATGAGAAAGTTGATCAACAAGTAAATAAGATAAAAGCTTTCCAGAAAGGGAATGCATACTGCCGTTTATACTTTGATGAAATGTCATTAAGATTTGGTTTTTATTATAGGAATGAGCTAGATCCAGTAGAAGGATTTGAGGATTATGGACATTTAGGCAGAACAAAATAGCCTGCTGATCATGTTTTGACTTTCATGGCATAAGGTATGAGGAAGCAGCCTGTGGCATATTATTTTTACCAATGTACAACACCCACAGATATTTTAGAGAAGTTAGTTGTTCATATTATTAACTCTCTTTCTTCTGTAGGAATTGTTGTGAAGGATGTATTGTGTGATCAATGATACACAAACCTCTCAGTTTTGAATAATTTAGCTGTGTCTCACCATAAAAATTAAGTACAATGTCATTACAGAGAATGAGAGGCAAAGTGGATCATCTAAGGCATTTATATAATCCTAATATTTTATTCAGTTTAACTTCTAAAATTACACCTCAGATATAGATAAAATAAGAGTAAACCTGGCTGCCTAGATTTTCAGCAGGACTTATCATAATAAAATTTATGTTTCAGAGGATAAGTATCCAGAAATCATGCCTCCAGAAGGAAGAAACACTGCATTGCTCTTGTTATTTATAAATCTCCTTGGATCTCAATGGATCTTCAAGATTTGCACCAGCCCCTAATTCATTGCAGCTGCATTTGTCTTCCATTTCAGGCCATTTATAGTTCTGGAAATATACCATCCATCAGTTAAATAAGTTAAAGTTTACAATCTCTTTTGAGCTGAAATATTTAGAACATTCTTTGTAGTTTCACTTAAATGGGATTTATTCAGGACATGTTTCTTGGAACAAATGTTAACATTATCAGCAATTAAACGACTGTTGGATCATTCATAGTAGTTGGGTAGGTAGATATCTGGGTTGACTTTGGTGGTCTTGTGATAAACTTGAATAAAGTGCTGTCTGTTTCTGGGATGTCAAAATTCTCATGAGTAAATCTCATATAAGTGAAACAATAAATAGTGTTCCAAATATTTGGACTCAGAAGTGATTATTAATGCATGTTTCACTGTGTTAGATTCCAAATTGAATCAATATTGGAATTTCAAGTTTGTTGATTCTGTTTCATTGACATCTCCCTGCTAGTATGGATGGATCATAACAATTAATGCAGTGCAGTATCTACAGTAGGAGCTGCAGAACAAGAATATTTTATTCAAATCAGGATGAGCTTGAAAACTATTTTGCATTAATCTGTAAGTTTATGGGTATGTTCTGTTTTGTTCAACTTTCAAACCTAGTGTTTTGAATGGTGTATGTCTTCCCAACCTTGGATGAAAAACTCTGGAGATGATGATGATGTACAATTGCTATCCTGCTTGGAGAGTTTATGGAAGGTAAACCTGATGATTTGTTAAATGATTCTTCTGTTTCAGATGTCATCCATCCTTTGTCTGGAGTATTGGGTTTTCCAGAAGCAGAAGCAATTGATCATGTTAGAGATTATATTCTTAAACACCTACTAAATATTGACAATACATTGTCCTGATTACAGGAGAATGCTGCCTCCAGAGCAGATGCCCATAGAGTGTAATATAGTAGGTGCACATGATGTTGTTCGATGATTAAAGTATGCCTCAGCAACAAAGAGGGCAGAAGTAGAAGAGGCTGTAAAAGTTTCAAATTTATTGCTCGGCAGATATTACTCATACAAATAGAGTAGGTCACCAGTTTTCAGTCATCAAGAAACACTGCAAGTTTATTGGGGTCGAATACAGTATTCGCAAAGATGCCGTAACAGAGAAATTCTTCGTAATTTTGAACAAAATTACTTATATAAGTGTTCACTTTTATAAAATATTATGGAGGTCCATATCGACTTGCATCCCAAACTTGGAAATTCATGCGCCAGTGACATAAAATATGAAGTTTAACATTTTATATAATAATAAATAATAATTCAAAACTAAATCTTACTTAATTAATGGACTAACATTAAAGCATTTATAGTAAACCAATATCAGTTTTATGTATTTGGCCAATGACTCTTAATACTGGATTTTGTTATAAAACTGTAAATGGAAAACAGCACATTAGTATGAAAGTAGTTTAAGAAATAAAGCATTAAAAAGTAATTACATATCTTGACGAAAGTCTGGAGAAAGTTTGGTGATGTAATTCATTTCTTCTGATGAACTGATCAGCTATACCATTGAAATCCAAAATGCTGGTGATGTTTTGGTGGCAACACAACATGGCAATTGAACTAAGGTAGTTCTGCCCCATTGATGACTTTATGTAAGTTTTCAGCCTTGGAGACTCAAGAAACATCTTTCAGCTGTACAAGTTGACAGTGGGACAATTAAAATGAGTCTTACTAGTTCAGTTAATTCTGGAAAGATTTCTGACCCACAATTTTCACATTTCAGAAACTGACAACTGAAGAAAAGTTATCTAAGGAGTTTGTATTCACTGTTGATTTTAAAATGTCCATCATATGTTATGTCAGTCTGTCAGGATCAATAATTTTTTTAAAAATATTGGCTATTTCTGCAATATCATTCCTTCCATTTGTCACAAATTTTTCAATATTCACTATGAAACATGAAGCAACACTTTCAAATCTAGTATCAATACTCTAAACTGAGACATTAATTAAATCCAAAAACTTTGTGCCATCTTTAGGGGTGTCAAAACTGTAAGGAGTACTTTCAGGGATCTAATCTTTTCAGAGCTTGTCTTTGGTATAGTGATGATGATGATGAGAGGTGAATCACCCATCTAATAGATAGAATGGCCATATGTTGACTGCATCATCACCTTGTAACTGCTTGAAGAATGTAAATCATTTGGGCAAATTTCTCACAAATACGAGTATGTCTTTTATTCAGTTCAGCACATCCTGGCTACCGGAAATATTATTTACAGTATCTTGAACAAAAATATTAAGTTAATGAACGAAACCATTTACAAATATTGCTTGGTTTCTTTTTCTGACATCCTAGCCTGAATTCCTGAGTACTTACCTGCCATGTTTGATGCACCATCATAGCACTGGCCTCTTCATTTATTTATGTCACAATCAACTCGTATAATAACATCATTAATAATATGAATGTCTTGCATTATGTATGACTCATAACTTCCATTATTTTGTTATGTATATCATGAGAAAACCATTTATATGAATCAAGATCCATCCGCTTTTTAAGTTCCGGACAGTCATCACTTGCACTTCTCTCAATAAGTTAATTAAATTACTCATATCATCCATGGACCTCCTATAACAAGAACCTGCATAGCTAGTTACTATAAAGCAAATATTATCTTCAATAATGCTACCCTAGATTCTTTCATCTCTGATTTCTGTGCAATAGAAGCATATCAGAACACATTCACACCCAAATTGTCATTAGTTAAGCTAAAACACATCGACTGTGGCAGTCAAAATTTTCATGAACCCAAAACTTCTCCAAAACTTTCTCCAGTTTTTGAAATCAATGTTTATAAATGTCAAGTTATGTTTGGTTGGTTCCTTATGACAAACTTCCCATTTGCAATAAACAACATCTATAATTTTATTGTGCAGCAGCCATTGGTAACATGAGGTACATTTTTCTTCAAAATTTCTTTTATGTATTTTGTTAACACATCTATCATTGACATTACTTGCATTGCAATAATATTATAACTGATGGACTGTTCAATTCTACATACTGTTCACAAATACCACAAGCTGCACTGTTATCTTCACACTTTCCATTGTCGCCACTGCTACAAATAAAGTTAGTTTATGTAGATGCCACTTCATCACTTGAATGAGCAAGTCTTGGTTTTTTCAATAACATATCAGTCCATGTTATACATAAAGTAATTATTGTTGTACTGGTATATTTTAACTACTGAACTGAATGAGTCACCCACTGACTCTGATAATCCTTACAACACATAAATGCTGAATCCACACTTGTGAAAATTGCTTCATTAGAAAAATGAGCCAGTTCTATGCATGCATTTACAGAAGAAACAACAGGAATAGCTAACTTAGAGGTGCAAGCTTTAAAAACTGTTTAAGACATATTTTTTAAACAAAGAAAATTATTTACTTAAATGTAAATTGGAACTTGCACAGTGAAGCCAATCATATTAATTGATATCATTGTATGATTCAGTTGAACTACACACTCTTAAAGCTTCACTTACTTTTCATAAATGTTCTCAAAACCGGTTCCATACATTTATGAAAAGTAAGTGAAGCTTTAAGAGTGTGTAGTTCAACTGAATCATACAATGATATCAATTAAAGAAAATTATTCATTTAAGAAGTTCATCACCACTTAGAATTGCACTATGTGTAGGGCACATAATGCAATATATCTCTATTAGTTGAAATGAGTTATCATAAGAAATCAGTATAAAGTAATCACCAATAACTAATATATACAGAAGCATTATAAGATCACTAAATGAAAAAGAGGTAGTGTTTAAAAAGACAGATAAAGGAAACAAAATAGTAATTCTGGATGATGATGAATATATTTCTAGAATGCAAAAGTTGCTCAGTGAAAAAAATTTGTTCAAAACAAATGAGATCGGTTGAAAGAATCTAGTAAAACAGTGAATGATGCCATACAAACATGCACAGTTATTCCAAACATAACTAAATACAAATTAAAACAAAATAATCCAATTATAGCAGAGATATATGATTTACCTAAAATTCACAAACCAGGAGAAGATTAAGATTAAGAACATTAAGTTATTACCATCAGATACATTAATTTCTTTTGATGTAGCTTCATTGTTTCCAAGTATACCAAAAGAAAAACTTTTTATTTAGATGAGTGGTTAAATGAGATTGGAATTATTGAGATACATAAAAAGGAATATATTAACCTCACAAAAATTTGCATATATCTATCATTTTTTACATATAGAGAAAAATGTTATAAACAATAAATTGGACTTACTATGGGCAGTCCTTTATCACATTTTTTGGCAAACCTCTTCATGAGCAGATTTGAGATGCATATTACTTCTGCCTTTCCACACCATTTTAAGATTTGGTACAGATATGTAGATGACATTTTTCTATAGTAAACAAAAATCTGATTTATGATGCCTTAAAGCTGCTGAATATACAAGACAGAAACATTTCTCTTTCTTGTGAAATAGGAAATGATAACATGTTACCATTTTTAGATATTAAATTTATGAAGAACCATGAGGATTTGAGCTTTGGAATATATAGAAAAAATGCACATGCAAATAATCATGTCAAAGAAGATTGTTTCACCCTTTAACACACAAACATGTAGTTTTCAACAACTTGACATATCATTTGGTTAATTTACCAAGAAGAGTTTAAAAAAGAATACAATAAAATAGAATAAATGGCAATTTTAAATGGCTTTAATAAAGATCTGGTACATAAAAAGGTGGAAAGATTTAAAAGGAAAAAACTTATCAAAGATACCACCACATTATCAGCAGATATAGAAAAACCAATTTTTAAAAAATTTTTACATATCATCCAAAAGCAATGAAAAATTTTAAAATAGTTTTAAAGGTTTCAATATAATATTAGCACCCATCAACAGATTTAATTTAGGAAATATCTTGAAAGATAAAACAGCTATTAAGACCCCACAAGAGAAAAAAGTAGGTATTTACAGAATAACATGTGCAGATTGTGAAAAGATGTTTATTGAATAAACAAAGAGAAATATAGGCACACGTTTAGAAGAGCAATTTCAGGAACATAAAATATAAATAAAGAGATAGATCAGCTGTGACATATTATTTTTGGACTAAAAAACATGAGATTGTGAAGAAGGTGGATTTATTAAAAGAGACTCAGGGACATATAGAACTGAATACTTGGGAAAAAATTAACATTCATAAATACAGAGATCAATTAATGAACTTTGATATTCCAAAGGTAGAAAACACAACTTTTAAGTACATTAAAACACCAACAGGGTGGCGCTTCATCTCTACAGAGCCATTGGATTCTCTAATCAGTCGTACCCTTGGCCGAAGATGAAGACAAAGATCTTCCAAACCGGTTCCAAATATCACACAAGTAAGTGAAGCAATAAGAGTGTTTAGTACGATATATATCACATGATTTTATTCGTATGACTTGGCTTCACTGTGTTAGTTCCATATATATTTTTTAAAATAATTTTCTTTATAAATTATAATTAATCTGTCGTCTAACACACACTTACGCCTCACTTACTTTTAAATATGGTGGGACTGGTTTCAAAGAGACATCCTCTCCATCTTTAACCAACTTGATGACTGGCATGAGAAACTAACATCTATCAGGACCTGTGGCTCCATCCTGGTGGTGTTTTTTTCTTTATAAACTGGAAATTGGTATTACATTCTCCTATAATGTCGAAATTCACAAGATGATCCATATGTTTATGAATGTGAATCTTCTCCCATGTGTCCAATTCTGTATGTCTGTGTACTTCTTTAAGTGACTTTATTTCTCTTTTTATGTCATTATTATTTTTCCAAAAATGGCGTGCCACTACTGACCTATCAATCTGTTTGTACTTAACATTCCTGAGATGTTCCTTTAACCGTGTTTCTATGTTCCTTTTAGTTTTTCCAATGTATATCTTATCACATTCTTTGCATTTTATTTTGTAGATGCCTGACTTTTTCTCCTGTGGAATGTTATTAAAACTGTTGTCCACTAAAGCATTTTTCAGAGTGTATCTGTTAATAGGGGCAAATTTAATGTTAATATGTTTAAAAAAATTTTGGAATTTATTCATAGCTACTGGATGGTAGGTGAATTTTTTAAAAAGCGATTTCTCTTTTTCAGTTAATAATGTGGTGGTATTCATGATTAATTTCTTGTTTAGGAATCTATTAAGTTTTTGTTTACTAAATTTTTGTTAAAACCATTTATAATGGCAATCTCCTGTATCTTCTCAAGTTCCTTTTTGTACTCCTCTTTACTGATTGGTAAATTTACCAGTCTATATGTTACTTAAAGAAGCACATAGACATACAGAATTGGACACATGGGGGAAGATTCACATTCATAAACATAGGGATCATCTTATGAATTTCGACATTATAGGAGAACGTAATACCAATTTCCAGTTTATAAAGAAAAAACATCACCAGGATGGAGCCACAGGTCCTCATGGATGTTAGTTTCTCATACCAGTTGTCAAGTTGGTTGAAGATGGAGAGGATGTCTCTTCGAAACCGGTCTCACCATATTTAAAAGTAAGTGAAACATAAGAGCGTGTTAGACGACAGATTAATTGTAATTTACATTTAAAAAATTCACTGTGTGAGTTCCAACAGAATTTTTTTAAAATGTCTTATTTTTTCAAAGTTCTTAAATGAATAATTTTCTTTGTTTAAAATATATCTCTTAAACAGTTTTTAAAGCTTGCACCTCTGAATTAGCTATTCCTGTTGTTCTGCTGTAAATGCATGCGTAGAACTGGGTCATTTTTCTAATGACCTGAAAATTGCTTAAGTTATTCCAGTTTTTAAAAAAGAGGAATAGATAATATATGAAAAATGGCAATTTTTCTCCATTATACTCTATTATTACAAATTTCAATTTGTAATTTTTAATAGCATAATTAAATTATTAACTAAATTAAAAATGCTATTTTCAAATCAGTAAGAATTACAAAAACAAAATATACAATAAGAGCACTCTCAGCAATTATTGCAACGGCCATGTATTATATTGACTCTGGTAATTAGTCTGCTAATGTTGTTTTGTATAATCAAAATGTTGCAATGTTTTCACACCAACAGATTTAGTGAATAAGTTGTCTCATTGAGTAATTAAGAGGATTAAAACATGACCTAATTAAATGCTATATGTTTGCTAGAAACCAACTTGTTTACGTGGTTTTGAACAACAATATTACCCACTCTGACCTAAGATAATCAGCTTAGTTGTCACTCAGGATTAGTCTTTGGTACGTGCTTGTTTATGTTGAATCTGCATAACACTGAGATAGAAACTCCTAATAGTCATGAAAAAATTCTTATTGGAATAATGGAATACAAGATAAATGATATTTCAAGGCAAATTGTGCACTTCTTTGCCCAAGTAAATTTCTCTAAATGTTAGCCAATAGCTTTTAGCTATGAGAACCCAATTCATAACCTGTGGCTCTATATAAATAATACTTAGACTTGCTAAAGCACTGCAAATTGTGACATTGCTGGCCATCAAAATTGCATTGCCTTTAGAGAATGTTATACCAATCGCACATTTTCTCAGGAGTGTAACTTGTTAAAAATATGACATCAACACCAGCAAGTGTCTCAACTTACTCAAGAGAGAAAAGTGAAATACCAAGAGTGCAGGATGTCATTCTGTCTCTTGGATGAAATGAATCCACAACAAAATGAATATGAGATCAACAGATCAAGGTAGTACAAAAACACAGAGATGAAGGAGCAGGAAAGCTGCATCAAACAATCAAACTTAACACAGATCTTCTTATTATGAAAATGCATTTTAATGGCCAGCAGTCTAAATGCTACATATTAAAAATAAAGTAATTTGCATAGAACAATGTAGCTTAAAAGAATAAGAATTAGAACTTTAGAACACTAAATAGCTATATAAATAGCACCAATTTTTAAACAGCTTTTCTTCATCAAATGCAGCAGATAAATCAGGGACTATTTGTGCGACTGTTTCAGTGTTTTGTTTCTTCTGTTTTTATTCTTTTAGCTGTTTATGTATATACATGTAATTAATATATATACACATACTAATGAAATAAGAAGTAAAATATTTCGTATATAACAATTAATTAAAAAGAATACTAAAGGGTGGTTCAGAATCAAACAAAACACTGAAGTAGCTTCATGTAGAAGTAATATTTTGAACAGGTGCATGTTTTTATTCAAAATCAGTAGAGAAATGTATGTATAATAAATAATGAAACTATCCTTAAAGAGTACTATATATGTATACCCAAAAGAGAAAACAGGATTTTGTGAACAATTACTGGTAAAATTGAACATTGTCCAAACAGATAAACACTGGAAATAATTTTGGTATACCACTTTTGAAAGAATTTTTAATTGTTACTATTAACATTGTAAGAACTGGATATTTAATTTGGCTAGGAGAGAGGCCTTAGAAATATAGCAGCATTCAAATGTAATAAACAAATATGGAGGTTTTCAAATATACAAAACGTGGAGTCCAACACTGGTCAACAAACAAGGACTGCGCAAGAACTCTCCCGCCACTCCTGTTCTCTCTTACCTCTAACGGTTCTGCCTCAGTTATTTCAGACACATTCTGTATACCAATGGGGTTCACCGTAGAGTCGACGAAAGCTTTAGTTTTAAATTTAATTTGAACTAACGGCCACGGCAAAATGATCCGATAATAATCAATTTCTATAATATCAACGGCGCTGTGAAAGCCTATACAATTTCATAATTACCATTCGGTTTTGGTGAAAGTTGGAAATATAGCGTCAGGCTTGTTAGTTTACATTTTCTCCCATTAACTCCGACATTACTCAAGAGAACAGCTTATTAGATGTGATTTTAGTTAGATGTGGATTTGTTAAACGCTCATGTTCGGGACAGGAAGCGATCCGAAGAGTCTATGCCACAATAACAAAACTCAAATCCGGAGCAACTAATCAAAATGCAAAATATCACACAAAACAAAAGTTTCAACAAATTAAAAAAAAAAAAAAAAAACATATAACTTCTTAACCATCTCAGATAAAAATATCTTTCTATTATCATTTTATAGATTTAGTAGTTGTAAATAATACCTGTTAACACAAAATGAATCGCAGAATAGGCTACTTGCTCTTGCCTTGGCTGGTCTAGCTCTGCCTCGTGTGCCTTCTTATTTCGCATTTTAGAAGTGTAAATAGTATAACAACATTTCACTTGGACATTTTGTGTTTCGAGGCAATTTACACACACACACACACACACACACACACACACACACACACACAAACACGCGCATGCACGGGGGTCTCAAAATGGCGAACTGTCTCAGTTTGATTATTTGAGCATTTTTGGTGCAGCTTATACCGCAGTTGATGAACTGGCATATTATTAATATACAATTCCTGCCCCCACACCTGCCTCGCTTTTGCTGCCATCAGTGTATATCTTCAGTGTATACTCTTTGTCATTTTGTTTCTCCACTATTTTAGGTATATCAGCAGGGTAAGGCCATTCCCTGTACGGTGTTTCACTGTCTATCGCTTGTCCTCCATTTATGATTGATCTTCTCTCGATTCTTCTTGTGAAGTTTTATAATTTGGCGATTTCTTTAAGTGCTATCGTTACTGGAATTATACCTGTGATAATACAGAGAGCTTCGTTTGATGTTGCCCTATACGCCTTGGTAACTTTCAGTTCATAGTTCTTTGTACTCTTCTCAGCTTCCTTGCATTGTAAGTCCGCTGTAGGTGCCCCGTAGGAAAGAAGAGGCAGAATGGCTCTATTGTGTATTATTCTCAGCACATCAGATCATAGCCCCCGTTTTATTTTGGCAGTTCTGGATAGAGAGTGTTGAGTTTGGTACATTTCTCGGTTACATAGTCTATGTGCTGATTAAATTTCAATCTATTGTCAAAGATCACTCCAAGGTATTTAGGTATGTGTGTGTCAGGAGCGTATTCAAACGGTGGAACACATCTTGTGGGACTGAAAATCTTGAAGAAAGAGCGAGAAATATTCCGGAAAGATGCAGCAAAAGTAACTAGACGATGGCCAATGGACAATAGTGAACTTGTTTTAAAATATAATAAACAGTTTAAAGATTTTGTAAACAGTATAAATTTTGACAATTTTCAAATTAACACAAATTGACTAATAGGATAGGAAATGTGGTGACTGAGAATGATAATGTAAAAGCATTCAAATATAACCAATTTAGGCAATCTTCAAATATGATTAGGTTAGAATAAGAATGAAACAGTGTTCAAAAATAGTATTAAGGATAACATGTAACAATGAAATGATAGCAATCCATGTAGTATTTCTAATTATTATATCAATGAAGCATACAGTAAATAAAGAAGATTAAAACACACATCACACACACATATACAGAGGGTGCCAAAATGTATGCACATTTCATGCAAAGAAAAAAATATGTTAATGTAACAAAACTGAATTCACACAAACAGATAGTGATGAGCACTAATCGCTTTAGACTTTTACAGTTACAACAGTTGCTCAAAAAGCTCACCATCGGCGTCGATACACTTCTGAGTACGTTGAATTACTGAACCCAAAACGTGATTTCTGGTGGTTTTCTACTAATACGAACTGATCACAAATGCATATACCATCGAAATGTTCGCAATTGTGTACAAAACTGCAAATTATATTGCGTCTTTTCAAGTAAACAGTGGCTTTTCATCAAGTGCATATATATCTTCTTTTGTGGCATTTAATATTCAATTATCTGTGACTTCTCAGTTTCTTCGTTCACTGAAGCACTGTAGTGCAGAGAAGATACTAGAAGCGCTGCTTTTCTTGGTTTCGGGGTATGGCAGGCCATTGTCCCCAAACCCAACAGTGAAGAATCAGGAGGCATCCTGACTTTAAATGGAAATAATTCTTTTGTAATTTCTTTTTCTTTTCTTTTTTAATGTCCCCATATAAGTGAGGCCCCTCTTCTTTAGTTGCCTGACAAGCTCAATGGAAAAAAACCAATCAATTATCAGAGTAATGTTCCGATTTTTTCCCGCAACTGATGGTGTCTGATTGCCTTATTTTTCTTTTTTTTCACTGCTCATATCAGCCAACACCAGTTCTCTTCATCCCCACTTTGTAATTTCTCTTGCATCTCTGAATCACTCTCATGGACACTTTTATAGTTCGGGTCAAAATATGAATCACCAGTGTCACTAAAGTTACTCTCTAGCTAATTCATAACACTCATTCTTCACATTCCGGTCATCAGCTTTCATTTGTTTGCTTTGGGTTGACGCCATTTCTTTCTGAAATAACATACCATACGATACTTTATTTTCGAGAGGATGACGTCATTTCCTATTTGATATTATGCAAGATAACACACTTTTGTTTTCAGTATGGTGGGATCGCCCTGACCCCTCTGAAGGTAAAAGTATTACTAGAGACGTATTTTAAATTGTTGCAACAAAACCTCACCACTAAACAACTCAAAGCATATCTGAAAGGTGCTGAGAGTGTCACACTGCTGCAAAAATATCATTTATATAGTAAACAAAGCTCACTGGGATCCTCCTGACCCCGCCATACAAGTTACGGGTTAAAGAAAGATGACACAAGAACTACACACACAGTACATTTTCTCAATTTGTTCTGAATTCCATAAATAAATTTAGAATGAAGTTTTTAATTGTTATCAGCTGTAAATTTAACACAAAAATGTATAGTTTATTGTAACATTATTGTGAGTCCTGCAAAATAACTTATTATGAACTTTCAAATTTCAACAAGGTGCACATACACACATTAAAGCATGTTCTCAAGTGCAGACAATCGCACATTATAGCTTCATCTATTTTAATGATTGTCGGTCCTGGTGGTGTAGTGGTAACTATACTTGCCTTCTAAACCCAAGATCGCGAGTTCGAACCCACCCAGGATCGATGGATTTTTTCGGGCGTAAAAATCCTAAGTATGGCTTCCTTCGGAAGGGAAGTAAAGCCGTGGGTCCCGTGTCGTACATTTAGGGCACGAAAAAAAACCTCAAGCCTGAAAGAAGAGGCCTCTGAGCAAAATTTGTCGACTGTTTCACGCCCTGAATAGAATAGGACGCTGATGACCTGAGATGTTAAAGAGCGTTGATTGTCGGATCGTTACTGTTCTTAATCTATAAAAACGAGTTACCAATTCTATGAAATGTAAGGTTAGGTTGTTTGCTGCCAATTGTATTATATACAAAGAGATATGGGAAACCTCTCCTGAAACTTTGCAGAGGTGTCTGAACGAGGTCGGAAAATGGGTTAGAATAAACAAAATGAATTTGGATAATTTGGGAAAGAACTGTTTAAGGACAGAAGCGTTCCAGATCTAAGTTTAGAGTACATCCCGACATTTTCCATTTACTAGGACCGAGGAAAACCGGAAAAAAACCTCAGTCAGGCAGGGCGGTTCTGGAGGAAATCCAACCGCGGACCTCCCGCTCACAAGTCCATGCCTTAACGACCTCGGCCACTTTTTGCGGTAGCCTGAGGATTGAGCGCATTTGTGATTTTTATTAGGTATGTTCTACTTTTACAACCATTTACTGTTTATATATTTTCTCTTTTAAATCTTGTTTACCTTCAATTTAGTGACTTTTGGGGACATTTTAATTCATATTTAGTGACTTTAAGATTCCAACTGTTAGCAATACTGACAGTCCAACCGCTATTGCTACTTAATAGTGTCAAATGTGAGCTGTCTCACCTCTGAACATTAAGGCACATCTTGGAAGCATACTGAGAGGTCCAATTGAAGCCGACGTTTTCATGTAGCTCCGTGATTTCTTCCATGATGCAACGTGATCGGTCCATACTTAGATATGTATTTGTTTGTGCTAGTTGATGGACGAACGCGATAAACATTTAATTAATTCATTTAACATTAGTAATAAATTATACTTACTTATGAATCATATACCTTTTGCAGGCAAACAAGCAATATATTTAACTTCGCTACAAAAAATTATGTTACATTAATAAAATCGCTTCATGGTTTACTTTAATAAAAAATTAATATTAGAAATAAAATATTTCTTCAAATGGGCATAAGAAAACATAGAACTGTAGCGTTTTCGCATCGCATAAACTGCAATCAGAGGTGGCACAAACCGTTATTTGCTTGGAAAGTGGAACAAAAATATGAAAACATTTCATCCCTGAAGTACACCAGTTCGATATTTGTCTTAAAACTTGTTTATTTATTTCGAAGTCTGCATACAACTCCAATTATTGATGGGGAGTTGCCACAATGAAATATAAAATGAAAAGTTTCCCTTTTATATTATTTTAGTAACATTTTGCCCAAATGAGCAAAAAGAAATCATTAAAACTTAAAACTGTAACGCCTTCACATTGCATAAAGTGGCATCAGAGGGGTCGCTAAACCTTAACCATTGAAATTATTGAGCCCCAATAATATACGCCATGGTGCACTGAAATATCTGCGCTCATAAGGTCTTTATCAGTTCTCCGTAGCGTAAATAATGCTGTTTTCAATGGGACTGAACTTTTCCACTTCACAAATAGGTAAGATATTGTAACACCTCTGACGCCATTTTATGCAATGTGAAGATGTTACAATTCTAACAATGTTATGAGCAAAATGTTACCCAAATAGGATAAAAGGGAAAATTTTCATTTAATATTTCATTATGGTAGACCCCATCTATAATTGGAGTTGTACGTAGACTCCGAAATAAATAAACACATTTTACGACAGATATCGAACTGATGTACATCAGGGATGACATTTGTTCATATTTTGTTCCATTTTACAGGCAAATAACGGTTGTGCCTCCCCCGATGGCCGTTTATACAATGCGAAGACGCTACAGTTCTAATTTCTATTTTTTTACGTCCATTTGATGAAAAATTTTATTTCTAATATATTTTTAAATAAATCATGGATTAAAACCCTTTTTGAATGCAATATCTTTTAGGGGGCAAAGTTAAATATTTTGCTTGTTTCCCCGCAAAGGTGAATGATTTGTAAGCAGGTACTTTTTGTTTCTAATATTAATTGAAATAATTAAACAAACATTAAGACTGATATCGAACTTCAGGGGCGAAATGCTCTCGTATTTTGTTCCATTTCACAAATAGTTAAGGCTTTGTATGAATCATTTTTGTTCACGTTGTCGTGGCTTTTTTAAAGGAATTCGTTTTAATGTGGTAGTGTAAATCGTGCTGGGCTATTGTACCTTTCACATAATATTGGCATATGTATTGGAGTCTAGTTTTCCCCGAATTACATTTTTATTTTGCAAATACGTTCCACTCAAATTCATTTGAAAGGCATTCCTTTTAAATTGTTGTAATTGTAGAGTTAAGTGGAGGAGTTCGTTTGTTCGCTCCGCTCATCGCAAAGGAGTTTATGCTTATTTCGCCTGTCTAGTATTCTCTCCACGGTGCATGCTGAGTTTGCAAATGTTAAATAATTTTTCCACTGCACCGTTTGTACATACACAATTTTGGAAATCAAAATTATTTTTTTTAAAAAAGTAAATTAATAAATGATTACACAGCTTAACACTATGTTTACAATATAACAACTAAGTATACAGTTTCCATTTCCCAGACAGATAAGACAATGCGACAGCCGTGATGCCACTTTGTGCAATGCGAAGACGTTACAGGAGTAAGTTATGTTTTTATGACTATTCAAAAAAGAAATTAAGCGCTGTGTGATAAGCACAAATTTTCATTTAATGTTTCATTATGTCGGGGGATATCTATATCTGGATTTGTATCTAAACTCTGAAATACAAACTTTAAGACTATTGTCGATCTGGAATTCTTCAGAGTGAAACGCTTTGGAACCTTCCAAATTAAATTTCCATTGGTATGTAATGCTGCATTCCAGGGTGAAGCGATTTTGTTCCGAATTTAAAGTTGTTCTGAAACGTACGCTGAACTATTTAAGAAAACGAAGAAGACGAAAGCAGGACGTTACAGTTCTCAGTTCAAATGTTTTCTTGCTTATTAGAAGAACATGCTGATAAAATATGAAAAAACACAAATGTTTATTTCATATTTCGTAATGTCGGAGGGCTATCTATAACTGGATTTGTATTTAGACTCTTAAATAATTAAAACAAACTTTAAGATTGTTATCGGTCTGGTGTACTTCAGGGTGAAACGCTTTCGCATATTGTTCCAAATAATATTTCCATCAGTGTTGAACATATTTTTGATGCAGCATATCATTTTGCACAAACGATGTAAATAGTTTTTTTTTTTTCCTAATATTGGGTTCTATTTATAATGGTCAATCATTATTTGAAAATATTTTTGACTGCAACACAATATTTTTAACAACAGAACTTCTTTTTTCTAAAGTTAAACATTGTGTACAATTCGTCTTCATTTTTTGCGGAAACAGGAAATATTTTAATTGCAATATAACAACTTTTTTGCACAACATAATTTCTTTTTGCAAAGTTAAACATTATAAATAGTTCTTTGATTCTAATGTTCATTTTTATTTATAATAGTAAATCGTGAGTGAAAATATTTTAATTGCTACATAAAATGTTTTGTTGCGTAACATTACTTCTTTTTAGCAAAGTTAAATGCTGTAAATATTTCTTGTTTCTAATATTCATTTTATTTTATAATAATAAATCATTTAATGAAAATACTTCTGCAGCATAACAGCTTTTTGCACAACATAACAACATCTTTTAGCAAAGTTAATCACTGTACAAGATATTTTTTCGCAAACAACATAACATATTTATCAATATAATATTGGCTTGCTATTCAATACCTTTTAATTGCGTATATTCACCTTCCATTTTTAAGTTATACATCATATTTCCACCACCTGTGATGCCTCACTAGTAAAAACGGGGTTAAACACTAATCAATCAAAAAGCACCATATTTCCAACAGTAACCTTTCTCTATCGATTGAATCTTGTTTACACCAGCCCAACACCATGGCACCAGACAGGGTGTTAATACTCTCCAAGTTCCAACTTGCTTGGTGACTTTTTTTTTATGAATCGTGTTTAACGCCCCTTTTTACTGCTAAGGCATCACAGGCGGTGGACACTGGTGATACATGAACTGAAATTATAAATTGCAAAAGGATACTTATTTTTAAGGAAGGGAACGTTCCTGACCTAATTTTAAGGCACCCTCCCGCCATTTGTCATATACGAGTACTGAAGACAACCTAGAAAAATCCTCGGTCATGTAGGACGGTCCTGGCGGGAAACGAACCACAGACCTTCCCCTCACGAGTTCGCGCCTTAACGACTTCGGCCTTCCGTGGCCAATGCTGGTGACGTCACGAGTTTGGTTTTCCTTATCGTGCAGGCTTGAACAGATTCTTTCCTTTCCGACACTATGGCTCCAGAACATATTTCAATATTCTACAAGTTCTCCATCTTCTTGGCGACGTCACCAGCTTGGTTTTACCCAAACTTGCAGGTTCCGAAAGGGTTTCCTGCTCCCCCTGGCGATGTCATATAATTTTGAGAAATACTGCGAGATAGCGTCCACAAATTACGTAACTTTCCCTACTAATTTTTATTGATTATATACGTTTATTTGGTCGACCCACCTTCGTGCCAACTCGTTTGAAGGTATGTCGTAATATTACTTTATATTTACAAAATCAGTGATTATTCATTTTCTACGGCATTTTGTAATTAGTATTTTAATCACTGTGCAAATATTCATGTAGTAGCCAACGTTTATCACAGTTTTGCAACCAAACACTTCCCCTAACACCGCCTCATGTTTAGTTCACAGTTTTGCGAGCAAACGCCTCCCCACTACCGTTTTCTGTAATCCAATTTTGTTCATAGTTTAACCAATAAACGCCCCCCCCCCCCCATCATTTTCGTTAGTCCCCACGTTTGCCACAAGAGCTTTCCACTACCACATTCCAGTTCACAGGTTTGCCTCACATAACTTTAAGCGACCATTATTTTTACTTCGCATTATTTTATGTACTCTATATTTTGTGAAATTATATGTATATATTCAACAAATATACAATATAAATAAAAATAAGCCCCTGATTAACCAACTGGTTTAACAATATCCGTACTAATAGATGTCAGTAACCCCCTCTCCAATGGTCACATAACACTTGGAGGAGAGGATTAAAAGCGATACTAGCATCATCTGGTCGCAGGATTATCGTTAATAGAGCCATTTAATCCAGGGAATTTGCTACTTAGCTCACCACGTTAGGGGTTGTTTTTGATTAGGTTTATTTACGGACGCTCTTTAACATCTCAGGTCATCAGCGTCCCATTCAAATCAGTGCGTGAAATGCAATATAAATTTTGCTCAGAGGGGTCTTCTTTCAGGTTTGAGGCTCTTTTTGCGCCGCAAATCTACAACATGGGACCCACAGCTTTATATCCCTTCCAAAGGAAGCCATACTTAGTATTTTACGCTAGAAAAAACCCATCGATCTAGCCGGGATTGTACCCGCGATCTTGGGTTTAGGAGGCAAGTATGATTGCCACTAGACCACCAGGACCGACCCTACCACTTTAGGGGATAACATACCCCTACTTTTAGGAGGCCTTTGCCCTTTAAGGGTTACATTACTCTAGCTTCATCTTTATCTATAAATGTTTTACTTTTTAATTTAAATACTCTCGTTAATGATACAGATGGAAATTTTCAGGTATTCCTCCCATGAAGCCTTGCTTGTATTTTGCGTAACAATTCTTCAAATTAAGAGTTTGATATGCAGTAATAACTTTAAACAATTAAGTATATTATTGCTCTTTGGGTGCTTAAATAAATTTTCCAGTAATTTAAACGGTCAGTGATTATTGGATGCTCCTAATATCACCTGTATTTTCTTAAGCTTTGTAAATATGTAGATACGTAATAAATGAAGATGACGTTTAGGAAAACAAAATCCATGCAGGCAGCAAGAAGCCTTACCACAACACAACTGTAATGTTCGTTCACGTGACAGTCTGTCTCAAGCCAGTGAATTTTAAAGCAAGAGCAGCATCCTCCAATTTCAGCGTTCATGAGATATTAGCTATTTTCCACCCATTGCGCGTAATATTCTGTCCGTTTATCCAAATATGTTTTATCCCAATTTATTCTAAGCCTCAACACATATCAGACACAATGCTCGAAGAAGTGCATGACACCCCGTGTTACTTTTAACCAATATTTAATTGTCAATATATTTAAACTTACGGATACCAAAACCCCGCAGCACAGTCCTTACGGTAGAGAAGGCTTAGGTGTTTCGTGGGATGAAATGCTGAGTGTGATTGTTAGGAAAGTGACTCTAATATCGGTATTTTCCTTTACGTGGTTCTGCATAAATAGAGGGACATCATAATGGAATACAAATCGGGGACATTTAGTGCTAATTTTTAATAAATCAAACAGCTATCAGACATACGTATACCATCAAAACTCTACTAATAAGTATTGCGGAGTGAAAGGGTTCAGAAATGTTAACTGTTAGTGATAAGTATGAAGTTACAGGTGTTGGCACTACCTGCCCATGTGAATTAAAGCTCGCGCATAATTTTCTGGTTGTACACGTGCACCGATCACGGCAATAATAACAATTTTTATGCTGAATCGAATTCCTCTAATTCTAATCAAATAACCCTAGTAGTTCCAAGTTCATACTTTTTCATTACAGGAAGCCCTTAGCACTGAAAAATGTTCCACCTTGTAATAATTTATATTGTTATTTAAACAAATCGCGTGATTTTTATATTATTATTATTATTATTATTATTATTATTATTATTATTATTATTATTATTATTCAGGTTTATGTGGTAAACTGCTGCCTAGAAAATGAACACAGAAAAATTAACAAATCGAGATGGTATTTGTGCAATGCGATTTCCTCTTGGTTTAAGATTTGCTTTGTAATTTTACAGAACGCTACTCATATCTCTTTGCGACATTCTTCTATCTCCTACTTGATTATTGAGTAATGTGTATGGTATCGTAAAGTGCAGAAAGCAATATATTTGTTCGGAGATCTGTCATTTACGGTAATTATAAAATTTAGTTATGTTCGCCAGCTCCTTAACCTAATTTTTTTTATATATCAGAAACGTTATAATTCAGAAACGTTGTTATACTTTTTACGCTAAACATGAAGTAGGGATTTAGAAAAAAAATTAAAGTACTAATATTCCTTCTTAAAATACTTGACCGTTATTCAGAAACCTCAATAAAACCAAAGTTCAAAATAATAATAATAATAATAATAATAATAATAATAATAATAATAATAATAATAATAATAATAACAATAATAATAATAAAATAAAAAAAAACGAATACGCACCTTAATAAATGTGGTGTTCTATTAAGTATCTTTTATTTCAGTAACAAATACTAGTATGTCCTGTTCTTTCTGAAAAGTGCATTTTCATTATAGTTAATGCTTTAATTAATGAATCTGCAATTTTTACATTATCAGCTGTTTGTTAAACAACTATGATATCTGTGAGGATAGCCGTGATTGAGAAGTACACCCAACTTGCAGGCGGATTTAACGGTAAGAACATCAAAGTTCCCGATACACTATCCCTACTGCATATATTGTGCCCGCAGTTTGCTGTTTGTGGCATCCGTTTTAGAAACCGAGTTTGTAGCTATTTAATTCCTCGGTGTTTTCCCACCCCCAAATTTCGACCCCGTGCAACTACTTGCACTACATCTGCATTGTCCTCCACGGTGTTTCTGGCATTTTCTACATCAACTTGTTTTTAAATATGTACTTGAGCTTTGTGATGCCAGCTCCTGTACAAAGCTAAAGCTTGCATGGCTTCTTATTTGATGAAAAACGCTGATAACCCAGGAAGCGTTTGAGCTATGGAAACAGATGAAAGTCAAAGAGATTGATCCAACAATTCATACTTCAAATCTGTAAAACTTCCCATTTTGTGAGCAGGTGTATTGTCTCGATGAAAATGTTTTTGTTCTGCGTACATAGTCTTTCCTTGCTATTTTTTCATCTAGTTCGTTTAAAATATTGGAGTAGTATTCTCAGATCATGGTTTCACCCTTCTGGAGATAATCGATTAGTAACATTCTTTTACTGTCCCAAATCACTTAAGACGGTACGTTCATAAGATTCCGGCCTAACCACTTTCTAGGTATGATAAACGCAAAAACTAAATTTCACTTATCAATATAGTTACTCTTTATTGCAATACACTTCTCACATCTTTAAATTAACATTCCAATCCCCTCCCCCACAAAAATAGTCAGAAGTCTTGTCTGCAAAATGGGCATAAACATTAACCGCCACTTCTTCACACTTAAATTTCCCTCCTCGAAGGTCCTTCTTGAATTTTCAGAAGAGGAAACAGTCACTGGGAGCTAGATCTGGGCTCTAGGGTGGATAGTCGATTCATGGCTTCCTTTGCAACAAGAGCTGTGTGCACAGGCGCGTTATCGTGAAGAAGGCGCACACCACCACTCAGCTTTCCTCACCCTTTCTCTTTGATGGAAGCACGCAGTCTCTGCAGTAGGCCAGCATAGTACTCCCCATTTACTTTGGTGTTCCTCTCCTTGAAGTCAATGAAGAGTATTTCTTCACCGTCCCAAAAGATTGTGGCCATGATCTTCTTGGTTGACTGAGTGATCTTGGCCTTTAGAGGAAGTGTTTCGCCAAGTTTACTCCACTCATTTGATTCTCTTTTGGACAAATGTTATAGTAGAGGACCACAGGTTCATCTCCTGTAATAATGGTTTGCAGAACTTCTTTCACGTTGCCACGGCAAAGTCCCAAAATGTCTGACAACAGATGATCTGTTGCTGCTTTTGGAATGAGGAAGGAAGTCTAGGCATCCATCTTGCACTAACCTTATTCATGTTTAAATGTTCATGAATAATTAGAAAGACTATTGGTTTAGAAAGGCCCAACCTTGCTGCTATTTCTGTAACTGTGAGCCGCCAGTCTTTCACAATTTCTCTTTGCACAAGAGCGATGTTTTCAGGAGTGAGCACCTCCAAGGGCCCACCTGCACGCTCTTCGTCTTCAATGCTCTCTCGACCAATTCGAAAAAGTTGACCCTTTCTTTTACGGCATAATAAAAGGGGGATGCTTCCCCATGTACACCTCCAATCACTGTTTAATTTTGAACAGGTGGCAATCTCCTAACCATAGCCTTTTTATGCAACTATATCTTTACAACTGAACACAGCGGGGCGGAAGTTACAGCTGCAATTGTTTACATAATATATATTGTATGACACCAGATAAGTATTTTGTGAAACGGAGCGGAAGTTACAGCTGCAATTGTTTACATGATATATATTGTATGACACCAGATAAGTATTTTGTGAAGCGGAGCGGAAGTTACAGCTGCAATTGTTTACATAATATATATTGTATGACACCAGATAAGTATTTTGTGAAGGCGATAATCCTTATAGCAGAAGCCGGAAACTTTTGGACCTACCCTCGTAAGTCTTCCTTGGCACTTAACAACTGGCTTCTGTCAAATGTTTTAGCTGTTGGTGGCATGCTGGATGCTGGATCCAAGTGTCATCCATAGTTATAAGTCCACGTACAAAATCGAACCTGTTGCTGTTTTATTTGAACGCGTTTGATCTGTTGTTGACAACCACGGCACCATTTTTTGCGCAAAATTTCCCTGTGCTCTTCTTAAAATAAAATATAACTCACAAGTTCATTTGAAACAGATATAACCACACCAATTGCACTCACTGTAACGCGGGTCATCTAATCTAAATGCAAAGTGTTTCCTCAATGAATTCTGCTATTGTTGCATTTTTGGTCATCCCTAATTTCAAGACTTGTAAGATCATTCTTCATTTCAGCAGCCCAATTTTTAATTGTTGAAAATGAAGGAGAAAGAGCTCTGAATAAGATTTAAATTTAGTATGAATTTCCGTTGACATTAAATCGTCTTTTACTAACAATTATTAGTGCACTATACTAAATGTATTATCTTTTAAGGGCTACCAACAACACGCTTGCCTTTAGAAAGTTGTATTAAATGAACTATTTGAAATAATGATTCAATATTTCAAATAAATGCTTAATGCAGTTGTACTAAAGTAAAATATATGTCTTTCCATTTACTTGGCCATCTATAGTGGAACCGCTACGGGTGGCCGAGGTCGTTAAGGCGCGGACTCGTGAGAGGGAGGTCTGAGGTTCGAATCCCGCCTGGACCGTTTTCCCTGACTGAGGTTTTTCCAGGTTTCCTTCAGTCTTCATAACTGGAAAATGCCGGGGAGGAACCCAAAACTTAGGCCTGGAACATTTCCTTCCTTAATAAAAAAAAATCCTTTCCCAATATATCATTTCATTTCATGCATCATCAGTGTTCAACGCCTGTGGTGCCTCAGTAGTAAAAACGGGCGTTAAACACAATTAAAAAATTCTATAGTGAAGGCGGAGATCGTTTTAGACCGTCCTCGTAGAATTAGAACGAAACAAACCAAAGGTTCTCTACGAATGTGGGCAAAAACCAAATAAAATAAAAATAAAACAGTTATTAATATAATGTGTCAGGAAGTAGTACAAAGTGGATTGCTGGCGTTGTTCTTTCCTTGCTTTTCGAAACTATTTCGCCCACTTTAAACATCTTTTGAACTGAGTCAATGGGTCACATTACCATATTTCTCATAAAGCGATTTCTGCAGGATATATATTTCAGAACAACAAGGGCGCGCTTATAGACTGGGATGATATGTGAATTCAACTGTTTACATGGGCTAATCTTGGGTAAATGCCGGTACCTCTGTGTCAAAAGATGGAGGGATACTCAAATTATAAGTACTCGTCTAACTGCAATTAAATATTATGAGCACATGGCTAGTCTCCCCAGGGTCGAGGTTCAAGATTATCTTTGGATATTGCAGGAAGTGAATGGTATTCATAACCGCTCCTGTGTTAAAGAAAAACCACAAGCTACACTTACGAAAAATGACTGTCTGTGAATTTGTGGTCAGTGTGTCACTTGAAAATATGGAGGTTCCGGGATCGAATTCCGTAGGGTCAGTTGTCTGGGTAAGGTTTTCTGCAGAGTTTATCCTTGGGCCGTTCTTTGTTATGAGGAAAGTTAAATTACAATATATATATTACAAATTACAATATATTGTATGTATAGAAATGAAAAATAAAGAACACTTGAAACAATGTAATTAAAACAACAAGAATTAAAGAAATAGAAAAAACTTAAATATTAACACAATTTCCGCTATATTTTGAACAACTCGTGAACGACTTGACTTCTTTCTTTGAAGAACGGAGTTGTTCGAAGTATAGCGGAAATTGTGTTAATATTTAAACTTTTTCTACTTCCGCTTTTTAAATTTTTGTTAAATGTATGTATCGATAAGTTTTAAGACGAATAATTCACCAAATTATTTATTATTCGACAAAGCATGTTGGGCAACCGGCAGAGGTAACTTCAGTTTAACACACAGTTTGTGATTGTTCATACTCAGCGAATCCACTGTAGAGGTCAATCCGACGTAAAATGCCGTTCATAATTTGTATAGCAACAGATAAATAACATTCTTAGTAGCGCATAGCGCAGTCCTGGTGTAGTGGTAACCATACTTGCCATCCAAACCCAAGATCGCGTGTTCAAACCTGGCCAGGATCAATGGATTATTTCAGGCGTAAAAATCCTAAGCATGGCTTCCTTCGGAAGGAAAAGCCGTGGATCCCGTGTCGTACATTTACGGCACGAAAAAGAACCTCAAGCCTGAAAGAAGAGGCCTCTGAGCAAAATTTTTCGGCCGTTTCACGCCCTGACTTGAATGGGATGCTGATGACCTGGGCTGTTAGAGAGCGTCCATAAATAAATCAAATCAAACAAAAACGATGTAATTTGGAAACCTCTGACTAAATTAGGACATGGTAGCACTGGCATGGAGTGATTAGTGTAAGGTTTCACATTTGGGGCGTTGGCAAGGATATGAACCATTGGGTGGACGAAAAGAATGCTTTGGGAAAAAATTATGATGAAATATGTTCCTAAGGTTAGGGGAGTTCTGAAGTTGAGGCGGGGTACGAGCTTCAACAAATCCTCTAAAGAAGGATGTGACAATAAAATGCAGTAATATTGTGTTAAGATAGGGCTTACGTTCTTGAAAGCAAACTTAGGTCAGAGAAATGGCTCCCATATTTCTGCATAAAGCTCGGCTTCACCAGGCCTTAATCTTATGTTTTAATTTTCACTTTAGTTTCGTGTTTATCTGCCCACTGTTATACACTACTTTTTTCTGGATATCTGTCAATTTTTCTTTTCGCTAGAGGTGTGTCATCCACCTCCTTCAATTCTTGTGTGATTAATTGAACTTCCGGGAGTAGCCATATTGGCTTTTTGTCTGCTATTCAAAAGGTCATCTGTATACTGTGGAGAAGGATACTTAGCTATCTGAAATATCGTGTGAATTGCGTTTTTATTTTCATTGTTGTAGTTTTTACGAATACTTTACAATGAACCTTATATATATTACTCTTAAGAGTGTTTTCTAAATTTCCTAATTTACTGTGTATACATATATATGAAAAGTATTTCACTGAGTAATTGCAGCCTAAGGTGCTGTTACTATGGGGTATCACTTCATAAAGAACTATTTCACTCAACAGATGATGTGCTTTATGGTGTCTGAACAAAAAAAAAAACGAGAAATGCAATGGGAACCAAGGGAGTTTCCGGACCTGAGTGAACTGTTCATATAAAAAATAAATTAACGGGTCATCGACAAGTTTATCCCACTTGAAGAAATTTGGTATCCCTACGTGTCTGACATTCCTTCCTGTCTTCTTTTGAAACCTGTTTTAGCGGGCAATCGATACACTGTTGCTAATGTTTGGATTTTGCAGTGTGTGTTTGCATTTAAAACTGTTCCTAAACTCCGTGATTGTATCGGTAAATGAACACAATTTCTGCTATTTCCTGTCCCTACATTCTCTATATTGCCGCCATTAATTCGTGTTGCACAATAGTGCAGGAGCGAGAATATTATTGTGCAATGATTTATTTTGAAGAGCAAGAGAAAAGCGGAAGACCTTCGACGGCAATGAGTACAGTAAATATCCCGCTGTGGAGACGTTGTTGCAATAAGACCCCCGAGTGACCTACGAGTGTAAGGATTTAGAGAACTTACTAAGGGATGTCGTTTCCTTGTATCACAGAGATGTTGGTAGATAATTAAAGCTAATATACAAACAGAGTAACTCTAAAGCTAATATAACTGTTAAGATCTTTAAATTGTTTGTTTTGGGGGGATTATAATTGTTGACTGCAGAAGAAATAGACAGTTCTGCTGAGGAAATGTGTTCCAGGATGCCAAATGACAAACGCGTTGAAGCTTTCTGTGATATGCGAGGGTAGCTACTTAATTTTGGGGGGTGTTACTAAGTAGAAGCTCAATAAGTACCAACTTTGCCTATTTCATTTCGAAGTACTCTCCCCCATTCTAGACACTGGTTTGCGTCCTACGAAACCAGCCAACCAATGATTCTTTAGGGATCTTCATTGCACATAACTGCTTCTTCCGGACTCCCTAACTGATGACCCGTTAGATTAGTGTTACATTGTGGAATATGCAACAAAAACAAGGACAAGATACCATTTTGTTAGAAACGTAGATTTTAAAAGTCTCCTTTAATTTTAATTTCAAGGTATGTGAACAAGTGGTTCTTGGTGATTTCTCTAACTAGACACCTTGTTATTCACATTTGTAACCGTACCAGTATAAATTGTACTGGTTGTCCTATTTAAAATGGGAAGGAAAGTGCCTACATTTTGACGGCTTGCGGCGAGTCAATGTTTTCTGGGGGCGAGTTCTTATTAAAGGAAAATTCCTTGGATCAGGCAGTGTCTCGTGTTTTTAAAGGATTTTAAATAACAAATTGCTGAAACTCTTACCATGATCACATATCGTCCCGGAGTGGCGAAATATATTTTTTCCACGACAGTGCCTAAAGTTTCAATTCCCTCAGTTGTTATTAGTGCCTAAGCCGAATCTTTAAAACTCTTGTGCCTTAAGAAATCAATTAGTTACATTGCGCACTGCTATTCGGTTTATGCAGCAAAAAAAGAACTGCCATTTTGAATGTACAATCTTCGTTCTGTAAGAAATTAATAATTTACCTTCATCTTTCATGACGTAAATATCGCACGTAACACAAATAAGAGATTTAACATTAATGTTCACATTTTAACGTTATTATTCTCTAGTTAACTTATGCAGCACCCGTTGTTTGCATATATCATTTTACTTTTCCTAACAGCTTTATTACTTATAGTTGCTTTAAACGTCCATGAAATCGTGTTCTTATAATCTCTCCATCTTGAAATATTTATTTAATGTTAATATGTGTTGTAGTAGAAAAAAAAACAGTGTAAGATGCACATAACAAGTTATTTTTTACGGATTCGTGTTTTTAAGAAGATGGGCTTAGTCCACGTTTACGCTCGTATAAAAAATACATATTATGATGTTGCAGTATCATAAATAACTATCTACTTCTGTATTTTTAAATTTAAATAACATTTGTTTACCTGATGACAGAGACCAGTAAAACAATTAAAACGCATAACTAAATGTGTTTTTTTTTAATAGAGAACAGGAGAAATTTAAGAAATTATTGCGCATTCTTCTAATTATTTATTTTTTTTGTAGCACATGATAAACGCTGACTACGCAGAATAAATCAGCCTGTCAGGATATAGAAAAGCTGAAAATGAAGTAGTTGGGTATATGAGACCTATTCATGTCGATAGTTGATTATAAGTAATTAATTTGAGACGAAGAAATGTTTAAAATATTTAAATGTAAAATAATAATTTATTTTAGAGTACTGAATCTTATTATGGTGTAACTTATATTTATATTTATATTTATTAGATATTACTTCCCGCACGGGTGGTCGAATTCATTAAGCCTCGGACTCGTGAGAGGAAGGTCTGGGGTTCGAATCTCACCAGGACCGTCCTTCCTGACTGAGATTTTCTCCAGGTTTTCCTCTATCGTCATAAATGACAAATGCCGGGGACGTACCCTAAACTTATGCATGGAATGTTTCCTTCCTTGAAAAAAAAAATCCTTTCTCAATATATCATTTCATCTCATGATAATATCAGTATATACCGCCTCTTTAGCAGTAAAACGTGCGTTAAACACTATTAAAAAGGAGATGTAAGTGCACTTTTATTATAATTTTAAATTGTAAACGAGTCTTCCTCATATAAGAGTAAAATTAAAATAAAAGAATAATATTAAATCTTATGTGAGAAGTAAATTAATGTTGCATGTTATTTTTCTGAATACTTCCAGTATTGTATTGTAATGAAATTTATGAACACTAATCTCATTTGATGTATTCATATGTAGGATATATATGTTTTAAGCATATATCCATGAAATTGCAAAAATCTTGTAACAACAATGATTATAGCAGGGAAGCTGCAGAGATAGTTCACTAGCCTCCTGCAGCGCCACTCGGAAGGTTCCCCGGTGAAAAGGGGGCACTTGAAGATGGAGCTCATAATTCAATTAAGGAAACCAGCACGCCCAAGTTTTACCAGTGAAACAAAGGATTTGTCCGTCTGCTGGAAATATATAAGACAAGATGGTCTTAACACAGCATCCATAAACCAGTCAGAGACTTGCGTTTCAGCAGCTTCGCCAGCAGTTTCATCCGCAACAGGTATGCACTTTCTTGAATTTCACAGCTTAACAACAACGTTTCTCTGTAAGAGCAATTAATGCTAACACAAAAAGAAACCACAGTAAGTGCAAAGCAATAATGCGAGTTTATTCTGTCTGAAAGATTAAAAAACTAAAATATAACTGTCTCAAATCGGCATTAACGCGTTCAGAATATGTTTATTGCATACTTTTTGGTGATCTCTGATTTGTAGCTTTACACATAATGGACTGATGTGCAGTCATGTACATTTATATGTTTTAGTACATCTTTAATGATTTCAAACAATACTTTCAAGAACTATAAATACAGAGGCCCTTGAGGTTTTATTTATTCATTTATTTACGGACGCTCTTTAACATCTCAGGTCATCAGCGTCCCGTTCAAATCAGGACGTGAAACGGCCGACAAATTTTGCTCAGAAGCCTCTTCTTTCAGGCTTGAGGTTCTTTTTCGTGCCGTTAATGTACGACACGGGGCCCACAGCTTTACTTCCCTTCCGAAGGAAGCCGTAATTAGGATTTTTACGCCCGAAAAAATCCATCGGTCGTGCGATATTGGGTTTAGAAGGCAAGTATGGTTACCACTAAACCACCAGGACCAACTCTGCAGATGTAATAGGAGTGTGTAAATAAATACAACATTTTTCACTTTAAAAATTAAATTATATATTGAGAAAATACTTTTTGTCATATATTAAAATATGATAGCATAGATGGTTGATAAAACTGATACATCATGCTTCCTAACTCTTCAGTAACCTTGCTAATATCACCACACTTTTTTTAAATATTTTTTTAGTGGAGTAGGGAGTGGCCGTAAAACTGTGGAGGCTTGGAGGCCGAATTAATCATTTGATTTAGCTAATTAACTAGCGTTTTAGTAACTCTGTAACAAACAACTCGAGGCATTTTTAACTGAAAATATGACAATTATAATCCAAAGCACGTATGTAGCAAAGTATCTAATGTAAATAAAGTAATTAAATCTTGCAAACATCACTAATTAGCGCATTTTTTAAAATGATCAATGAAGTGGATAAACATTTGTCGAAGTTTGACTGCAGAAATTGCAGAAAAATTTCTGTACAATTGCAGCAATTGTATTGAAGATAACGGTATGATTCAAATGCCATTTTAAACATAAAACTCGTGCAATTCTAAAATAAAATAGTAACTTTTTGTATATTCTCAATAATAAAAAGGGGAACCATGTACATCACATTCTTTCAACAAGATTTGCCTGTACAAAGATCTGTTTTCATCAAATGCAATCTTGGTAATGGATAGCTTGAAGCAGATGTTGGTGGGCAAGATGTCGCCAGATAATCCTTGAAGAACTCAGACAGTGCTCATAGCTGCCGCGCAACAAAGCCGAACAATCGAGACATCTGTGAAAGGGGTGCTAATATCTTGTTTGCGAGCGTCAATCACACCAACTGTAATTGTTTAACGACATTAAACCTTGATGAAAATGTAATTTTAACATTCCTCAGTATTCAGTTAATTTGTACTTCGAATTTCAGCAACATAAAACAGTATTTCAATATATGATAATAGTTTTGTCTCAGTTATGTTAATAATAATATTTCGGATACACTCATGCACTGCACTCTTGCATTGAAAAAAAAAATCAGAGTTTTAATGTTACCATACACTCATAGAAAACTGTCCCTAAGACTCCATTATGTGTTGTTTTCTCGTTTCTGGCTATGCCTATTTATCAGAAGACAGAGATAAAACTCTAGAAAACACCAGACCAATGGTATGGTTTCAGGTCCAATTAAACTAATGCTAATGGCAAAAAAGATTTCAGGAATTTTCAATAGTAAAACACTAAAATCTATAAAAGTAATATTTCTTACTGCAGTACGTTAACTATCAGATGATTTGGTGCTGTGAAAGTTGTATCAATGCATCGCCGTGCACGTGCAAAACTAAAATATCTACGAAAATCGTTTTACTGGGAAAATAGTACTTAGAGCTTAACTGATATTATATTTACTAGACTAAAAGTGTATCATTTAGTTTCTGGATATGTTTTAGGTTATAATGAACAGGTTGTTTTTCCTTTGCAAAAAAAAAAATCATTTTGGAAAATAAATATGCTTTAATTTTAAATGACATAACTTTTGCACTAACAATTTTATATAACTGGTTAAATTATACTTCGTTTTCAGCTTATAAAGGAATCTATTTTATAACTGTTTATAGAAAAGAGGCGGGAATCTAAGGATTTTAAGTGGTTAGTGTTTTAATATTTTATTTTCATTTGTTTAAACACCGGATAATTTATCTAAGTTGTATTTTACACTGAAATATTTAAATTTAAGATTAAGTCAGAAAATAAATATAAAAGTAAATATAAAATATATGTATTTGCTTATATTCTGCAACTAAACTGTAATAAGAAAAATTGTCATTTTCAGTATGAAATTTTGGGCACAAAACGACTTTTGAGTTCTTGTTTTAGTAACTAAAATTTTGAGAGAATTTCTGTAGGGTGGCTTCAATGTAGGAGTTTGAATGTCTACTAAACTGTTTTATTCTTCTTTATGGGCTCTCATTTATATTTTTTATCTTTATAGGATTTATACTATACATTTTTGGTGTTTCTCTACTTTACTTTGGCCAGTGTATTCTTTCTCTTCTTCATTATTATTTATAAAAAGTATTTTCAAAATTATAACATAAATATTTGAGGTCAATGAAGTCATGTGTTTTCATTTCCTTATATTAAAATGTTTCCCGGTCCTGTCTGTAAGACTTGCAGTAGTAGCATATTCTGCTATTATTCCCTCATTTTGAATGTATTCCCACCAGACACTTATGATGAATGATGAAATTTCAAACTCTCGTGAAGCATAGAACACACAGACATTAAGTTTGTTCGTATTCTGTACGTTACAGCTACCTTTAAAAACTTTTCAGGAATTCCATTAAGGAGCTACCGATTTTTTCACTTCTACGAATTTGAACTTCGGACTACATAAAGCAAGTTTGTACTTTAGAGATAGCTTCATAAATAACGAATCCCAAATTTTAAAATCCAAAAAATGGGACACTTTAAAATTGTTAAAATTGAGATATTTATGCCTACCCGACTTTAAATGACATTTTCAGCTCTACCACTGCTAGAAGACAAGGATGCCGCCTCTCCTAAGTCCTGCAAACTGTAAATTGCAGATTCCGATTTCTGAGTAAACATCTTAAGATTTTTCGGAAGGAAGTCAAAAAATTCCCACACCCATAGTCACTGGAATGATGTTTTACTGTAATTGCGGCTTTCAGCGTGTCAATGTCCGTGCGATTTCGCTCTTTTGTCCAAATTATAGAAAACACTTTATCTATGTCATTTTCAGCAATAGTAACAGCGTTTTAAAACTTCCAAAAACACACACTTTGGCACAAAGTGTATTGCCTTGTCTTCTTTCATTTGACTACTTAACAGTTAAGATTTGTTTAACAAGTGAAGGTAGTTTGGCGGTGAGATTTTCAGATCATGAGGCAGTCACATTGCTGCCAACAAGTAGTGTTTAAAATCAAAACAAAGCACGATATATAAATACATTATGCTTTCTATAGCTACATACATTGCAAATTCAAAAATATAATATTCAAATATGTCATACGATCACCTATTTCCAATGTTGTGGTATGTCTCCAGGTTTCTCTTCTCTGATACATCCTGTTCATGGACTTACATCGCTAATCGAAAGCGACGTAAAGGAACAATATTAAAAAATATTAAAAATGTACTTACGAGCTCAAAACGCAAAGCAAGACAAAATAGCAGAATAGAAATTTAGGTCCCTTGAGAGTGGGAAACAGGAAAAACTTTCAAAATTATTACTGTCCCACTAAGACTGGGACGTTTGGGTAAAACTAGAAAATTTCTGTTTTATTTTATGGTAAAATGATGATATTTTTATCTTATAAATGGTTCAGTAACTTAAATATCCTGCACATTCATAACTCGCTTCTTTCTTCAGCAACATTTTCTTTCTCTTGCCTTGTTCTCTCTTTACTCCTATTTGTCTTGTTGTATTTGCTTTTGCTTTTAGGAGGAATTGTGATAATCCTCACATAGTGCACGTTGATCTTACGTTAATGATTTCCATTACGATTTTTTACTTTTCTTTTGTGCGGAGTCATTTTCTGAACTATGTGGTAAATGGCACAGAGAAGGCTCGAAGAATTTCAAACTATACACGTGCAAGTTTATGACAATGTAAACAACGTTTTTACGCTAAATATTTAAATAAAAAACTGAAAATCCTAGTGTAATAATAACACGTTTTCAAAAGGCGCTGATTTGCACTTGACATCTTAACTAAAATTAACGTATGTTACATCATATTTTTCCTCAAATGCTTAAAATTATTAAATTCTATATTGTTATAGTTTTACATCAGAGATCGCCTTAAAATACACGAAGTGATACAAAAAATACGGAAATGAAAAAACCTGCAGATATAATGCTTTTGCGCTGGCCCGGCGACACACACAAATGATGTAAATAAGTATGATATATGAAGCTTTTTTATCATATAGTATGAAAAATGAAATAATGCGTCACAATATTGTGTTTCAATGTTTTCGCTTGATATTACGTGTATTAACATAATGATAGTAAAAGAATGCTTTCCTGTTAACGCTCCAAACGGAAGTGTGCTTATCGATAACCGCCACTGGTGATGTCATTAATATGGCCGACAATATTGAGATGAAGGAAATGTAATGCAGTTTCCTTCCACAAGCAAATAAACTGGTTCTTCTGTTGAGCAGATGAACGTCACAAAAATTGCATTAAATAATAATCAAGTAGTTGCCTTGCTGTGTCCCTTTGTGCTTTGTTCCTCCACTTTGCACTGCACACTCGAATGGACTAAACAAGATATAAGGATGATTCACTGTTCCGATCGCGGTAGATCAAGTGGGCAAACTTGGTACTCGCATTCGAAAGATCCACTTGGCGCCGGCCATTCTGACTGGTTTTTTTCATGGTTTCCCCGTGTCGTTTAGGCTGACGCTGGGATGAATGTTCTTCACCACAAATGTCCATTCTTCCATTTCATGTTCTGTTACAGAGTCTAAAGTGTCAGGTGAGGTAGGCTGGTGCGGTGTGACGGTGGCTTGCACTTGTGAGAGGCTCGAGTTCCTTATAGGAGCATTGGGTTCTATGTGAGCATATAACAGATCCCGTATACTTTCCTGCCTTATCGCTCGAATTTTGGCAGCCTAGTGTCCCCCTCACCTCATTCCTTCCCTCCGGAGGTGTCCCCATTGCAAGCGTAGGGCACAAACGGCCAGCTTTTAAGCAAGCTTAACTACAGAAATATCCCCCTCCGTTACCTAACAGTTCAGTTCAATCCATATCAGTCCATTGACTCATTGTAAAGTGCGCAAACCTACTGCTTTTAGGTCTTCATGTTTATAAAACTTTTAATAATCCTTATACTCAACCTGGAAATAACGAGTTTTAAAGTTACATCAATACGATTAATTATTTTCATTAAAAACAAATTATTTTTTTTTTGTAAAATCCCTTACGATAACATCGCCAACGTGTGCCAAAACTGAAATCTAGAAAAATTCTTGTTACAGCATAAAATATCAAAATTTTGCAATGTTTAACGCTTTCTTCCTCTGGGAAGAGAGTTAGTGTAAGCCTCTCCATTTGCAAAGACAGTCATAAAAACCGAAAGAGTTTTAACGCAAGTTGGTACGTAAATGATAACAACATGCCAACAACTGACTCTAGCAGCTGACGCTGTTTTGGTAAAATTAAGTTAGTGTTTAATATCTTATCTCCCCTTAGGAAAATAGCTCATAAACATCATATTCATTAATACGTTTGTTTATTGCTCAGAAACTAACAAAGAAAAATGCGCTCTATACTACCCAAAATGAATAAACGATGTTTTTGGAAAGCAATTAATTGAGATAAACTTATCTGAATTTTATATTCATGTATCTCGTTGAATACTTCAATTATGAAACAAAATAGGTAAATTTTATTTTGGAAATATAAACATTAACGAAAGTCAGAGGTATTTGTTCACCGAGATTTGTTTTCAAACCTAACGATAGGCAACGTCCGATAAAGCACAGGGTTGTACGCATTTAGAATATTAAAATGAGCTTTAGGTACACGCAGAGCTGAATGAAAGGCACGTTGCCACATGCCTCACCGCACGAGTGTTAATCCTACCCATGCCTGTTCTTGCTAATAGTTCAACTCTTGTTACATGTGCGGAGAAAACAAACAAACAAGCAGAACATACTCTGCTTTCACACTGCAGAAACTCACGCAGTCTTTGAAGGTCTCGTAATGTCTGTCATTCCTGCAGATGAATATCGAGTTTCATAGTCCACAAACCTTCAACACAGTTCCGAGTGAGCAATAGCTTCTTCTCTAAGCTATGCTCACGTGTTACTTTTAATGCTGAAAATAATCCCCGAGAATATAGTGCATAACGAAATTTCTGTCACATGGTGCAACTCCGCTCTAAGCAACTAACGAGAAGAAACAGGTGAACATTTCAGAAACAGAATTGTAAGGGCCTGTTTCGCAACAAACGAAGATGATTAAATTACAATATTCTACTAATTTAGCACTATACGTGCCGTATTAGAACGTTAGTTTGTGTATTTTGTTTTGGCGATAGCAATACCGGTGTGGCGTGCGACCGGTTGCCGATTGCTAGAATCATTCTACTGCGCAAAATGAAGCCCAAACAAATGGATGGAACATTGTGAAGCAATAAGAAACATTGATTTGAAACATGGAAGAGTAATGGAAAATTCCATACAATTAAAATTTTCATATCACTAAGGAGGAAAGGAGATAACAGGAAACTAGATGGCAGGAATCAAAACTCCTGTAACATCTCTAAAGAAACATGAAATAGGGTACGTCCTGTCACTTGTGCCGGGGGTGTACCCTAAACTTAAGCCTGGAACGCTTCTTTATCTCACGTATCATCAGTATTACCACCTGTGATACCTCAGTAGATAAAATGGGCGTTAAAAACAAAAGTAACTTGGAAGGTCTTCAGTGTGACTTTTAGTAATTTATTTATACCTATGTTCATTTAAGTGAATGTATTGAATGAATTGTGTTTAACGCCCGTTTTTGCTGCTTAGGCACCACAGTGATGGACGCTGATGATGCATGAAATGAAATTATAAATTGGAAAAGAATTTATTTTTAAGGAAGGAATCGTTTCAGGCCTAAGTTTAGGGTATCTCCCAGGCATTCGCCATTTATGAGGACTGAGGAAAGCCTGGAAAAAGCCTCAGTGAGGGAGGACGGTCCTGGTGGGATTCGAACCCCAGACATCCCGCTCATGAGTCCGCGTCTAAACGACCTCGGCCACCCGTTGCGGTTTAAGTGACAAATACAAAACGTTAATGCAATGTGGTTGAAAGGAGTCTATTATTGAGGTACATGCTTGTCAAAGCAGAGACGATTGTACAAATTATCCAGCCAGAGAGAACCATAAGCGATCAGTTTTGATTAGCGAAACCGCGCACACATGTTTTCAAAACTGCGGCAGTGGGGATAAAGTAGTGAAGATTACCAAAATTCGAAAATCTACAACTAAGACAGTTCTTTTCTACATTCTACAACTCTTGCCTGATAAACAAAAATATTGATTCCCCAGCACGTGTTTCTGTTGGCAGCCATTCTTCAGTAGATATTGATCGACTCCCTCTACATGATCTTTCGCCTTGGTTTCGGCAATTGCAGCAGACCTCTTGCTGTGCGCAACACTCCGCTGTTGACTCCACCAAGTTGAACAATAAAACAAGGAGGTCAGCAAATGGGCAACATGAAATGGAAATGCTGTGTTTCTAAATACCTTAAAGAGAAAACTATATACTAATACGCACTTCTGTTATTGAAACAAATGTCTAGCCACTTTTAATGTTTCTTCTGTTTTTAATTAACTATAGATTACATAAAAATAAACACACACAACCGCTTGCAAATGTTTGAAAATAACTCCCGGAAGTGGAGATTGGCACAGAGTTGTCGCGCCATCCATCATCGCTATCCCGGAAGACATTTCTTTGTTCGTTTACCTTGCAACCTTGGTCCAGACTCCTCTAGAAATCCCTGAATGACCACCGAAGGAGGCAACCAAAACACATACTGCTACTGCAGGTTTTGCTAGAGTTTTTCCTTATTATTCAATCACAGCATGAACTCTGAACTAACCCCACTTTCATATCATCCTTGTGGCATTTCTATGGAGGGGTAAGTTGTTCGGTACAGAAAATGGCGGAATGCTGTTGTGGTTTAGTCCACTCCGGTTCGCCGAGCTGTGTAGAGGTGCAAAGGAAGTCTGGTTCATATAAGTAACTCCCTTGGAAATGGTGTTCCTTTCGTCAGCTCAGCTGTTTTCTTCCTCGGGTGAGTACAGTACTTTTGGGGCTATTATGTTGTCCGTGTCTTTTGTTTGAAATGTTGGAGCAGCACATTTATTTACAATTTGATGAAACAGTTAAATACTTACTGTAAAAGTTGTTCCGTATTTGAGAAACAGTGTGTTCTGTAGAAAAGTATAAGGGGGTTCAATGAAGAAAAAAGTCTTTATGAAACTCATCAATAACCTTTTAAATATGTCCGTAATCACCTGAACTCATTACTCCTCTCAGTCACCAGCTTGAATACCCTTCTGTTAAAAATGAACAACTTTTGTGAAACCGTCACGGAGTTCAGAGTTATGAGAATGAACGTGAAGCTTTCCATCACAAAATAGCGAGAGGAAATAACCTATCAGTCCATGGAACATTGACACAAACACTCGCTCCAGAAAAAGACATATAGAGATCTCGTGAAAACAGTTTTTGGAATGCAGATGATGCTATCCAAGCCATATACTTGTAATATGAAACTGAATTGGTTCATTAAAAAAAATATTTTTGTGCATTCATCAGAAAGACTGAATTTCATTATACTGCGTCATTGAGACATGATGTCCTGCAATGTTCATCTTGTTCCGAATCTTAATATCTTCTAGGATAACTAAGTAGCCAATAAAAATAACTAAAATGACTATCATGAACTGATTTCCGAAACAGATGGTGGACTTTTTCCGTGATAGCTTCACGAAACTTGTTCATTATTGACAGAAGTGCATTCAGACATTTGGTAACTATGTTTAGTAATAAGTACAGGTAATTAAAGGGCAACTTCAGAGTTTTATTTTTATGTTTCATTCATATGGACTGTTAAACCTTATTTTAGAGAAAATTCAACTTAGATCGTTACAGTTATTCCTGACTGAGGATGGCACTTGTTCACTTTTCAAGAGCACAGCGACGACCTTTTGGACTGAATGAATGCACACATTGTTTCAGTCAGAGTTATTGCCCTATAAAGCCTCAAATCTTGCAAGTGCTCTTGATAAAGATCGTTCATTTGTTTCCTTATTTAAGGTTCCATCTTAAAGTACCTCATCCTAATAAAACATAATTGATAACACAGGCTTCATACAGTGAGTGAATTGCACATACAACGTTAGGTTAAGCACAAGATAGAATTTGTTTTAACTTCACTTGGAATTTAGAACAACCCACATAAGTCATTTGGAAAATGTGAAGCCGGGTAAATCAACACCTCAAACGTGCAGTTATTAGCCTTCATGGGGTTACTTTGTCATATTACAGACCTAATCCTCTGGAGGTTTTGAAATATGAATTATGGAATCAAAAACAAAGAGAAAGGGCCTTTACTCTTCTGTATATCCGCATTTTTTTACAAGTCTCACATTAATGCTTTTCATAGCAGTTTTAATTTATATATTATCAAGATCATACTTTTCTATCTCCTCTAATTCCGTGGGAGAGCCCAATGTATTGAATTACCCACTTTAATTAATTAATGATTTGAGACACTCTGACACTTTTCTATAACAACGTTATTCTTTCGCCTCATTTTCCTTTTAATGCATCCATATCCATAGATGTTGACATGGATGCATTTCGTTTTAGGCCTGGCTGGCATTTGCCGTTTTTCTCGATTTTCTGAAACGCATCATATGCAGGAAGTGAGTCACTTTTGTGCAGCACTATTCCTTATTCCTTAGGTGCATGGCATCAGATGTTTTCTTGGAATAGTCAAAACTTCCTGAGTCCTTTTTTTGCAGAAATAGTCTCAGAAGCATTTAAAACAACAGTGCAAATATTCAGTTAATTTATACTCTGCACTTCAAGCTAAATAAACTTTTAAGAAATGGCGGAATTTCCTAATAAATGCATTGGAAGAGCACAAATAGCCTTCAAATAAATATTTCCGGAAAACAGAAAATGTCCCATCTGTCTGATAAATGTCTGTATTCAAATTAAATTATCATTCTTTTTCTTAAATACCTCTACGAATTTGGTTTCGTTCAGAAAGACGTGATCATACTGGTATTTGATCAAAGGGGAGAATGTTCTATATACGTTTATTTAATAATGTTCTAATAGTGTTGGTGCAAGTGTACGTGAGCCTATGCCCTCCACAGTAGTAAACACCAACAAAGATTTTACTTGAATCTTAGGAAGCCTATTCATATTATCTTGGCTTGTTTCAGTCTCATTTTTCAAACAACATTTTCTTTAATATTACAAATTGGCATCTGCCCCTACAAATAACACATCTAAAATAATCTTACTCTCCTTTTCCACCGTTCAAACATCTTTTAAAGAGTTGGTACGAATATTATGAGATATTCTCTGACTGGGAATTCGGAGGCCATGCTGGGAATGCAAATAGATACTATACATCTTACAAGAAATGAAAAGATACGTGACTAATCGTAAAGTAATTCCCCCCCTTTTCGGTCCAAGTATTAGTGTCATTGAGAAACCGAGATATACGTGCGGTGCAACAGACGGTCACTGGGACGCCTCAGCATTTATTCTCGGTTGTTCCGCGGCACAGCGCTGCTGTCAGTTGACAAAGATGGCTTGAACACGTCCACGTTGTACGAGCAGCGAAGTGTTATTTGTTTTCTTTGAAGCAAGTGACGAAATCCATCGAGATCCATAGGAAAATGCAGCCAACTTAGTGATAAGTGTCTCGTTTTGAGAAGTGTGCAATGGTGCGTCGAGTTCAATGATGACTGAAGAACTAATGACAATGAGCGGTCGGGGTGGCCTCGCGCACACCGAAAACATCGCAATGGAGAAAGCAAATCGCCGTGTGCACCTGAAGGCATTCCATGGAGTTTGGCATTTCTTATGGCAGTGCTTACGATATCATTCATAACTCCTTCGTGTAATGTAAGGTTTCATATCAGTGATACATAGGCTTTTGAATGATCTGAACGTCACTGACACATTTGCAGCTTTATCCCGAGTAGGATGAAAGGTTCCTGGATCTCATTGCCAATGGAGATGAAACATGCATTGCATTTCAGTCAAGAATCAAGAGCAGCAGAGCAGGTTGCGGAAACAATCAGGTCCCGAACACCATCAGTCGGGAAGTTGATACTCACCATCTTCTAGGATAGCTAAGAACCACTCCTGATCATGCCACGTGACACCATCATATTGTGGCACCTTCTCACGTCTCCGAGTTTCCATTATGAAAAATCGCCAAGGGATTCTCGTGGACAATGTGATTATTATCCATGACAACGCCAGGCCTCAGGTGGCAACCAGGACCACAGTCAGACTTCAGTCATTTGGATGGGAAATTATGGAACAGACACCCCCAGTTATTATCACTAAAGAAGTTCCTGGCAGGACAACGACTCCAAGCTAGCAGTGCGATGGGATAAATGTCTAAACCGCTGTGGTGACTATGTGTAAAAACAAGGAACGATTCTCAAAACTACTCCTATATTTCCAGTTCCCTGTACTATTTCGGCTGAATAAAAACAGAGTACAAGGTTGTATAGCTCTGAGCATAATCATATACATATTATTTTAATATAGACCAACTACATTACAAAATGCAGCATGTTCAGGAAGCGTGAGAAAATTTCTTACGTAAGTCACGGTGAATACATTGCAATTATTATAAATGTTGGATTGGATTGCATTGTTAAGTACGGAGGAGGATGTTTCCGTACTTCATTGTTACTAAAGAACTGGCCTTTTGTGCTTATGCCCCCATTGTGCGCACCTCCGGTAGGAATGGATGGTGTGCGGGGAAACACCGGGTGGCCATGCTTCACGGGCGTTGACGGTAGTCCCTAACATGTTTCTAGATAGAATATCGCCATGGCGGAGCTTCCTCTCCAGAAAGTTTAAACTCCTTAGAAGGGCCGCTTTCATACCAGATGCCGGAGAAACAACTTTTATAAAGCGCAAGTGACCGTTATATCGCACCAGCCCACCTCGCCCTGGTATTTTAACCGTGTAACAGAACCAAAGGAATGAAACTGTATAACAGTTCGCAGAAAAATCCCATCCCACCATTCCCCTTTGTGGTCAGGGAAACTTCTAAAAACAAAATCAAGGTCAGGATGGCCGGCGGCCTCAGGAGATTTGAGCCTGGGACCTCTCGAATGCGAGTCGCAAGCAATAATGATATCCTAAAAATTTCTGCATAAATTTCAGGTCTGTGCGATTATGCATGTGTTACGTTTGCAGACATCTATTGATTTTTAAGACAGTCATATACTGAAGGTAAGATATTTTTCTGTTAACGCACCGAACGTGATTCGTATTTACGGGAATCCTCCATCGACGACACTCGTGAACTAGTAAATAAAGACTCCTGCTGTTGAACAGTTATCCAGAATTGGAACTCAGTTAAATAGCTTTCAAAATATTCCTCTGCTCCTTCATTTTGGTATACCTCAGTAAGTGCACACCCGAATTTTGGTCGACCAAATTATGAATAAAGTACTCAAAACCTATCCCTTCCAACTATTCAAGCATTAACATCGTCACCGTACTTATATATGAGTACCGAAATGTAGAACTATATCACGTTATTTACAACAGATCTCCTTAGAGCACAAAACTGCACAAGTTTGCAAAATGTGGGAGTTTTCTTCCTCTGAATTAGGAAGGATTAAAGCATTTAATTGGCAAAGTCGGCGATGAAAACGGAACCAACTGTAGACGAAAAAACATGAAGTAGAAAATTACGTGTGATATCACGACAATGTCCAGTGGGGGATTCACCGAGGCTTCCGCTCTGTTGTTAATAGAGAATTGCCGAAATATTTGAATATCTTTCAATTCTAAACGTGGCATTATGAAATTATATATATAATTCTAAACGTGGCTTTATGAAATTATATATATATATATATATATATATATGTATATGAATTGCACTTTTTACATGTATGTTTTTATTAGGTTGTTCTATTAGGATTTATTATATTTTTTGTTAAAATGTCAAAATTGGAGCGTTTAAGCTGCTTTATGTGATGAAATGTTAGCTACTTTATAATATAATCATTTCCCGAATATCTCAAACAAAATATGCAACATAAATAATTTTCCTTAACTTTACTGGAATTTAAAAGAGAAAAATTATATTCTTTACATCATTGTACGAAGATGATTTTTAAAATAAATTACAGCTATCGGCCTCTCTCTATAGACTTGCTCAGCAAGTGTGACGCATGCATGGAATGTTGTACATACGAGCATATGTGAGTCGTGGTGGTCGTGGAAAACACAACAGGAGCTGAAATGTTACTCCAAATTGCACGATGATTTGTATCGGAAAGATGTGTCGGCTGTTCCGGGACTCATCGCGAAAAAATGCCGACCATAAATCGCAAGGATTGGCAAAGGCCTTTAACTGCGATCATAAAAGACATTGTGATGTTCTATAAAATCAGAGTGAGCATCAAATTAATTGCACAGGAATTGACAATTTCGAGGAATAGTGTTCATTTCATCAACCTGCCCATTTCGATTATCGTACACTGTGTGTTTTCCTCATTTATTAACAGCTAAACACAAAGATGTAATGTTTCTGCTTTCTTTACTATTCTGTTGATTGCACAGAAGGTGAAACTTGGGTTGATCATTTCACTCCTGAAACACAGACAATGTCTGTGTAGTGGAGAGACAAATCAAGAAATCTAAAGTTGTACCTTCGGTGGGAAAGGTCTTTGTTACTGTCTTCTTTGGTCGTGGAGTGTTCACACGGAATTTATGGAAAAAGAGAGCATATCAACGTTGTACCCTTCTACCAACATTAAAAATATTTGCACAAATTCGTGAAATACAGGCGGTTTTGAAAGTTAAGCAAAGGTGACATATCCATGTACCCAAGGCAAACAACACAAAATTTGCTTAAAAATATTAAATGAAAAATATGATGGCAACTGACGCCCATAATATTTATAAATAAATGTGTAATGATAAATTAAATTTATTCCTAAATGTTGCTTGTTTCAAAGAAATAGTTTGCGGATTTCTCACTAGGAGAAATGTTACCTAAATTTCTGGGTAATGTTACCAACGTTGCTACGGTGATAATAAATGTTTTGTAAGAGTACAATTTTTGCAAAAATGTAAATTAAATGTTTTATGATGCTTTCTTTATATATTATACTAATTTGTTTTTTAAAAATGTAACTTTATGGTTCTAGATATGTATCAGTTGTTATTGATTTTCTTTCAGTCTGACATTATCCATATTGCCAACATAGTTACATATGCAAATAATTCTTAGAAATCGGTTTGACACAAACATCAAAATTGTCTATAGAACAACACTCATTTTAAATGAGATTCTTAGGACAAATGTGAGCAAATATGGTGTTTTGTTCATTTGTCTACCTAGTAGCTACCATAGCAGCCAAGTATTGTCACTTGTTTTATTTATTTAAGTGATTACGTTGAGAATGACTAATTAATGCTTTTTAATACAGGAGTTTAGCAAGTTCTCTCTGTTAAAATATTGGGAGAAACGCAATGAATGCTGAACGACGTGTTAATGTATAGCGATTGGAATAATTAGAAACGCTGAAACCAAGCTGATGTCGCTAGGGTTCAAAATGTGTTGGCGATACCAAGAATTTGAAAGTCCAGAAGAACAACATCCAGGTAAACCAAGGATTGCAACTGTTGCCATGTCAAGAAGTGCTCTGCAGAATGTATAAACCCAAACTGTTAGAAATAGACTGCACAAAGAGCATCTTATTCCTGTCATCCATGAACTTCTGAAATTGAATAGGTCGTACTGCAAGGCGCCGGAAGCTTGTCAATTGGCAACAGGAATAAGATACATGTTCTCTTCACAGATGAACCACTCTTAGGTCTGCATGCAGATTCCAGGAGAATACGAACGGGGAGACAATCAGGTAACATTTTAATAGTGTTTAATGCCCGTTTTAAGTACTAAGGCATCACATGCGGTGGACACTGATGATATATGATAAACTGGGAATAGATTTTTTTTAAAGGAAAGAATCGTTCCAGGCGTAAGTTTAGAGTACCTCTCCGGCATTTTCCATTTATGAGGACTGAGGAAAATCTGGGATAAACCTCAGTCAGGGAGGACGATCTTAGTGGGAATCGAACCCCTGACCTCCCACTTACGAGTACGTCTTAACGACTTCGGCCATTCGTGGCGGTAGCCAGATAAAGCAGGAAGAATAAGGTATATACAGGAATTCACAAATTTAAAGGAGTTACCTGCATGGTCTGGGGAGAAATAATGGCATATAGAAAAACAGATTTCCTTTTGATACTGGAAATACGAATGCGTACAGGCACTTCAAGGAGTTTTGCAACCTGTGGTCCTTCCTGCTGCTTAAGGGCATGGCTCTGAATTTCTTTACGTGCATGATGATGCCAAAGCACTTGATGCAGGGTGTGTATTAAGTGGTTAGAAAGACACAGTTTTGCAGTAGACAGGCTTGCTCAGTTTCCAGATTTAAATCAGTGAGATATTCTTCAACAGATAGCTCTAGAGGATATTTAAAATATCGAAACTCTGGATCAGCTGTTCATGTCTCCATCATCCCTGGTAGAATTATATGAAATCCTTCAACACAAATCCTCAATGTCAAGGTGTCGAACATGGAAAGGCAACTTGAAAAAAAAGAGTCAATTTTAGATATTTTGTGAATGTGTGTTAGTTATCTTTAAAATTAGAAAATTACGTTTTTTTTAGTTAAAAAGTATTAAATTTGAACCTCCGACTATTATGTTGTATTATCAATGCAAATATTCTTTCTATCTATACAACTTGTATAAAGAAATTTCATTCATAGCTGCTTTGTATCTTACACAATGTCGATGTCTGTAATTATAAATTCACTCCTTTAAGTTATGTCGGTTTTTAATTAAAACGTTATTTAAAATGTGCTTTGACAAGAAATTAAACTATTCAAAGCATAGGGCACTAGATTCTATAATTATTAGACCCTTTCATCTAGGTTTATTATGCTACGACGGTACCAGTTTCCAGATTTTGTTGCGAAAAATTCGGTGATACCCAATTTCACGGCTTCAAAGTTTTCGAAATTTCTTCCAAGCAGGAAATGGACCATGAATCGAAACAAATGCTAATCTGAAGGTGCCAGACCAGGGCTATGTGCTGGGCGTAGTAGCACTTCGATCCCTTCCACTTGCGGGATTTTTCCATGGTTGTTCGCTAGGTATGGGATCTGGCATTCACTGCAAGAGAACGCTATTTCGATTAACTAATGCTGGGTATTTCTGTCTCAAAACTTCATGAACTTGTTGTAGTTGTTGAGAATAAAGATTCGCATCGACTGCACGCCCGTTTGTAGTAAACTCCCCGCGATTCACACCTGCAAATTTCCACCAGACGCGTAACATTACTTTGGGGTCCAAACGATTTTTAGCGACCAATGGACTTTGACAAGCTGACGAGGATCGAGACACTGTTTCGAAGTGTCAAGGTTGCGGAAATACTATACCCACTTTTCATAACACGTGACAATTCTCCTGATAAATACATTGTCCATGGAATTTGCGAGAACCTGACGTCAGATATCCACTCTGTGGGGACTTGCTCAGGTGTAAATTCATGAGATATAGAGCTGTATCGTTTTTAATTGTTTTAACTTAGCGATGCATGCAGCAAGTCCTTCTGATAGCCTACAAGTACTTTTTAACCTATTTTTCCAAAATTATACGTGTTTTCTCAAATTTCACACGTCATCAAGGACGTGGTAAGTTTTACTGTTTTCTTAAACATTATTTTTGAAACGCTGGAACCATTGTTTTGCCATATGCTCACTAACGACATCTTCCTCCACTTTGCATATTCTTCGAACTGCGGCAACACCTTTATAATCTTGTTCCAATAATGCTTTAGAAACACACTATTCTAAACTGTATTACCTCCATTTTATGATTGTGTATTAATAACTGACGACTGACACGTGCTCAATATATATATATATATATATATATATATATATATATATATATATATATATATATAACCATGAAATCCTGTAAATAACACCCTCAAACATATAAATAAACAAAAAGAACATTTATAAATTCACAAAGCACCAAACTTAAAAACCCACATTTGTTATGATTCAACCCAATATTATGCTATATCACTAACTGCAGAGTGGTATTTTTTCAAAACCCCCTGAGGAATGTAAAAGTTAAAACAGTCATGTAATACATTATAAAACATGTAATTTACGTGCACTTAAATAAATTAATAATCGTCACATTACATAAAAGTTGATAACACTGGAGTATTATAATATTTATGTAGCACTGAGTGTTACGAAACGTATTTCCTAGTTTGAGTGCCTTATGTTAATATGAGCTTCCAAAAATTTTTCTTATGTAGCTTTTGATTAAAAAAAAAAAAAAAAGATATCTCTTAGTTGACGATAGCGTTACAAATTCGATTTTATGAGTAACACAGCGTTAAAGGTAAATTACGTGCAACTTTTTCTAATAAATGTCAAAAAATGCATGGCTTTTAAAATGGCTATTTCCTTATGAAAGAAAATATTCAATATACTGAATATGCATTTTATTGACAAATACACTACTTTTAACAAATGTTTATATATTTTCTGCAAATGCTATTTAATTATGAATAGTTATTGCTATTTAATAATGAAATAGTTATAACTATAATGATGACGATTTCCAAAAACAGAATTTATAACCTTTTCTTATTTGCTTTCTTTCTTTCCTTTATACCGTTCTACAAGCTTGTTATGAATTAATCGTAATTAATGTTGTTTTAATATTGGTGGAAGCTCACTCTCTCAACAGATTCCTTAATTTCCTGTAGTTCACCATTATATTCGTTAATATTTATTTTGTAACACCTAAATTTAGTTAATAAGCAATAGACTTCGGAAAAATTAATGTTAAAAGTGGGTAATTCTATGTCTACATATGTGACAGTGTAGCCTTGGTAGATAGGACTTGTGATTGGGGAGCACAGTTCATTCAAAAGTTAGAAGGGATATTTTCGTTTTGTTTCCTAAGGAATATAGAAGCAGAAATCAAGTAAGACTAAAGTTTAACGTGATAAAAGTGCAATGAATTATGGCTTTTATGAACACTGTACTGTAAAAAACAATAACCAATTGTAATAAAAAGGATAGTGAGGCACAATACAGTTGAGCCAATATCAGTATTTGAAAAATGTCGAAGCTTTTATTGTAGCTGATATTCCGCGTAGCAAACAACGAGAATATTCAATAAGCATTGACGATAACTTTTTTGACAACTTACCTTTACTCATTCTCATAATTTTGATAATCTTTCTCAAAGTAGACCCCCTTGGATGCAATGCGGCTACTGCACTGTTTCTGCCAGTCTTCAAGAGCGTCCGTAAATAAACAAATCGGAAAACCAAATAAAACAAAAAAACAAACAAAGTCCGTTCACGATGGGTGCCGCGCATATCACAAAATGCAAAGAATGTGAACAGCATCTCAATCGCTACCACGATGAGGACACGATATGGTAGCCCAAATTATTACAGATGACAAATCTTGGATTCAACTTTACCAGCCCTAGACAAAGGGTGCGTCAGTGCAGTAAAAACATCCTGCGTCACCTGCGAAAAAAGTTTAAAGTGACACCATCCGCCCGAAAAGTGATGCCCAAAGTATTCTGGGATCACGAAGACATGTTGCTCATCGCATTCCAGCCTCAAGGACAAATCGTAAATGCCGACTTCTACTGTAACATCCTTAGGAAACTTCGAATTCCTCACCAACCAGAATTCCCTACCCAGTGCGTGTTACTTTTTCATGGCAACGCGTGTCCTCATACTGTCAACAAGACAAAAAAGGAGCTGCGAGGTTTCAAGTCCTCGAGCATCCTCCATATAGCCCTTGTGAAACGATGGGACAAGTGCCTCAAAGTATATGGAGATTATGTTGAGAAATAAAAGTATATTTAAATCAGTACTTGCATAAGTACAGTATACTTTAAGTTCTATATCCATTTTAACTTACTTAACAACTTACCCTCGTGAAACCACATTGTTTCAAATATAATTAATAATTTATAAAGTTTAGAATTGATATCTAAAAATAGTGTACGATACAGATATTAAAAGTAATTACATTTTGTTCAAAGGCTGCGACCTCATTTAGCAAACATCACTTTTGTTACAATGAACAATTAGCAAACATCACTTTTGTTACAATGAACAATTAGCAAACATCACTTTTGTTACAATGAACAATTAGCAAACATCACTTTTGTTACAATGAACAATTAGCAAACATCACTTTTGTTACAATGAACAATTAGCAAACATCACTTTTGTTACAATGAACAATTAGCAAACATCACTTTTGTTACAATGAACAATTGTTTTTATACTGCACGTTGATATTACACTTAAGACAAAACAAAATAAAGTAACCGTAAATTTTAATTTCGGCATAGTCTTGCCTTAATTCTCTTTAGCCTTTTAGTGCTTGAAATTATTTCAAACCCAAACATTTGAACACGGTATATAAGCTGATACATTTGTTTGCAGAGATGGAAGGAGGTAAGACTTCCATGATGATAATGGCGATGACTATTCTGCTGTTGTGGTGCATCTTTGAGCCAGCAGAGGGCAACCCAATTGGCGTCTGCATTCGCAACTGTGCCCAGTGCAAAAAAATGCTGGGACCTTATTTTGAAGGTCAACTGTGTGCAGAGGCTTGCGTCAAGTTCAAGGGCAAGATGATTCCAGACTGTGAGGATGTATCGTCTATTGCACCGTTTCTTAATAAGCTTGAATAATTCAGCAAGGACATTGACTGACATTCACAGCACCACAGCCATTGTATGTTGAGTTTGTTTAGTTACTCTTCAATGTCTGATTTCAGAGCGCGTTCACTAAATTTTGAATTATTAATTCCAAAGATATTTTGTTTTGTTATGCGCAGTCCTTGCCAAATTCTGGAAATATAGTTAAGAAGTAGGTATACAAGCCATTAGCACAGTAAAGGAAATAGAAACGTAATTTTCTGATTTAACCCTTTTATCATTTTTTCTTATTTATTTTCAAAGTAAGATTAATACTTTAGAAGTTTATGGAACAAAAGTTATTATTGTAAAGCAATTTGCTCTACTAACTAAATATATGCATATATGTCAGTATTATTTTAAATTTTAAAATAAGAAAAACCTCTTTAACGTGCACAAATCTAAACGTTTGTTATTAATTCCTTGAAGCTCTGTTTAAACATTAGCTATTTTTTCTCTTAGGTATTTCTGTAGTTCTTAAAATGTTTACATATGCGTAAAGCTTGAATCTGTTAGTTAAATATTTCAAACTTCAGAATGATTTTACTAATTTAGTATTGTCAGTTATCCGGTAATGATACGGTTTATCTCGCATGCTTCTGATTTGTAACAGTTTGTATTCTTATAGTACCTATCGTGACTAACCGACCATCAACGGGAAACTATGAAGCACCCTCGAATGCCGGGATAATTCTACTGCGCAAAGCGAGGTTCAAACAAATGGGTGGGTAATTACACTAGCCTTTTCAAAACGACTAACTTTTCTCAACACAGACCGTCATTAAATATGCAACAACATTGCATGCGTATAAAATCTTTATAATTTGTTGAATTGTGAAATTATTATTTAGCGGTTTTGGAGAAGAAATTAAGAACATTCAATAGAAGGCCAGTTTCAGCACAAATCATGCGCCTGGCTAAAAATCCCTCCCCATTTCATTAGTCGTACACAGTGAATAGAGGGACATTATATCTTAGGATTTTCACCATAACTGAACTTTAGAAAATATTTTAAGGTCCAGTTATTCAATACTGGGAAACATGGACGATTTTTTACAACTATGTGAATGTAACTTTTTCAGTAAGCATTAAATATTTGCACAGAAATTATCAGCTTATAAAGTTATAGTTGAAAATTGCAAGGACTACGTATGTGAGGAAAGTTTTATTTTAAGTATACCATAGATATTATGCAAAGTATTCGCTCTGTTTGCTGGAATACAGTTATAAGCCCTAATACTCATTAGTAAATTATGAAATCATACATAAAATGTGTCATTTACTCAATTATATATGTTACAGTATTATATTTGTACTTATTTTTTGTTTATTATCAATGTCTTGTATTTTAAGACAGGAAAATGTATGTTATATACAAATCAGTAAATGTTATTAAAGTAATTTATTTTAATTGTTTGTTTCTTTTAACTATATGAGCTCTTCTTGAATCATACATCATTGCCTAATTCGCTTCTTAACACATTCACTTCGAAGCATTACTCAGTTGAAGAAGGATGCGACTAAAAGCTCCGTTAATTGTCTGAAACGTTTCCCTTGCGCCGCCTAATTCTACTTTCTTGAAACCATTAATTCACTAGTTTTTATTGTTCCTAAAAGGAACAAAACTGTTTTGACAAATGCCTGCCATATTGTAAACAACAGAAACAATACATAATGAAAATGTCCGTCCGCACACGGTTGAGAACAATATCATCAATGCGGTGTAGAAGGGGCAACTGGCTTCTTTTTTCTGATTAGATCAATGAAAGATGATGCAAGTAGCGCGCATTTTGCTTTAGTAATCGAGGTCACACTTGTTCACGAGCCTACTGCTGAATCATACAGTTCGTGTATTGTGCCTCAGTATGGCTTTGTTACAGATCGAGTACATTACGGAACAATCCTCAAAAATTTTTTATCCTGGAAGTAAGATTACAGTTATGCAGCTATTAAGTTATGTTACATTAATATGCCAGGCTGCGGAATACGTTGCAGCATAGTTCACTCAGGAAAACATTGTTGGGAAATTATTACGTATCGTGTTTTAGAGGGAAGCAATAGATGACTTGGAAGTCGATGGAATGGGACAAGTTCATTAAGATTGGTCCAGCACTGTACCAATAAAGCTGACTGGTCAAGCTGAAACAATTTGATCAAAAGTTTCCCCATGATACAGTACCAAATCCTCAAATTGTTAACATGTTTCGGTAAACAGGAAGTGTTTAGAATAAAAAGGCAATAGCTCTCGCTGTGCAAACATAAGATATATTCTTTTTGGAAAATTCTGCTACAAATTTCATTCGGCATTGTTCGCACCAAATATGACGTTATGCACTTATGAATAAATAATTGAGTTTTTAAAAGTCATTTTATTTTATAAATTGCTGAAGAATCATTTTGTTTACTGCAGAATTGACACTAAACACCGATCAAGTTTTTTGCTTATTGTTTTATGCTATGCACTTATAGGGTTAGTGTAACTATTTAGAAATTCATTAACTTGGAGGTTAAATATTTGGAACAAAATTAAAGCAATAAAATTCAAAATACTTGTGCACAAAATTCGCAGCATAAAGTTTTTTCCCCCTTCCCTGTTTATATCAGCTAAGAGGTAACAACAGCAGTATATGTAATGAAGCACATACCAAAAGTAGTAACACTTTATGTTGGTATGCCTGCATGAACATTACAGATGTCTGTCTTTCTGTTACTGCTTACATATACGGTGAGTCACATCCAGCTGATTGATGACATACTGCTAGCCTGGTCATTGACCTCGTTTACCGGAATTATGTAGCCTAAAGCATGTGAGCGAGGTGGCTTAGGCGGTAAGCCTTGAGAAACTCATATTTGAAAAGTCATGGGTTCAATTTCCTTCCGGCCATCCTGACCTTGGGATTTTTCGCTGTTTCCCCTCGTCACTTAGGCGAATGCTGGGATCCATGAATTTCACGCTCTTTCATTTATTTCCCTTCATTTCATTCTATAGCATCAGTTACAGGATCGGGAACGTCTGGCTAGGCATGAGGTTGCCTTGCGGTTGCACCCAGAAAAGTCCTAGCGAGTGTAATGGAAGCAGACCATCTGAGGGGCTCGCGCAACATGAGGGAAGGGCATTTGCCGACGTCGAGGTGTTCTATCTGGTAACATGTTAGGGACCCCATTTGCGTCCGTATAGTCGCTGCCCGGTGTCTCCCTCGATTTACCCCTTCCTCCCGGACGTGTCCCCATTGGGGGCAAGTACCGAAATATTCCCCTCCGCCAGGCCATCTTCTCATCCAACGTATATCGGGGTGAGCAGTTCGTGTTAACAACATAACATAACTCCACTGCGGAGCTAACGTTCTTTCGCACTGTGTTTAGTGTCCCAGTCAAAAGTGGCTTGGATGTTGGTGTCCAACGCAAAAGGCAAAATAATATCATTCAAGTGCAGCAAGCTTGCAGTTAGTCTCAGTGATTCAGAGTACAGTATTTCTTATAGCGTGCATCATGTTTGCGTTTTGATTTCCTTTGGAACATCGTTTATGTCTAAACATTTTATAGAATCTGCCCATTAAGTCAAAGGAAATGTACAAAAAGATTTCCTTATCCGATGCTTTGAGCATAATTCATTTTACACACAGCAGTACGTACATTTCAGAAGAATGAACTTGTTATCGATAACAGGTGCAGAAGGGGAGAAAGGGATTTGACGTGTCCTTTAAGAATCCATTGGGAGAATTTCCCAACAAGATATAGACCTACAAAGTAGCTGAAAATTAATGTAAGTCCTGGAAAAAACTTATCGTTTAAAAATGAATTGTAAAGAATGCGCATAACGCATAAATATGACCAACAAGCTTTGTAAATTCACAAAACAACCGCTTATGGTGAAGTAAAAAATAATTTCAATTGCTCTACTGATATTGCATTTAATGTGCATAAGTAAACAAGTACATGGTTTTTACTGTGTTAGATTCGGTACAAAATACATGGAAAGGTAAATGATCTTAGTGGTCTGCTTATAAACTAGTGCACCAGTTAACAGCAATGAAATAATCAAGATGTTTGTTAAAGGGTACTCCACCTCCTGGAGGTTTCTTAACTTAAAAGGGACGATTTTTGACCTTGCTTACAGTTACAATACGATGGAGAAAGAGACTCCCATATTTACAAGAACTGGGTAGTCGTGTTTCGTTCCAAGTTTGATTGGGAGATAAAGCCTGAATACTAAGAACAGCAAAACCATGCGAATACGGTACAGCTTCTGTCAGTAGGTTTATACATAAATGTTATTTTGTGGATGCTGTCGGTATCCTAAAACATCTAGTTCCTCGCGTACAGTCGCTAAGGGTTGGAAGAAATTATTGAGAATATTAAAATATTCTGTTACCCCTCAGACAGCAATATTTGGAAATTTTAAACCCTTTCCGAACAATTTGGCCACACTGCTATATATTATCGTGAAACTCAAGTTAACATCCTCACATCAAAGGGTATTTGTTGTAATTATGCCGATGTTGACTTTTACAGACTAGAGAAGGACGACAATAGCGTTTTTAATTTTAGATCAAGCAATCAAATTTCATTTTACGTGGAGTTTTTAAAAGCGTAACGAAAGTTGACCAATGCGATCATAAAATTTTTGTGAAGAGGCGGAATTTCTTGAAATGGACACATTTAAGTTTTATTTGTAACAAACATCAGCAGTTCCAATTGTATATGCTTGGCAAAGCTTACTAATTTTTAAAAACACTGCTTGTCAGCACGGAGTTTATTTGAAGATATACCTAATAGCAAAGTTAATATATCCCGAGGGTGCCAAAAATGTATGCATACTTTCACAGTAGATATCTATTTATTGTAGTTCAAAGTTGGGCCAAATGAATGAAGTTGAATGCCCGTTTTTGCTACAGAGGCACCACAGACAATGGACACGGATGATACATGAAATGAAATGATATATTGGGAAAGGATTTATTATTTTTATGGAAGGAATCGTTCCAGGCCTAAGTTTAGGATACCTCCCCGGCATTCGCCATTTACGAGGACTGAGGAAAACCTGGAAAAAACCTCAGTCAGGGAGGACGGTCCTGGCGGGATTCGAACCCCAGAACTCCCGCTCACGAGTCCGCGCCTTAATGATCTCGGCCACCCGTGGCTGTAAGTTGGACCGATAAACAAAAGTAGTGTGTAGTATGATGTTATGTAAACAAAAGAGATTCACATTATGATAGCGTTGCTACGTGACAGGTAAATCAACAATGAACAAATGAAACCAAGTTTATCGAATGATGTTTTGTAAACAGATGTGACTCACATTACGTTATGCTAGCGTTGTTACAACATATTGGAGGCAAGATTATTGTTTGACAGCGGAAATGGTTTTGGAAAACCAAAAATGTTAGTGAAGTTCAAAGGCTATGGAGACGTGTGTACAGAACAGAACCGTCAACGCGAGTAACAATTGCACGCATTTGAGACAAATTTGAGACTCGTGGTACCGCATGCGATGTTCACAAGGGCAGATCTGGGAGACTTCGCACACAAGCCCCCCGTCCTCGGCAATGGTTTTGAAACGTTTTGAGCACTCACCGCAGAAATCTGCAAAGTAGTGTGCACGTGAGACTGGAATTAGCAGAAACAGCGTACATCGTATTATTAAAACAGCAAAGAAGAACTCAGCTGGACTTCTACCTATGGGGAACTCTTAGGATGTTGCATACCATTGAAAACCAGCTACACTGACAGCACTTCGGGAACAAATTGAAACGCCATGTGCTGCAATCGCTGAGGACACTTTCGCAAACATTGCTCAATCAGTAGTTCAACGTACTCAGAAATGTATCGACGCCGATAGTGGGCATTTTGAACAACTGTTGTAACTGTTGCAACTGTAAAAGTCTTAAGATGATTAGTGCTCATTTTATGTTTGTGAGAGTTCAGTCTTGTGTTAAAACAGTTTTTTTTTTTTCTATTCTTGAAGTGTGTATACATTTTTTGACACCCTCTGTATACTCTCTCTCAGGAATCTCATTAAACCAATTAAAAGCATTTTATAGTTTGAAAATTTTTGTTGTAGTATTCTTAAGACGTATGAAAACATGGCTAAGAATAACATTACATATTATTGCCTCAGCGGTTAATGTAAGGTGCCAGATCGAGAAAAAATAAAATCATAGGAAAAGACCATTATGGGAAGGAACCAAATCAAATCTAGTTTTTAATTAAATCATTCCGAATTAATGCGATTAGAGCAATTTTAATATTATAACCGAATTTAATAATCCCATGTTCTTCCTTGTTTTTAAAGTAACTTGTATTTTCATTCGCTATATAAGAAATGGTTTACGTTAATCTATCGTTAAGATTTCTCATTATACTTTAACAGAATTAATGAATCACTTTACCTTAAATGACGATAAATAATAATGGATTATGGTCATTGTAATTGTTATTTAAATCAGTTGGCATCTTCTTGCTTAAACTGATTAAGGTGCATTATATTATATTTCAGGCGCAATTTATCGCGTGACATGCAAAAACCGCAGCACAGACGGGCCATGTTGTACACTTAACTGGTGTGAAGTAAGGAATTTTGTGTTAAACTTTATGTATCTGTTTCGCTTGATCAAGAACGTTGACAGGTAGGAAATACGGTGACGTCCCAGGAACCCGGCTCTATGCATGGGTTATTTACCAACCGTTTGCTCTTGATCCTCGCGCAAAACCAATCCTATATAATTGTACTTGCGTAGAAGTGGTATTTACATTCGCTTCGCTTTAATTCTCGAAGAGGGTAAGTAATCAACTGACATAATAACATCTCTCACCTGAAATTTCCCTTGCTACCCTTAGTGAAATAGCGGAGTCGCGCATAAGCCGCAGCGAGCTACGGAATGCAGTTTCAAGGTTTACTGTGCAATATTCTGCATGTAATGTTAATATTAAGAACAGAATAATACATTTTAAGCATGTGAAGCACCAGAAAACAAATAGATTTGGGAACAATTTAAAAGAATCATTCATCCAAAAATCTTTGCGGAATACATAACAAGAAAGTAAGGAACAGAATGCTCTTTCTAAATATAAATTGATCTTCCGTCTTATCTCGTAACAAAGTCAAAGTAGGAAAAGTTAAGGAAATTGTTGCAGGCTATTTTGTTTGTTTTGCATTAATGAAGTAACTGATTCCGCATTGAAAACTGTTCTAAATATACTTACAAAATATTCACCGAAACCAATACTGTTTGAAATGTATGAGTTGGAAAATATAAATTGTACAACAATTATGGAAGGTTTTGATGTAGTTACTGTGTACTCTGGCCTTCAGAAACACATCAAAAAAGTTGTTACTGTCCAGCATGTACCGGGTGTAATAAAAATATGACAGAACACGAGAGGATATTCCTCTCATTTAAAGCAATTTAGAATAATGTTTAACGCCCGTTTTAACTACTGAGTCATCAGAGGCGGTGGACACTGATAATACATTAGACGAAATGATCAACAAGGAAAGGATTTTTTTTAAAGGAAGGAAGCGTTTCAGGCCTAAACTTAGGTGCCTCCGCGGCATTTGCCATTTATGAGGACTGAGGAAAACCTGGAATAAAACCTCAGTCAGGGAGGACGGTCCTGGTGAGAATCAAACCCTGACCTCCCGCTCACGAGTCCGCATCTTTACGATCTCGGCCCATGTGGCGTTATTGTAGAGGATGAAAATATGTTATGTGAATATGGGTCCGGAAACGCTTTATTACTTTGTTATATCACCTTTTCTACAACTCTGCTTACATTGTAACGTGTGCCAGCTATTATTCTGTTTTGGTGCTATCGTGTAACTACAACCTCACACCAAAACAATCAGATGACAAGTAGATGCACTTGTTTACCTTTGGTTAGAATGTCAAATGAGATGCGGTGATGTAACAAGTTCAGTCAGTATTTTTATATTCCAACGCCGCTGTACCTACAGAGCCATTATCATACGATCCACTTCTTTGCTTTGCTAGTGTGAACCATTGTGCGTTCATCTCCGGCTTGGTTCCGGTTACAGTACAATGGAAGGTTATTGGATGTATGGGAAAACAGTGTCGCTCTGCGTTTGTACTGAATGCGATTTCCAGAACGATGATGCCTAGACAAGAGGACGTTTCAAACAATTGATGGTCATCTTAGGATGCAGGGAACGTTAATTCTTTACGTGTCGGTCCTGGTGGTCTAGTGGTAACCATATTTGCATTTTAGACTCAAGATCGATGGATTGAACCCAGGCCGGGGTCGATGGATTTTTTCGGGTGTAAAAATCCTAAGTATGGCTTCCTTCGGAAGGGAAGTAAAGCCGTGGGTCCCGTGTCGTACATTTACGGCACGAAAAAGAACCTCAAGCCTGAAAGAGAGGCCTCTGAGCAAAATTTGTCGGCCGTTTCACGTCCGGAATTGAATAGGACGCTGGTGACATGCTATGTTAAACAGCGTCCTAAATAAATCAAATCAACAACAAATTCTTTACATGAGAGGAAATATGTCATAAAAATTTGACATACATTTTTGTTACAAATTGTGTAGTATCAGCATTTGCATAGTTGAAAATTGCGCATTCCTTTTTTTTTTTTTTTGAATGATTTATTTATGGACGCTCTTTAACAGCTCAGGTCATCAGCGTCCCATTCAACTCAGGGCGTGAAACGGCCGACAAATTTTGCTCAGAGGCCTCTCTTTCAGGCTTGAGGTTCTTTTTCGTGCCGTAAATGTACGACACGGGACCCACGGCTTTACTTCCCTTCCGAAGGAAGCCATACTTAGGATTTTTACGCCCCGAAAAAATCCATCGGTCCTGACCGGGTTCGAACCCGCGATCTTGGGTGAGGAGGCAACTATGGTAACCACTACACCACCAGGACCGACTTGCGCATTCCTGTCTCCATCAAACAAATGCTTTGAAAACAATCAGATTTGATTGACTTGTATCAAGCGCCTTTATATCTGAACACAAGTAAGCTCTGTGTAAGACTCGCAGTAGTATGCAACAGAGAGAGAGAGAGAGAGAGAGAGAGACAGAGCATAGGCTTTTCATTGCCCCAAATTTCCATTATAACTAGGTGAAGTCCGTGGATTTCATTTGCAATTTACCATTGTGAATGAACTTCTACTGTACATGGATGATGAAGAATCTGCAGCTGTGGAGCCATCAGTTGTAGCCTGAGCAGTGAAACGGGAATTTTGGAGTGATGTTGTCGTTTCTTAATTAATTACATTAGTTCCAATTTATTCAGTCACTTGAAGTGGGAATAATTGGTGACTTAATCAGGAAAATAACTTAGGAAAAAATTTTATGAAGAATTGATGTCATTGTAGTCATGGGAAGTGGGAGTGGAAGTATTAGATTTGTTTTTAGGTTTATCTCAGGGTGTATAAGGGGGATGCGGAAGAAATATTGCTAAGCACGGGGCTTTGGACTCCCCATGAGTTCTTCGTCCGCCTCCTCCTCCTTCTTCTTCTTGACTCCCCAGTTGATGATGACGAGAGAAGAATTCCTTCGCCGCCCTGGCTACAATGAGATTGGCTAGTGTAATTTTGGGAGAAGCTTCTGCGCTTCTCGGGTAGAAGATGATAAGGGACGAGTCCAATTAAAACGCTCAAATTAACATTTAATCACTAAGATGATTCTTTGTTTCATACCTTACTGAGAGGAAAGTATAAGTAGGGATAACCACTGCGACACAAGGCTGATTTCAGCGACGTCTTTTATCACTGTTGTGCTTCCTAAATGATATTCGCGTTCGTCCTAGTTAGTTAAGGTGTTTTGGAAAGCGTGAATGCACACGTTACCTGCATCGCAGTTCGTGATATAAGCTGTTATGGTACAAAATAGTTGTTACGGTGAAAAACAAATTCATGCCGTCATTAACTTTTAACTCACGATAGTAAATATTACAAGCAAAAGACTGTTTACTTTGGAGCTATATTGCGCGAAAAAATGATTTTGTAGTCTGTAGAGGGGTAATTACTATAGATTTGTTGCAAGCAAAAGTAATTTTACGCGGTATGTGACATTTACCGGTTTCCGTTCCCTTTACTTATTAGACGCATTTAAAAATGTAAGAAGGTAGCTTATTGCCTGATTGTAAAATATATGTAAACAAATGTAAAAACAATTCTCACTTACTTATAAAATGCTAAAGTGTGTAGATGTTTATTAATTAACGATATTTTACGGTGGGGGTGGTGTGAAAATATAAAATGACATTTACGACATGTCCCAAATGATCTGGCGCGCATCTACATTCTGACCGGGGAGTGAGCAAAAACGTGCATTTAAAATTATCCACACAGGAAGATAAATTGTCGGAATCTGCTAGAGAGGCTAGAGCTGTTATAGTTGCAGTCCCGAATCACTCCGAAGCGGTAGCGGAGAAAGTCGAAAGTGCATTGATTTCCACAGATATAGTTAGATAATAAGGCCGTCAAGCACTGCGTTATGATAGCTCAGACAGTTAGAGCGTCATACTGTATTTGTAAAGGTAGTGGTTTTGAATCCTTACGTTCTGATGCTATTTTTTTCTGATGAAATTTAAGGCGATTTGGCACATTTACAATGATTTGTTCGCTAACATAGTACCATGCACAGAAAGTGCTATAAATTGATATTTATGATATTTTTTCTGCTAGAATCAAAGGAGATATGCCCACATTACAGTGCTATATCCACCCCTATCAATTTATGTTTACAAAGGGAGGCGAGCTTAGGCCGTTAGGCCGTAGCAAGTCGCAGAAACCACTGGGTCCACCTGTTACTAGGATTTACCCGATTAGCGTTAAGGTTAATGTGTTAATATATACACATTTCATACCTTTGCCCCTTCAAATAGGTAACATTTATGAATATTAGAAATAAAAAAATCTTTAACTTTGCAATAAAGAGGTAATTAAAGAATATTTCCAACTACTTTAAATTAATATTTCATTAAATGAACTTTTTGGGATTGAAATTAAATGTTTCAAATTATTCAATAAAACCATGAACGTATTTTTTTTTAATAATGTGACACTGATGATACATGAAATGAAATTAAAATTGGGGAAGTATTTTATTAAAAGTAAGAAAGCCTTTCAGGCCTAAGTTTAGGGTACCTTACCGGCATTTTCTATTTATGAAGACTGAGGAAAACCTGGAAAAAACCTGTCGGGGAGGACGGACCTGGGGAGAAATCCCTGACCACCCGCTCACGTGCGCGCACCTAAACAGCCTCGGCCATCTGTCGTGGCCCATGCAAGTATGGTCACTAAAATAATTCTCACTGCAGTATTTACAACAATTAATAATGAAATATACAAGTAATAATATGTATTCATAAACGCAGCAAGTAAAATAGTGAAATGTTTGTAAAAAGAATATTTTCACTGCAACGAATCACTTTTATCGAATAGAAACGAATGTTAGAAGAAAAAAATTTAACTTTGAAAAAAAATTAATTAAAAACCTTTCCACCAACTGTAAATTAATAATTCATTCAAAGATACGTTTTGGTTAGAACTTCAGTGTTTTAAATCAATCAACAAACCCATGCAAGTACGGTTACCATATTAATTCTACTGTAGTGAGAACATTTTTATATTTTAACATTAAAATATAAAAATAATAATATTATTAATAACGGTGCAAAGAAAATGGTGAATGTGTGAAATACTTATTAATTTAATGATAGCTCAATAATATGTTCATAAATAAAATACTCCTTTTTGCGAAATCGTGTTGCATATTAAGTTCAACATGGCAAAAGTGTTATGTTGTGTAAAAAGAATATTTTCACTCCAACGAATCACTTTTAATAAATCAAAAGGAATATTATGAACAAGAAACTGTTTAACTTTGTAAGAAAGATGTAATTAAATATTACTTTCTCCGATTGTAAATTAGCAATTCATTTGATGATAATTTTGAATGGAAATTAAGTGTTTTAAATCATTCAGCAAATACATAAAGAATTGCCGTTTCTCTGCATATTTGTAAGCAGTTTTTAATGATATCTGCCTTCGTTCTGTGACCTGCAATAAAACTGTACTATGCTCTTATCTAAAGAATGGGTTTTTTATGTATACAATAATGTACAACGTTTATAAAAACGGAAACTTATTGAAAAATAGATGGTTTTATTCACTATATCCGTTTGACTGTAACTGTGAAATTACACAATAAAATTATTTCGTAATCTGTCCGGAAATGAGCCCAAGCTCTAGGGTTTACGAGGCCTGTATAGTTACTACATTAATTATCACTGTAGTAATTACAATAATTAACTTTGAAATTTAAAATAATAATATGTATTGATAGCGCTGAGAGCAAAATTGTGAACTGTGCAAAATATTTGTTAATTTAATGCCAACTCAAATACATACTCATACATACTCGCCATACTCTAGATACAATTCCTCAAGTTTTTAGGCATTGTGACATGTATATTCATATATACATGAGTTGCCACATTCACATAAAATATATTCTGCTTTGAAAATTGGAAATTGTCCATTTCACATACATGTCACGACTTAACCCAAGTAAAAGGGGTTCATTAAAAAAAAAAAAAGCAGAGTAATAGATCGGGTATCTGATTGCGAAGTGAAAGCATTTTTTTTTTATAGAGAATGGGCCGAGAAAAACACAAGCATGCACTTACTTATTTCAAGTCATACAACGTTAAAAGGAATGAAACGTGTGTATACATAATACTGTTCGGTCAAAATCAGATTTAACTAAGAGAAAATGTCATGTTGAACAAAATATGTTTTCACACAATGAATAACTATCACGAAAAAGTAAATAAAGATGTTATACCTTGAAGTAAACGAGTTCGATGTTGCATAAAATGACATCAGAAGTGTCGCAAAATCCTCAACTGCTTGTGCTGTGACATTGAAATTGATGTGATATACATCACGGGAGTACTGATGAATGCTCCGAAAGTTTAGCACTTGGCATTATAATTTTATCTTTATACCAACAAAAGTAACACTTTAGACTGATTAAACACCAACCCTGGCACCAAGGCATTAGTATCTCCAACGTAACGGAACAACATTTTTCTTCCGGATATCTTGTATATATCCCATGCTTTTGACTTCTTTACTATTTATCTATTATTCTTTTAATTTTATTTCTTACTATCTCTGTGTTTTCCCATACCTTTATTGGTTAATACATCTTATACTATGACATCTATCTAAGGTAATGTTATGAAATTATGGTTCAACAAATTTAAGTACCATTCTAAACAATTAGCTAAATATACAGGGCATGTTGGCTTTCTTTCTTATTGTGCTATTACTGGTGTTTCTCCTAACAGAATATTAATTCAATTGCCATTGTCCGCTATAGCTCCTAGCACTCATAGCCAATTTCTTTTATTTAGGCACCACATCTCCCAGCAATTTCTACGGATGATCCTAAATAATTGTCAATATTTGCAGCAATTTCATTTGTCTAAATTAATTAGTTTTATTAAAATTATTTTGGCATGTTCTCCTAAATGTATTACCACTGTTAATAGTATCTTGGTGAGTGCGAATAAATTATTACATTCTCTCAATCAGAAACATCTTCTTAAACTATCGCGGTTATATTTAAAATATTTAAGAGCAGGTATTCCTATTCAGTTTACCGCGTCTTTCTTCCAAAACTTTTTCCCCGTAGCTCGTAGCGTCAGCTCCTGACTTGACTTCTATTTTCAATTTACCACGTCCATCTAAATTTTACTCCGGTATTTCATACCAGCTGCCCAATAGCAAATGTACCCCTTGTACTTCTCCTACTAGTAATATTGCGGTGGTTAATTTATCTTCAATTTCACTTTCTGATGCTGGTACATTGCTTTTGCAAAAAGGATTATCTTTTGCCCCAACTCCCAAATTTAATCGCCTTAAATTTGTTTCCCATGGCGTTAAATTTTGCCGTAATTTAAGATGCCGTTACTATTGGCATACTAAATCTTCTCAGCCTACTTCAAATGTTACTCCTTGCCTTCTCCTCCCTCGTCCTCCCTCCAAACTTGAACCTCCTTCTTTACCTTCTAGCCATTCTTTGGAAATGTTTATTAACCGATTTTTAACTTCGATTAGTGATTCCAAATTTCTAGATAAGATCACCCCGAAAGATAACCTAACCTCGCGTGAGAAATTAGCACTTAAAAGGTTATCTAATAATCCTGATTTTATTATTCTTCCAGCTGATAAAGGGTCCTCAGTAGTACTACAGGACGTTTTTTCTTAAAATGCTGAAGCTTCCTGACAGCTTGAGGATGCCACTTATTATGAACTATTGTCTTCCGACCCTACAGTCAAGTTTAATGAAGAAATAACTTCTTTTATTGCATCTTCTGGTACTGCTGAAGGACTTAGTTCCCAAGATATCACTCTACTTACTCCTCATGTCCCTCGCACTCCCACCGTATATTTTCTCCCTAAAATTCATAAAAAGAACTGTCCAAGCCGCCCGATAGTAGCTACGATTCCCCGACTGAACGTATTTCCGCTCTAGTAGATTGTTGGTTACAGCCATTTGTTACGTCTAGGCCATCCTATATGAAAGATTCCTTCCATTTTTTGAGTTTACTGAAGAAAGTTGACCCTTTGGCACATTCTAACTTACTTCTGGCCACTATCGATGTGACATCACTCTATACTAACATTCCCCATCATGAAGGATTAGCTGCTGTTAGACATTTCTTGGACTCTCGAGCACCTCCTCATACCCCATCCACAGATTTCATTTGTCACCCTGCTTATCTAGTCCTTACTCGCAATGCGCTTAGTTTTGGTAATAAACATTATCTACAAATTAAAGGTACTGCGATGGGCACCAGAATGGCACCGTCTTATGCCAATGTTTTTATGACTCGCTTAGAGGAGGAATTTCTTAAGTCAGAACCTTTGGCACCATTATTATGGCTGAGATATATTGATGATATATTCGTGCTTTGGACTCATGGCTCAGAATCTCTCGATCAGTTCCTTACTAATCTTAACTCCAAATTTTCAGTTAAGTTCACTTCTTCTGTCTATTTCTTTATGTAATGGCTCTTTTCTTACGTCTGTGCACATTAAGCCTACCAATTTACAACAGTATCTTCATTTTGATAGCTGTCATCCCTTGCATATCAAAATATCTATTCCTTTTTCTCTTTCAATCCGTGGTCATCGTCTTTGTAAAAAAATTTCATCTCTTGATAGTACATTAAAAACCTAGCTCAAAAGGTCCAAGACCAAAATTATCCTTCCCCTCTTTTAAAATCCCGTATAATCCCAGCGCACAAAACTTTCCAATGCAAACCTAAAACTTCTAATAAGAACTTCATTAACCTTGTTACTACTTACGTGCCTGGAATTGAAAGCATCAGACCTATTTTGAAAGAATGTCATGATACTTTGTTAATGCACTCATCTTTAAACGATTTTTCTAAATTTGTACCCCGCTTTACTTTTAGAACACTCCTTAACCTTAAAAGTATATTTCGCCGAAACCTCTCTCCTCCGAATTTACCACTCCCTTGCTGGCTCATATCCTTGCCAACGCCCTAAATGTAACACCTTTGCGCTAATTATGCCTTGCCATTCATTCCCCAGCCCTAATTTATCCAGAGAATTTAACATTTCTTCATTTGCAACTTGTTCTTCCAAGAACGTCGTATATATGTTATCTTGTAAGCTTTGCAAAGCATTTTATATTGGTTTAACTTCTACTGTTGTTTCGCTACGTATGAACAATCATAGACGTTCTGTTAAAACCAAGTCTCCCTTGCCGGTTGCCCAACATGCCTTATCTCACTGTAAGGATTTTGATGATGCTTTTAATCTAACACTTATTGATACGTTACCTACACAATGCTCTGAAAGTTTACTCAGAGATAGAGAAATGGCAGCTATATTTTTACATAAAGCGCGTATACCACCTGGTTTAAATCTTACGTATTAATTCCCCCCACACTCTCATTTCCGGTTTCATCTGTTTCCATGCATAACGTTACCTTCGATACTCAATATTTACTTTTATCACCGTCACTTGTCTTCTTGCCATAGAAGGACTTCACGAGTCCGAAATATAGCGATCTCAAGTGTGACTTTTTCTTAGTGTTTTATCCTTTTCTACTATTATAATTACTGTTCATTTGTTACATTGTTAATAGTGTTACTTTATTTTTCTTTTATATTATATATATATGTATATATGTGTGTGTGTGTGTGTGTGTGTGTGTGGAAATGTACATGGCATTAGAAATAACACTTACCATTAGATATATTTTATCATAAATATATCAAAACAAACTAAAGTTGCACCTAATACATATTAAACATACACTTACTGTAATTCAACATAATTTATCTCCGAAACTTATTGCGTCACACTCTCCGACAAATTTCCAATTCATGATTTTAAAGTAAACTAACATCGAACGTTGCAACTTGAAACGTATTTGTGTATAGAAAAATGCGATGGTAAATAAGATATGTAAAATATTCTCGGACTTAGGAAAACATTGAAACTTATAACTACAACGTCTTCAAATTACATAAAGTAACGGAAAGTTTCTGGACCATTGAAATTAACATGATATACATTACGGAGAACTGAAAAAAGATACTGTACTATTACATATATTAAAAAGAAAAATACCTGTTGGTGAAAAAATGAAAATGAATCGGATATTAAACATTATTTTCGCTCTTAAAACGCGTAAAATACACTTCGGCGTAGCCATGTGCTCAAGGGAGAGGTTATGAGGCACGGTATTGACGTGTAACGAATCCTCAACCGTTAAATTGTGTTTTGTGTTTTTACGTAATTGCCAGTGGGATGTGTCACACCTCAATCCCACTCCCGTGCGCCTCGTAACCTCCCCCTTAGCACCCCTAGCTACGCTGATGCCTATTTCACGCTGTTTTAAGAGTGAACTTTATTTTAATTGTCGATTCTTTATCATTTTATTTACAAATAGACCTATTTCTATTTAATTTCAGTGCATAGTGGTGTATATTATTGGGTACAGCAAGTCTTTTGCAGTTCTCCGTAGTGTACATCATAGTAACAATGGTGCATATTCTTACCTTAACTTTATGCAACGTGAAGACATTGCAGTCGTAAGCTCTGATGATTTCTTATGTCCAAGAATTACATGTTATGTATTCCATATACGCAAAATGAAACATTTTAATCCTTTTAACTTCAGATAAGTTTATAGTTGTGTTTTTTTCTCAGTATATTCCGTGTAAAAAAAAAAAAAAAAAAAATCCTTGCTTTCAGTTTGTAATCTGCTACTCTATTATTTTTTTTTTTCTGAAAATGAACTCCTTTTACTTGGGGGTAAGTGGTGACATGTATGTGACATAAATAGTTTCCATTTTTCAAATCAGAATGCATTATATGTAAATGTGATAACAAAATATATAAATATGGATGTGTATGTCAAAATTCCTAACAAATTAAGGTATTGTATCAACCGTGGCTAGTGTATTTATGAGTATGTTTTTGAATTGATATTAAATTACCAAATAGTTTTTAAAGTTTTACATTTTGCTTGCAGCCTTTATTCATACATATATTAATATTTTTATTTCATGTTAACTATTTCAAATACTACAGTGAGATTTACTGCGATAACCATACATGTCTCGTAAACCCTAGACCACGGGCTCAATCCCGGACAGAGTACGGAATAACTTTGTTGTGTAATATTCGCAATTACAGTCGAATGAATATAGTGAATAAAACTATTTACTTTTTTTCACCAAGTTTCCGTGTTCATACACGTTGTACATTATTTTATAAATGAAATATCTCTCCTTTACATAAGAGTATAGTGCAGGACACAGGATGAAAGCAGAGATGAATAAAAACTGGTTACAAATATACGGGGAAACAGCAATATGTCATATGGCTTTGTTAAATGAATTAAAAATACTTAATTTCTATTCCTAAACATATCATTTAAAGAATTATTCATGTACATTCGGTGAAAATTATCTTTAATTACATCTTTTTTGCAAAAAGTTAAACAATTTCTTATTTCTGATATTCCATTTTATTCATTAAAGTGATTCATCCGGGTTAAATATTCTTTTAATATAACGTAATACTTTTCTAAGTTAAACATTATATACGACACATTTTTGCAAACAGGCACATTTTATTAATGAACATATTATTGAGTTTATATTAACAAGTATTTTACACGGTTCCGCATTTTCTTTGCAGCGTTATCAATACATATTATTTTTATATTAATGTTAATTATTGTAAATACTATAGTCAAAATTATTATGATAACCATACTTGAGTGGCTTTGTTGAATAATTTAAAAAAATTAATTCATTTACCAAAACGTATTTGAATGAATTATTAATTTACAGTTGGTGAAAACATTCTTTAATTAAATCTTTTTTGCAAAGTTAAATAGATTTTTTGCATCTAACATTCATTTTTATTCGATCCGTTGGAGTGAAAATATGCTTTTTACACAACATAACAGTTAAATAAAACACGTTTTCGCAAACAGGCGTGTTTAATTTATGAACGTGATATTCAGTTGATATTAAATTAACAAGTATTTTACACATTTCACTATTTTCCTTGCAGCTTATATGAATAAGTATTTTTATTTTTATGTTTCAAGGTTAATTTTCTGTAAATATTACAGTAAGAATTATCGTGGTAACCATACTTGCATGATTTATTGAATGATTTAAAACACCTAATAGCTATTCTAAAACGTATCTTTGAGTAAAATATTAATATACAGTCGGTAAAAGTAATCTTTAGTTATATTTTATAGCAAAGTTAAACGTTGTTTATTATTTTTTGTTTCCAATATTCATTAACGTTACCTATTTGAAGAAAGAAAGGTAGTAAATCATGGTAAAACTCAACATTTTCATCCAATATTTCGTTATTTCAGCGTAATATATTAATCACGTTTTGCATGTAAGCTCTGAAATTAATAAAAGCAAACTACAAGACTATTATAGACTTTTGAATATTTTCGGGAGAATCACTTTCGCATCTTGCAAAAAATGAAATTTCTATCGTTGTTCAGCAACTAATTCGTATTTTGTCTCCAATTTAAATCACGCTTTTAGCACAGTTAAATATCCTTTTCCACCCCTCCTCCCGCAAACAGGTGTATTGTATCAGTATGTTCAGCCAGCTCGTCCCCCCACTAATGTTCTTTCCTTCACGGCACCAGTCACGTTATATTCCCCTCATCGTTGCTACCCTATATTAATGCCCGTACAAGCAGGACGGAAATCACTAGCGCAACACATTTTGTTAGTGCAACTCTTGCTGTTGGTTCTGCAGTAGCATGAGTTGCACTATTACGTGTGCGTAGCCGTTTGTAACAGTGTAAATATTCGATATATTGTTTTTTGTTGCAAATAATGTAACCTATGAGTGGTTCTCTGTAAATGTTAAATGTAAATTGATGGGGCATTATTTGGCGGATAAAGTATTGTAATCTTTTGGAAAGTTAATTATTAATTAATTCATATATACGCACACATTCTAACCCTAACGCTAACCTCGAGTGAATCTAGAAACCCGTGGACCCAATGGTTTGCAACTACTCGCTACGGCCTGACGGCCTACTCTCGCCTCCTTTTCGCTAATATAAATTCACAGGAGTGGGTAAATCGATGTAATGAGGTCATTGTTAGACGGGTAAAATATTGTTACGGGGAAAACCTGCTCTTAGTCAAAAACGCAATTAATTCATAGATACACCAAAACTGAGCCTAGCGCTAATCTCCAGTAAATCCTTGAATCCGGTGGGCCTCGCCTCTTTTTCGTACATGTAAATTGCTATGGGCGGGTAATCATTGTAATGGTGGCAAATCTCCTTTAAAACCAGCAGAAAAAAATTCGTAAGCATCAATTTATACGGCATTTTGTGTGTGGTACTCAGTTACCCCGTAAATCATTGTAATGGTGGAACATATCCTTTAACTCCGGCAGAAAAAATAAGTATGTGGACATTAGGATTCAAAAACATTATCTTCACAACTATAGCATGACGGTCTAACCGTCTGAGCTATGATGCCATTGTGCTTGGAAGCCCTATTATTTAGCTATATTTGTGCAAGTCACTGCGTTCGGCTCTCTCCGCTATCGCTCGAGACTGCAGCCAACAGCCAGCGGCAAGAGTTGCACTAGTGATTTCCGTCCTACGTGTATGGACAATTGCCTGCGTCGGATGTTCATATGCACGTTTTCGCCTACTCACCGGCCAGAAGCTGAGGTCGAAAATAGCTCCACACCAGATATTTTGAGTAATGTCATTAATGTTACTTTATATTTTCACACCACCACTATTGTAAAATATCAGAAATTAACACTCACACTTTAGCTTTTTACTTGCAGCTTATTATTTCATTATAAGTGAGAATTGTTTTTACATTTGTTTAAATATATATTACAACCAAGTAACATGCCCACCTTCTTGCATTTTTAAGTACCATTTGCGGATAAAAGGGACGGAAACCAGTAAATGACACATACCCCTGTATTTTTTTTTTTTTTGTTGCAAATAACTATAGAAAGTACCCTGCGACGGACTACAAAATTATTTTTTCGCGCAACATAGTTTATATTTTACAAAGTTAAAGTTTTTTGCTTCTAGTATTCACTGTCGAGTGTTTAGATGGTATGAATTTGTTTTTCATTATAAGAACTTTTTTGCATAATAACAGTTTTTTGTAACATGGCCGTTTTTTGCAAAGTTAAACAGTTCTTGTTTCTAATATTATATTTTGTTCAATAAAAGTGATTCACGGGGCGAATATATTTTTGTTACACGGCATAATTTACCTTTTTGCAAAGTTAAGTATTGTATAGGACACGTTTTCCAAACAGGTGTACTTTATTTACTGAATTAGCATAATAACAACACAAATATTCTTATAATATTATATTATAGTAACTCCCATCTAGTTGAAGTTGTACGTGGACTCCGGAATAATTAAACAAACTTTAAGATATATTTTCGAAGTCGGTTACTTCAGGGTGAAATACTTTGTAAGGAGGTCGGTCCTTGTGGTGTGGTGGTAACAATATTTGCCTCCTAAACCCAAGATCACGGGTTCGATCCAGCAGAGGACTGGTGGATGTTTTCGGCGTAAAACTTCTAAGTATGGCTTCCTTCAGAAGTGTAGTAGAGTCGTGGGTTCCGTGCGTACATTTACGGAACGATAAAGATGTCTGAAAGAGGAGGACTCTGAGCAAAATTTGTCGGCTGTTTCACACCCTGATTTCAATGGAATGCTGATGACCTGAGATGTTAAAAAGCGCTTGTAAATTAATAAAAAATAATCAAAGTACCATTGAGGTAGAGAAAGATGGTAGAGAGGAATTAAAATACCTAAATATATTTTTTTACAAGAGACGTAATATAGGTGAGAATGTAACAAAGGAATAACTTTATTGTCTTTATCACAATTACGAGACATTGATATGAGATTGGTTTTCCCTACCCCCATGTGCAATAGTCCCGTCCACATGATTTCCAGCCAATGACGATGGTTCTCCCTACTGTGTATTCCTTCGCCACCATCCCAAAGCCCGATGTTGCGGACTATTTTGTGGCGTCTGGGCAGCTATAAACCTATTCGAGGTATTAAACATGCACCATGTAACTTTCCACACGCTCAGTAGACAACTGGAAGACGAGACCGAAACAACTTTGCAACAGCTCATTTAGAGTATGTTATAAATGTTATTTAATATTTTTATAAAATATTGGAAATTAACAAACATTTACACAATTTAACATATTGTTTGAAAAATAAGTGATATGTACACCACGGTGAACATAAAAATGTTTTTCGTGCAACATAACTTATTTTCACAAAGTTAAGTATATTATTATTATTATTATTATTATTATTATTATTATTATTATTATTATTATTATTATTATTATTATTATTATTATTATTATTATCATCATCATCATCATCATCATCATCATTTGCTACTATTTACTGTTGTATACTAAAGTCAATCACGGGCAAAAATATTCTTTGATTACGACATAACATTTTTTCAACATTATTACTATTTCAATGTGAGTGAGAAATATTTGTACATTTCTTTATTTCATCGTTAATATTTTTTACAAACACACATGTTTCATATTCATCATTTTGGGTGAGCAATAAAATAGCGCTCGCCACTGAAAGTATACTTGTTTTATAAATTTTAATTAATATTTTGTCAAATCCCCTTTTCACCAGATCTTTGTATGCCACTGAAGTTTGGTAAGGAAACAAATTCTCATCATTTTGTATAATAAATAAAATAATGTCCCCTTTCCAGTTGATCTTTACACACACTTAGAATGTCGGTAAGGAAGCAAATTCCGAACACTCAATAAAAATAATCCCCTTCCCACCAGATCTTTGCCCATCACTGAAGGTCGGTAAGGAAACAACCTAAAGCATATCGGTAATACAGCTATCCTTGTTGGTAATGCAGCTGCATGTTGCGGGATTACCTACCCCTGATAGGTCGATAACGCAGCTACTTTACACTCAATAAAAATAATCCCCTTTCCACCAGATCTTTGACCATCACTGAAGGTCGGTAAGGAAACAACCTAAAGCATATCGGTAATACAGCTATCCTTGTTGGTAATGCAGCTGCATGTTGCGGGATTACCTACCCCTGATAGGTCGATAACGCAGCTACTTGCAATAAAATTATTCCGAAAAGGTAGATATTAAATCTACTCAAAACAAATAAAAGTAGTTTAGTAGAACAATGCATGATTAAGCATTTTAAGACCGGTTTTTTTTATAAAGAAAAGAAACTCTTTCCCAATGTGTCAAGCATTTTGCATAATAATTGAATACACATAAAATATTATAACAGCGAGTAGCACATGAAGCGAGCTAGCTACAGAAACATTCATAATCAAAGGAAACGATAAGTTTGGTGAAACTAATCCATAGAGATCTAACACAAATGAAAATCTCCTGAAATCTGCTAAACCTGGGGATATTACAAAATACCTTTCCTCAATTTTGTCTCAATATTAAATATTTCTAGATCAGTATATTAAAGACGAGATTTCATAAGCTGAGCATTAAGGAAATGAAGTGTGGGCTATGATTTAGTGAAGGAAAGAAATGTACATGCTAAATTTTGTTTCTTGTATGATATTGTTGGAAAATAATGACTGAATTTGTGCAAAGTGACTATTGAAATCAATCTGACATACTGGAAAATTTCATAACAATATAAGTCTAGTATTATCGTGATTTATTACAGGAAAGATAGCCATGGTCATCGTTATTATATTTGACGAGGTAAAAATCTGATATTTAAGTTTTCATTTTCAAGAGACATTGAATTTTTATTGATTTTTTTTTTCTTTTTTTCAAAATTTATCCAACGGAGGTTGTGTAGTCATGGGATTGATGGCTTATAATTGTCCTCTTTTTGTGGCTTTTGCATGAAAACTTTTTCTTTTAAAATCCGCTGGTTAGTAATTACTTAACTATAATTGTGAAAATTTTGTACAAAATGAAGTATTGCTCCTGAGTTAAGGGATGTGCACATATGATATGGTAAGCGTGAAATCAACCCGTGCAAGGGTTTCGTTCTAACGACATAAAACCTTGCAAAACACAACATTCTTAAGTAATAAGTTTATTTTATACTGCACATTACATCTATGTTAATACATTGGTACATATAAATATGCTATATGGGATTGGATTGACTTATGTCAGTAAAGTAGGCCTATCAAGGTATTCGGATTGTTGCAGTCTGGTAACTCTCTTCCTTTGGAAGCTATGCAGGCATCTGCACATGTCGCGCCACGGAAGTACGGCCCGAACATTTGTTTGCACTGTCCGCAGTTTCTGAAACAAGCATTTTTTATTTATTAGTTATTCAAGATGATTAATAGTACATTGGTGATTAACATGTAATGAAGTTTGTTGGAGATACTTTCTTAGCTAACCGATATTAGTGCAAAACTGTTATCCTTTCAACAAAGCTGAAAGTAAAACGTCCCTCTTAATCCGTTATGCAGCACATGAACGTAACAAAACCTTTAAAAAGTGAAAGAAGACAGTGAAGCGAAGCATTTTTGTGCTGAAGTTCTTCAAACTGAGCTAGTTAACATTTATATTACATTTTTTTATAATTTCATAAACAATATAGCTACATTTGTTCCTTATTGGCTATCCGCCATATTTATAATTTACATTTGTTTAATGGAACATATACACTGAAATGTTGAACAAAAAATACACCCACATTAAGGTTGATTTTTTTATTTTGGGAACACACACACAGATATATATATATATATAATCCTCGCCCCCTTCGAAGGCGAGAACTTGCCTGCCTATGGTAGAATTTTTATTTTCGAGAAAACAATCATTAGCTGGCGAGCATCCTGACGTGGCCAGGTAAACAGGGTAAGGAAGGGCAGTGCAGCAGATATCCAGTAAGAAGGGAATGCGCCATTAAAGGCACAACTGAAATAACTTTCTCTAATATACATGCTGTACTGTATTTTCCTTTCGCTATCGGCTAAGCTACTGTAGCGTATTTTTCTCTACTGCTGTTTACGAATGTAGTTGAACTTTTTTCGTTCTTGGTTGTTAACAGCTTGATAAGAACTATTGGTTACCTTGATAGCATGCTGAAAACTGTACACTTTCATAGTTTCGTACGTCAGAAGCTATGCAGTAAAGCTAAGCTTTGCTGGGATACACTGGTCAAACATTGAGCACTATTTGCGGTCCAAACCTCCTCACGTTACGCGAGAACCAATACAATGCAACCGCGTCGTTGCCAAAATTCACTCCGCTTCGGTAGAAAGTTCCGCGTTTGTGGTAAATCCCATCGCAATTTTCGCCTAAAATTGTATGAAAAAATAAGCAAGAGACATAATAATAGATATGTAATATACATACTTTTCTATGTGCCCTTTGCTACTCAAGGGGCACAGCTAACGGCATATCCTCGTCCTCGATGTTGTCGTTGTCAGCTTCGCTGTCTTCAGTGTCACTATAGGATTAATCGGTTCCAAAACGTCTTGGCGTCCTAATTCTTTTTGTAGTTTTTCTGCATGTTTCACACACGCTACCCAGTCTTATCAAGAAACTTTTTCTTGTTCATCAATGACTAATTGTTCCACAACGGTAATTCTGAATGAATTGTTTTTTTAGTGACTACTGTTTTTACTTGAACCCATGTAAGCTGTATGACATTGTGCTGGCAGTGATAGGCAGGGAATCTTACAACCTTATGTCCCATTTAATTAACCAACAGTTGGAGTTCATAAACTTTCTCACTGTTTTTGAAACGTTGCACTCTCTGTAAAAGTTAGACCTTTGTTTTCAAAGGAGAGGAAAAAATAAAATGTTCTAATCACTGGATTATATCCTCTTCTTTGGAGAATGTTCTTTACAGAAACAGAGTGTTAAGGTACATTATCCATAATAATAATAATAATAATAATAATAATAATAATAATAATAATAATAATAATAATAATAATAATAATAATAATAATACTGTATTCCTCCAAGTAATTAAAAATCAACATTGCCGAAAAGAATCGGGTGGCAATTGCTAGCGATAAGCATCAATTTCCTTCGATCTAAACACCATTTTCTGTGTGAAATAAGATTTGTATTAACCCATCCTATGTGACAAACTGTAAATCTGCTTCTCTTCCCTAGTAGCCCTTTTACCCCCCCCCCCATTTCAGAAAGAGTGCTGCAAATGTATTGTACTGATATTGGCTTACCCATGTTTCGTCTAGGTCAAAGCTAAAGGTCATGTTTCACCTGATAGATATTATGCATAATGCACAAGAATTTCAGTCATCCCCAACTAATTCCATCAGAAATGTTGCCCGTCATGGGTTTTTCTGTATCTAAATACTAAGCGTTTCAGAACCCTCTTAGTCGATCCTGGTGGTGTAGTGGTTACCATACTTGCCTCCTACACCAAAGAACGTGGGTTCGAACCCGGCCAGGACCGATGGATTTTTTCGGGCGTAAAAATCATAAGTACGGCTTCCTTCGGAAGGGAAGTAAAGCCGTGGGTCCCGTGTCGTACATTTACGGCACGAAAAAGAACCTCAAGCCTGAAAGAGAGGCCTCTGAGCAAAATTTGTCGGCCGTTTCAAACCCTGAGTTGAATGGGACGCTGATGACCTGAGATGTTAAAGAGCGTCCATAAATAAATTAATCAATAAAATCAAGAACCCTCTTAGTGGAAGAACCAGATCCTGCATACCCCTAATCTTATCTCTGAGCTCCATCGTTAACTTCTTCGCTGTGGGAAATTCTTTGTCATAAAATGAAAAAACACTGCGCCGTACTACACCTTTTTCAAAAGTGTCCAGGTTTGTCACTCTGTTCCGTACGCGCATGTGCTTTTTCGGCGATACAAGTCGGTCCTGGTGATGTAGTGGTAACCATACTTGTTTCCTAAACTCAAGATCGCGGGTTCAGTGCCGAGCTGGATCAGTAGTTTTCGCGCATGAAAATGCGAAGTATGGCTTTCTTCGGAAGGGAAGTAAAGCCGTGGGTCCCGTGTTGTACATTTACAGCACGAAAAATAATCTCAAGCCTGAAAGAAGAGGCCTCTGATAAAATTTATCGACCGTTTCACGGCCTGAATTGAATGGGACGCTGATGAATTGAGATATTAAAGAGCGTCCTTAAATAAACCAAATGGAATCGGCGATTCAAACAATTTCGCCGCTTCTTCTGTGAGCACCGTTTTAGTTTCTCTGCACACACGTGAAACAGTTGATATGTTTAATGAGCACGCCCCTGCCGTCAGTTCTTGACATTTTGTAAAGTGAGGTTTTTGGCGGTTTTAAGAAATGGCACGCACTGAACACCACAGCCCTAACTTTATTTCTATATCCACTGGTACTGGGTTTGCTAAGCTACATTTTCATATAAACTTTTAATAATTTTATAAACGCTAGAACAGAGCCTATCACTGAAAGAACTGAACAAGAGTTTAACTCACGACTGAGGTGCCTACAATGTTTCTCTACTCTTTTGTTTTTTGTTATTGTCCGCCAAAGCCTAATTGCTTCAACTTGGAGGTTACAGTCATAAACTTCTATCTAGCTAACGTTCCGTGCATCTGCTTTTATCAATTAAAATATGCCTCAAACAATGCATGAATTTTGTGCGAAGGAATGTTTTTTGAAAAGGGAGCTTTGAATACTTCAGTTTACAATTTGCATGTCCATGAGCAGGCAAAATCTGGTACCAGCCTTATTGGAATAAAAAATGTAAATATAACTATTTAGTTTTATTCTTTAATGCAATTTATTTCATTTTAAGTATTTTTCTCCGTTTTACAGTGACATATACCTGGAAAATGGTTTTAATTTAATGAGAAATGACGACATAAGGAAAACAAGGATAAATTATTTGTAGGTTCCTTTAGTACACGGAGAATCAGACATTCAGAAGTATTGATTATTTCTATGAAAACATTAAAAAAACACAGCAACTTAACATACGCCAGCAATGTATTTGTTACTATTATAAGCATAACTATAACTAACAAAGTTTCAGTTTAAACACCACTAAAATAACTATGAATTAATAAGGCCTAAAATTCGACTTACTACTTAGTACTTGTTCAGAAGAACGCCACCTTTTACCCTGTTGCTTGCGTTTGGAGTTTTACAAGCGACAAGCTCTGGTGTCTGTATGAGGCAACGTCGCTAGTGCCTTATTAGTGGAAACGCCTCAAACGACAAGAGTTTTGAACCGCACAGTAGTGCAGGTTTAACTTTCAGTGCGGTATGTGGCTCTACATAAACAACCGAAGAGCGGAGATATACGTGAGTAAATCTAACCAATATTTACTGACCGATTTAAAGCCAAGTAAAGATAAAACGATAATGTTTGTTACACCTACAAGAGTCTCTTCTTGCCATTGAAGAACTCCAGTAGTTCGAAATATAGCAATTTCAAGTCTGACTTTATCTAAGTTTTTTATCCTTATCTACTTTTATTATTACTGTTAATTTGTTACAATGGTAATAGTGTTATTTTAATTTAATTTTTCATTTATATTATATTATATATAGCTAGAATTTTTTATAAACAAGTACTTTAAAACTACATTTTCTCGCGTTAAAATATTTGATGTGCATGTCCTGTAGGAATTAATTATATTATACAATATATAATTTTAAGCAATATATGTAATACAAAACTTAAAATGAGCCATGTTCAAAGTACTTCCATCCATGAAGCCTAAATCAGAATTTATTGTCATGTTATGTTATACTTATTGGGGTGTTATTTGTATATTTTACCTTTTCTTGTTTTTTTAATATTTTAAGTGAGCAACGATTTCTCTTACTAGATTAATACATTTTATAATTGCTCTAACACCATAGTGACGCGGATGATTTAGTTTCTATGAAACTAATTTCCTTAATATAAAAAAGCCCTCAAGTAAAAACTTTTTTTTTTTCAGCTGAAGTGTTTAAAAATTTTGGTTCAGTGGTATTATCACTGTGCATTTAGAAAGTTGTTGTGAAGATCTTAAACTTGTACTACTTCTAATATCTACACTCGAAATTATGCAGTGAATATCAAATCTATTCTAATGTTATCTTATTATTTTTAGTAAAATATGGATTTCTCATTTAAAAAGCGTATAACAGCGATTAAAATATACTTTATCGTTATTCATAGTAACCAGTTTACACTCAAGATTCCAATTTCTTCCCGTTCATCTAATAAATACAGCAGTTTAATAACAGATTTAGTCCATCAGATATTCAATATTGAAATTCTTAACTCTTTACATTATTTGTGTTTACCTTGCAGAAACCTCTTTATTGAGAGATAATATATATTGTCCCTCATGAACTTTAATATAACCAATAAAGAAAAATTTGTACAAAGTGAAAATATAGATAACAAGAACAGAAGACAAAAAGCAAATCTAAATAGACTGGTTTCGAAACTTTCCTGCTATCAAATCAAGAAAGGTTATTGCGAATGCATTTTAACACCTAACGCTCTTCCCCCTTATCTAAAAACCTTAATAAACCACGTTAAACCCTTCAAATCTGCTTTTTAAAATGCCTGTGTAAAAAGACATATAATTGTATAAAGGAATATGTGAATGATAAAGCATTATATTTATTCAAAATAACTGTAATGATTTTATATTAATGTATATGTAAGTATGTGTAGCACTATTAGTTTTGTCTGTTTCTGCTTCTCTAGTTATTTTTGTTTAGCTAAACAAAAACTTTGTATTTAATTTCTATTGTGTACATCATTTTTAAAGAATGCATACTATTGTAATCACTGTAAATGACATATTTCAAGTTCATAAGTCTTCATGACTAATTCAGGAACTCCCAAAATGCTCTTGGAAGTAAAATAAGCTAAACCAAATAAACTGAAGCACGCGGAATAGTTGAAATATGTTCCAAATCATATGGTGTTTCTATTTCACTTTTATTATTTAAGTTAAAGACTACTGCACGTAGAACATTTCAAAACAGAGACAAGCAGCAAAATGGGGGTGCTTTAGCCATCAGTGTACATATGAAAGTATACTACACCTACGTTTTACGAGCAGTGCTCATACGCACAGCACTGACAGTGGCGTCATCTGACCTGACTCCGTGGCGCATCAACTTTCTTTCAGTTTTCCGTTTCAGTTGACTGGAAATGAATGGTTCCACAATAAACAAATAAGAATTTATAAGAAATAACTCCGCTTTGCTACAGAAAGACATTAATATTTCATAATATTTTAATCTCATATATATTTTATTTACGTGCTTACATATAGCAATAAAATTAGCCTTTGTGTTTGTACCTGTATTCTTCAAAATTTTTGAAAGTGTAACAAAAGTTTTCAGTAATGCGTAGAACAACACTTATAACACTTAAAATTCACCGCTAATTGTAGCCTCATGACTATTATAGGGGGTTCCTAACTCAATACAGGCTTTCCAATAAGATATAAAACAATTGAACTATGTACTATTCGTAATATCAATTTTTTTATAACACCTAACTCAACTCAAGCGCTTATTCGTCAATGCAAAGAAGTTCACATTTTACACAGCACCAGAAACAAATGCATCTGAGAACTGTAACGAAACAGTTTTACGGCTTTCAATCCAATATACTTGACATGTTATACTTCCCTTGTAATACCCAACGTGTTCGAGAGCGAATAGAACGATGTGTCGTTTAGAACAATTATTATTTGCAGGACAAAACCGCCATATTTTTGTAAAAGCTCAACTGTCAAAGTGGACTGAACTAGAGAATTTGACATAATTGGACTGATAAAATACAATCAGATAGATATGACATTTTTCCATTCATAGTTCAGATAGACACTCCAATAAAATTAATTTAAAAATTCAGTTCAATTTAAAATGGATGACTTTTAAATATTGTCTTAATACTCTTTTAAAAACATTGAAATTTGTTACTTAAAGATTTCCGTAGGAATTTTGCTGACAATTCTAATTGTAAGGCCTATAGGTAACTTAGAACATTTAACAGTATTGAAATTGCTAATGGTACATCGCGTCTTGGTCTTATAAAATAATTATGCATTTTTTTCTCTTTAAGATAAATACTTCTGAGTTCTTATAAAAGTTACTGCATTGTATACAAATAAGCCAGTTAAAGTAAATACCGGGCTTGCAGCATGCATCCTCACCGCTTGCATGGGACTTTGCTCTAGGCCAAGGTCAGCTACCCTCCCTACTCGCGACCGCCCGCCCGCCTTTGAACGTTCCAGCCCTCGCCATTCTACATTCGTTCGCGAAGACTTCGAACCAGGTATTTGAGTGTGTGTAAATGCTATTACAAATACGAACCAGCTGGTCTACCTCGTGGGGAATTTATCCGGAAGCTCCCTGGGCAATTGCCTTCTTCCGGAACTTCAATTTACGGGACTGTAATTAAATTATACTACTGGTTCAGTGTAAAATAAGAAACACATACGAAGACGTAGAGTTTTAACAAAAGACTAAGTAACGTTTGTCGACAAAACAACTTAAAAATTAGCATGAGTGGGGATTTCAAAGTCTTCTGTACATACAGCAACAAAATTGTTAAAACTCAACCCTTACAAGTGTACACCAGCGCAATGTCCGCGACAAGGTGATCCCGTAGCACGTGTGCGTTATTGTGAGTGGTTTCTTTCATCAGTAACTAAAGAGTTAATGGACTCGCAGCTTGTGTTCCTTTCAGAGGAGCCACTGTGGCATGTCCGAGATGCAAAAGTACATGCGAGCGCTAAGAAATTATTCCGGAAGTCCTTTATATAATTTTGCCTAAAAACCTTCCTTAGGCAGTCCCTAGGCTTAAAATTAAAAATTATCCTTAGTGCTCTTTTGTTTTATAAACATCCTTTGAATATCAGTAGGTGTCGCAATTTAGATTTAGTATATTGCACTCAATTATTATTATGTTTTTCTTTAACCTCAACAACCATCCTATTAAGTGGAATTGGAGCCCGACCTGTAGAAAAACTAAAGCAAAATAAAATATTATTTTCAAAACACACGCTCTATTTCATTTATTACAAATCAAATAGGTGTGGGTCTTGCAGGATAAATGACTGTCTTAAAATTTAGTTGTCATTCTAGAATATAAAATAAAACTATTACAATTAAAAGTTAAAGGAAATGAACTCTTACTGCTAATGTACAGACCAGCAATGTTAAACCGGAAGCCATCTGCTCACTTTTCATCTTTTAATTGACGGAGGATTTCTATTATGTCTTTTGCTGTGACTAGCAGCAGACGGTTTTGCGATGTTTCTGTGAGGCACCGCCGTCTTCAACATATACCAGCCCTCTTATGGTGTTTTGGTGGCATGGGGAGGCCAAATGCCCGGGTTATTTTTGGGGATGGCGATGTAACAGATTAGCACACGGGCTAATTATGTTTGACGATGTTTATTGTTGCTGCAGCACGAAGCAGCCGTAGATCATGAGGTTTCAGAGCAATGTGTGTCGGATAATTTATAACTGGAATATCTAATAATGTCCATAGCGTCGCCAAATGTTCGTTCTATATGCACTACTCAATAATATAAACGTTCATTAGTAATTAATCGCATTAGCGAAACCACGCAAGTTCCAAATATTCTCCCAAAAACGTCGCTTACTTATCGCGTCTCTCGTCCACCTCCAGGGCGTCTTAACTCCCTGGTCCTCCCTGTATGACCCCCCTAGCACACCGAAACCACCTTTTATATTCTACTGACTTTGCACATACCCCTCGTCATTTTGTTTCCATCCCGCCAGAAACAGAAATATTTATTTATTTATTTATTTTTGCATTGGTTCTTAATCCAACTGGTTCGCATCCAAGGATTTCATAAATTTATTATGTTGTAGTGGATGGTGCTACGATTTATTACTGCTAAATGTGCTACGGAGCATATTGCACGGCTTCCAATAATTTAGCTCACTCTACTTTAAATTTCATTGCATGACGATATTTTATAGTCGTTTTGTATTACAAAGAATGCTCTGAAAACCTCGTAATGCGTTGCTTCTATACGTAGCCTTACGATATTTATGATGTTCTCATAGAGGTTGATTTCTTTAGCAACATTTGTCTTCTCCTTGCTTATTTTCACGTACTTTGAGGCGAGAGTCATGTGCCAAGCAACTGAAATCAACATAGTTGACAGGCTTAACGCTAAGTATGCAATTAGTCACCAAAAATTCGAAGATATGTGCAAATGTATTCAAAATTCGTAACAGTTAAAATACAGAAAAAAATGATAATTAAATATGATCAAACCCTCCAATTCCCTAATTATCACCTCCTGCTTCCCCCGGTAACGAGCTGGGCCTCGGTCAAGTTTGTCTCCCGGTCAACACCACTCACCTCCTGACGTGCATATCCTGCGGTACCTCATCACCTTGTTACTTTATCTCTCAATTATTCCCATTTTTCCTCTCCCACTTCGCCTTCCCCACCCGTCTTTGTTATACCCTTATATCCTTTGTCCTTGTTTCCCTCAAAATTATTTTCACAAAGGCTTCTTATTGGTCCTGGTGATGTAGTGGTAACCATACCTGCCTTGTAAATCCAAGATCGCGGGTTCGAACCCGGCCAGGATCGATGGATTTTTTCGGGAGTAAACATCCTAAGTATGGCTTCCTTTGGAAGAGAAGTAAAGCCGTGGGTCCCGTGTTATACATTTACGGCACGAAAAAGAACCTCAAGCCTGAAAGAAAAGGTCTCTGAGCAAAATCTGTCGTCCGTTTCACGCCCTGAATAGAATGGGACGCTGATAACCTGAGAGTTTAAAGAGCGTCCGTAAATAAACCAATCAACTAAAGGCTTCCCAAACACAATACATGCAGGTATAATAGAAGTTCGCATGAACTGACCTGTCTCTCCCTTTCATAATGCTTGCCTTAATTGCCTGCTAATTCCAACCTTCTGTTTCCCCTTTAGGTAGCAGTCCAAATTCTAACATATAAACAATATTCTCTCTCGAAACTACTGGCTAACACAATTACTTTAATTATGTATTATATTAATTAATATCAATCGGGTTATCGGCTGTCTAACAACTGCCCATTTCTAAATGTTAGCTGCTGCATACTATACTTTAAATTAATTAATTACTTTTAATTCTCACAGTATTGACATTAATGGCAGCCAATATCATTGATATATCATCGGTATACATGGAGAGATGTTTCACCATTAAGACGATTCTTAACATCATTTACATACATATAAAAAGCAGTGAATTCAAGACAGATCCATGTGGGAGTCCATAAACAAGAGACAATTTTTTGGATACATTATTCATAATTTTAACAATGTATTGTGTTTCTTTAACAAAGAATAAAGTCAGTTACTTACCTAGGTCTCTTAAATATTACTACAGTACTGCACCGGGAAGCTCCGAGCAGTCCGAAGTATGGAGTATTGTGCTTCAGTGTCTAAACTCGACGCTCTGTTGTGTAAACACGTTTGCCATGGGACGGTTTCGCTAAGACTTTAAACTGTTTTGATCTCCGTTGAAAGCGAAGGTTCTTTAACTGATGAACACTTAACATGTACTCATAGTGACAAATACCACTCTACTGATTATTTCACACCACAGAAATGCAACGCAATAAATACGGGACATACCTTGATGATCTTTCCCCCCCTAGAACTTAGGTTACAGCCAGCCAATTGTTTATTTATGTTACGTAGACATGAGCAATGGGCGAGGTTCTCTCAGGGAATGGCTTCCTTCAGAAGGGAAGTAAAGCCGTGGGTCCCGTGTCGTACATTTACGGCACGATAAAGAACCTCGAGCCTGAAAGAGAGACCTCTGAGCAAAATTTGTCGGCCGTTTCACGCCCTGAGTTGAATGGGACGCTGATGACCTGAGTTGTTTAACAGCGTCCATAAATAAATCAATCAAAGAAAAAAAAAGTAGAGGACTAAATTACTTAAAATAATGTTAATAATTATTGAAATAACTATTTTGGTTTAATTGACCAGGAGTTTTTTTATGCACAATGTTCTGAAATCTGTAGTGTAATTTACTTATTTTATCCTGTTATTTGATATTATGATGATAATTGTTTTGTTGTTAAAATGTTTTAATTATTTTGTTTTATTGATTGCCTAATAAAGCACATTTAGAATTAGAAGACCAGCCAGCCAACATAACCGTATAAACTCCTATCTCTCAGGGAAATAACATTGTCACGTTTCATTCAGTACTATTTAGTGCTAATAGATAGTGTATGCGTAAGTGATAGTAATTGTTTATTAATTTATTCCTTATTTATTAATTAAGGTAAACGTTCTTTATAATATGAGAAAAAAGAAACATTCATGATTTAAGCTCAATCTTTGATATGAAAGTAAAACAGTGACAACACCAGGGAATTATTAGGTACCTCGTGACTGTATGTTAATTGTTCAAAATAAAGTGATATTAAGGTGTGTCCCGCACAGATTTGTCACATCTGAAACTTAGAACTAAAGCATACGTCACTTGCTTGATTCCTAAAGCTAACCTAACACTTATTCATAAGCACGGGAAAAATTAAACTTTTCATTTATTTGATTCTGATCTACGAGTTACATTTTTTTCAACAATTTCAAAAAAAGAGCCTAGGCAAAATGACATAACTCATGACGACTTCAGCATATCTTCCGTTTTGGAGCTTATTGGAAAAGTCACCAGTGCTCGATAATGGTTCGAAGATTTAAACAGAAGCAATCGTGCAGGTTGAATCCGTCATGCAGGTGCAGCTTGAAGGGCAAGATATTTACTTTCAGTGCGTATCGTAAACATTATGAAGGCAGGCAGTAAATCACAGCAGTGAAGAATTGGCTACTGCTTGCTACTATGAAGCAGTTTGGGACCTATAATGACATAGCCACACAGGTTAGAATTGGGCTATGTTCCATTTAGATAGTGGGTCAGGGAAATAGAAAGAGCGCATGGAGGAAGGTTAAAAACTCTTATGTAACATGGAAAGCTTTCTGCCCCGCATCTGGATAGGAAGCGGACTTTCAGAGGGACTCCTCCGGAAGGCGCTCTACCGGCGTTGGGGTGTTCTATCAGGAAATTGTTAGGGACTCCATCTGCTTCTGCGCAGTCACCGTCTGTAGATCCTGGCCCCATATCACTTCAATCTTTGGACTATATAATGCGTTTTGCCAGCACTAAAAGAGTGCATTTGATGAAACTGCCTTGCTCATCATATATACAAATTTTTAACTCCCGTGTAACTCCCGTGTAGAGTTGGGCAGAGATGCTAATTTTTTACAGCCACATTAAAAGTAATAGATATTAATGGCATCTTAATTTATTTACAGGTAGAATATTTACAATGTATATACTTAAAAGCATATACAAAACTGAATTAATTCAATGGAGAAAGTAAACACCTTTATGGTGTCCCGGCAACTTGTTGCTTGGTCTGTGTAAGTCTTGCCATGTGTAGATTCTTTGCTGTGTATATCTGAATTTTTTTTATCAATGTTTCCTCATATCATTGCTTCTTCCCGGAGGGGTCCCCATTGGAGGATAGGCATAGAGGGCTAGTCGTCAACAAGACTCAAGTACCGAAAGAATCTTCCTCCAAACCTGGCCATCCAACCATCCACCTATCAGAATTTGTGTACATTCTTTGTGAGATTGCAAGAATTAAATTTCTAAGTGGCTTTCCTCGGACTAGTCCATGATAACAGTGTTGTGCATATTGTAAACCTGACATGGGGCATTTTAGCCGAACAAACTGATATCATAGTACTTGATTGTGCAGCAGTCGCCTGATTTATGATAATTAAGAATGTCTGGGCTAGACTGGTTTCTGGCAACGTGAGTAAACATTCTGTTCTTTATTTTACAGTTCTATTTTTATTTTGAGACAGAGAAGATGTGAATTCCTTTTGTAGTAAATGAAAACTGTATGTGCAACAGATTTACTCATTTCTCTCTGTAATGATAAAATAACAACATACAGAAGTATTCTGTATAGCAAATGGTTATGTTTACTTTCCTATTACAAGAAGAATGCGTAAAACACCAAACTGAATTGTCATTAGTTATCAGTACATCACGATTTTGTACTAACTGTGCCTTTAATTGATAATTTAAACTGATTTCTACTTTTCATCGCAGATATCTACAGTATATTTAGATAATCAATTTTGTTATTATCCTGATGTATGGCTAATCACACTAATCATTTTTATGAAGAATTTCACCACTAGCCGCCACTGTGGGTTCATACACAGAAATTGCCTACCATATATCATTGACAATGTGCATGCCCGCAATATAATGGCATGCTCATATTTTCCAGCCACTTTTCACCAGTGATAATAGCAGCGAATATTTACCTGTAGGAGTCAACATTTCTAATGGTTTAGTGGATTTGGGTTGTGGAAGGGTTGATTGTTTGATTTACTGGAGATTGGTGCTGATAGATTAATTAATTGGGAACGGATTAAGTAGTGCGGGCCGCTAATGTATGGACCACCTTCTGCATTGTCTCCCCTCCACTGTCGATTATTGCTTTGAAGATGCCTCGGCTCTGGCTCTTATATAGTTACTCCTAGTTACAAGTAGGGATAGCTACCATTCCATGTAGATGTGCTGAATTTCCTGGTATTTATATCGAGGGGAAGGAGGGAAAGATAGCTGGGGTGATAGAAGACGCTTCATGAATTAAATTGTAACTACAGTTTGTTCTTGATTGATTCCTCACTGACTACTTGCATCACCGCATATTAATAAGAAGGAGAACGTCAGATTGTTACCTCACATTTATGTTGTTATCACAGCTGAATTGTTCACACCAATATCAAAAGTTACGTTATATATATATTGCAACTCTGTTAGACACTCGTAACCGCTTGAGCATGCATACTTTAAATTCTCTACACTTGCCTAAGGCCTTTGTCTAAAACATACTTTCATTGATATTGTTTTCTATACAGGAAAGTACACACTACAATTTAATATTACTCCTCACTGAAAGTTGTTACTATTCACGTACTTTATATCGGAATTTATACTTAAAAATGGCGCATCCTGCCTGCTGTGAATCGAAACTCAAATTACGCCCTGCCTCTTCCGAATCTAAGCTTCAAGTGTGTCACTGAGACCTCAAAATGTTTCTTTATACTATTTTTAAATTCTAATCAGTTGAGAAACTACAGTAATATTGCAAATTTTCCTAATAGAAATTTCGAGAACTTTTCCTCGAATTCCCTGCTCTTATTGGCTACGGGGATTTACAGACGTTCTTTCTGATTAGCGCTTAAAATGAATTTTATGCAAAAGTCTGTCTATTCGCTGCTTTTAAATCCCGGACGGTTGGTCCAGTCTTTAAATGTTACGGGCTTTTCTACACCCACTCTTGTGTGACTTTACCCTCACAAATTTCTTTACAATTTTGTCCTTTTAAACGACCAAACGGAGTAAAGCTTCTGGCCTGTGTACAGAAGAAAAACCTTGAAAAGACCCTTCTTTCCTTTGTTAAAAGTTTCCCCAAGAAATTAACGGTGAAGAGCATGGCTTTCTAATGCATTTCTAGCTCATTATAAATACATATTACAGAGTAATATACGTTTTCACATTCTTTTTGATTAATACTAAAGATGAATATATTCCTGTTGGTGAGCGCTCAACATTGTCATTAGAAATATTTAATTTAATGCACAATGAAGCAAATGTGATAAGTAGAGTTAATTATATACGTCATGAAATTAATTGTGATAACGTAAATTATTAAGGGATTGAAGCCAGCAACTACTGCTTCAACTCTTGATCATTATACAAAATGGCATTACTGTTAGCAGTTGCGAAAAAATTAACCAAGTTTTTATAACATTGTACGAAAGTGAGATTAATTTCCTGATATCATTCAAGAAGCTGATATATAATACTTTGTATAATCTTCACAATAACTGCAGAACGCATGGTGTTTTCTAGCTTGAAATCCAGGAATGTTACTGGGTAAAACTTTCTGAGGAAGCATACAAAATAAATATATGTTAATAAACTTAATAATGTTATTTTTTAGAGTTGGCATATATATTATTAGCTTCAAATATCAAAAAATTAAATTTACTACAAATAATTTTATTCAAAAAATACTCTAATTAATTTACAATAATGCATTACAAATCATCAGTATACTATATGGTACATGTTACCTGAAAACTTTTTTTTTGAGTGGTGTCTAACGCCCGTTTTTGCTACTGAGGCACCACAGACGGTGAACACTGATGATACATGAAATGATAAATTGGAGAAAGCTTTTTTAAGGAAGGAAGCGTTCCAGGCCTAAGTTTAGGTTACCTTTCCGGCATTTGTCATTTATGAGGACTGAGGAAAACCTCATTCATAGAGAACGGTCCTGGCGGGATTGGAACCTTCTAACATCATATAATGAAAATATGGAGAGGAAAAATATAACAGGAAATAAACAGCAATTGAAATTATTATATTTATATCTTAGAAATTATTTTTAAATATTTGTCAATGTTTATTAAAATCACAATCATTCGTTGGTATTTCTTCTAAATATTGCCGTTGCTGTATGAAAATAACACTAAAATTAAAGCTCTCATTCTTATTGGTGCAGTATCACATTATCTATGTTCTAACTAACAGGGGAGGTGTAAGTCTCTTATTTCCTATTTGTGACTATTTTATGACCCATACAAAGGAAGGTTTGATAAGAGTTCTAAGCAAGATGTCATCTTCCTCCACATCCATTAGGGCTTTGATATCGAATCCCTCCCACTCTCTAGTTTGTCACTTTCTCTACAGTTGTGTGTGTACCGCCTTTGTTCCAACACGTTACAGATCGCTGGATGGGATTTCATAGGAAAAACAACACTTTTCTACCAAAATAGCTGATGTGTTGTTTGTTTTCATCCTAATCCTAAGTTTATTTTTAACGAAATTAATGTGGCTAAACTGCATTTGAGTGTGGTAACGTAAGAATAGAAAACACTAATGAAATCCATTTAGAAAATGGATTTTTTCCTGCAGCATCTTTATACTGATTAGCTTCTTGCCAAATTTTTACTGTAGAAGACGTGTTAACCAATTTCGTGAAACTTATACTTCTCTATTGATTTTCAATTCTGTCTATACTATCTGCATAGCCTAAAGCCAAAGCCAATTTAGTAACTGACTGTTCACTGATTTAAAACTTTCATTAATTCTAAACCAAGACATTTTCATCAAAACGTTAACATTACCATGAAGCCTATCCTGATTTTTTTTGACAAGCTTTATAGTGATTTTTACAGACCTAATACGTACGTTTTCTTTGATATTTTCTGACAAATTTCAAATTTCCAGCTCATTTTCCACTGAGTTCCCAAAATATGGGGAAGGATCAATATAATCGTCTATGTCGAATTTTATGTAACAATTTTATCCTTATTTTTAAAATCCTACCACTTATAGAATACACCAAGATTGCTAAAGTTTCCAATAATTTTGTTAGGATCTGCACTTTCTGACTCAAAGAGTTTTGAACTTCGTTGTTTTAAATTAGCACAAATTGACCTTATTAATGAGGTTCTTGCATATATTGTGTAATATTTCTGCAGTATAAATATGATTCTGATGTCTTGCGATATTAAAATGTGAACTCAATTCGTGGCACTGTACTAGAAGTCTAATAGCTGCTAGTTCGACAGACGCCCATCGAGTTTTAGGTACAAATTTATGGTATTTGCAGAGGGTCACCTTTATCATAATTAATAGTGTGATATAGTTCTTTGTAAGCAAGGCGACGTGCTTGTAAGTTTCTCGAATAAGAAATTGAATGTTATTAGGCAATGACAGTATTAATACCACACATGACACACAAGCCTTGTGTACCGACACCTTGAATTTAGTTTTATACTTGTGCAATACCATTCGCATCACACTTTTCAAGTTCAACAATATCTAGGAATGTTGACTTCAGTACTAAGTACCGTATTCCTACTGCCAGCAACTTTGTAACGTTGGTTCGTCTGTGATAATGCTAAACGTTGTCTAGCAGTATCTGATGAACATAGTAAAGAGCAAGTACGTTTATAATTAATTATTTGCTCTGTGTAAACTGTCTGCAAATGTACAGCCCCTAAAAGTAAACACTTATTTACATAAATGAGACAAAGCATCACTGAAGGAATAATGAGAAGCTATAAACAACGCTAGTTTTGCTGCTGCTCTTATACTATTCGTTACTGAAGAACTTGGCTCAAAATCACGTTTCCTTCACATCGACTCCATTACACACACTGATCACCTTTTTCACTACTTCTCGAGCTTAACTACGGAAAGTTGTTCTTTTCATTCGGTGTTGTGGTTCATTCATTATTTGTATCTGTAACATAATTAGTACATTAATGTAAAACTAAACGCTAACTGTTAATTAAAAATGCATTGCAAAGCGTACAACCATTCATAACAACATTGCTTTTGTTAACGCAACGAGAATGGACAGACTCGTCGGTAAGTATTTGAAAAGTTCTCCCGCCCTCTCATACGTAGATAACCCCTCTCCAGGGTCTGCAATTATGCAGTATACTATTTTGTGTGTGGTCTGGTTTTGTTCTCACTAGAGAGGAGCCATTGGTCTATATTAGAATTACCCCACAGCTTTCAAGAGAAACCATTTAACAAAGACTCTTTTTTAAGATTTAGAACTACTCGCCCTGGGCCAGTGCAACTATCACAAGAAAGGTAGTTGGCAGGCCATGCAGCGATAGAAGTTTTCAAAAGAAAGCAAAATCTGTCTTTAAAATTTAGGTTTATCACCGTGTAGTTGTTAGGTCCTAAATATATCGCAAAAATAAACATTTGGCAGCATTCGGCGGTTACAGAATTCTGCCTATAGTGCGTGTAAACAAAGGATATGCCATTTCATCTAGTATTATTTGGAAAACCGAGCAGATCATATAAAATGGCTAGAAATGAAAAGGAAATGGCTAAGAATACCCGTTTTTTTTTCCTGATCATTAGTGGCTAACTAGCTTCTCAAAATGGCCAGTGGTAGATTAGCAACCCTGCTCTTCGAATATTTAAAAATGCTTATTGCAATGAATAGCGCCTTCATCTTTCGCTTTTATATAATAATTGTTTTTAGAAATTATGCTTCCCCTATAGCTTACAAAACAAAATGGCTGAGACACAGTTCTGGAGGGAGAGAGGGGTCTTGTAGCGCACTCTGTTGCAAGTCGGATTTTTACATCGAGTGTATACCAATTACAGTTACTAATGACCCCAGGGGAATGCAACTGGAGCTTCGTTTGATTCCACAGTCGCCGCTAAGAAAGATCAGAAATTAACGTTGTGAAAGAGTTGCTAAATTTCTCTCAAGTACATAAGGGCAAATGAGAGCACGATAAAACTTATTAACGGACATTTTTAAGCTGTGATAAAATGAAAATTCCAATTTTTATGCTGAAAGTTAGCTTATAGACATTTGCCAGGAACACCGAAAACATTTACACAGAAAGTTGAAAGTGCATTGCATTCTCTGTTCTGATACGGGAGTATGTTTCGATATTTATTCTGATGAGCTGCAAAGACAGGGAAACGAAACAAAATTAACATTTCACATCTGGCTATTTGTCGTTAATTGAGATAGAGAAGTGCATTGCACGAGCTCCTTTGAAAGCCATTCCCCACATTACTGCATACTTAATACAATTCAGTTAATAACAATAAAACAGTTGTTACATTTTCAAATCCAAATGTATAATTATTTTATGCTTCATAGTGTTCACAAACATATGTACGATAAATAATTAATTTTGCTACATTCCCGAATATTATTATTTTTTTCAATTTCATAACTTTTTGCTGACAAAAATATACACTTTTATATGTTTACAATAAATAATTAATTAGCTTATGACAAATTTATACTCAGTTCATAGCTTAATACAGCTTTTCTTCTTTTCCCTCTTTTTATGTTTTGTTTGCTTAATTGCTGTAATTAATAAAATCTACTAATTCCTAAACTCAATGTTTTCAGAATAATAAAATGAATTCTAGTATTACGCATAATAATAATATATATTTTACAAGGCTAGTAACAGTTTAATTATAATGAAGCACTAAGGTTAGAAATTAGATTACAAAGAATAAGCAATTTAATTTAATGTCCTAGATTTTAAACAATTAAGAGTTTTATGTCATTATAATTTCATGAATATCATATGCACATAATCATTTGAATCAAATTTCACGTATAAGTAATGGGCCAATTTTACACGAGTAAACACTGTAGCAATGACAAAGGAATACTTAACATTTGTTCTCATTATTTTGGCGATGAAATGCTTGAAACTCTGAAGTCTGGAGCTGTGCTTTCAAGAAACACAGACCAAACCTTTCATGGGCAGAAGATTATGTGAAAACTACAGAGCATAACTCTCCAATTGCTGCCTGAACTGCTTTCTGATTCTAGTTCTAAACTTTCCTGTGCTGCCAAACTGTTTGAGACCGCCTGAGACGCTTCAATAGTAAAACGAGCGTTAAACATTATTAAAAAAATTACCGTGGCCATTTTGAGTCTTGTTTCAGATATTTGGCTACATTACTTAAATATTACTTCTGCTCCTTCTGATTCTCCTTCTTTTCTGTTTGCACTAATGCAGCACTAGGGCATAGTTTCATCTTCTTCTCAAGATGAAAAGGTGTTTTAGATGCATCTTTTGACAATTATACCCTTCCACAAAAAGACTTCAGTCAGAGAGAATATTTTTTTGAGTATATCTGCGATAAAGAAAGCTATTTTATAGAAAAAATGTGTTGAAAAATTTAGAAATAAAGGCAAAGAAAAAGATCTGTAAACTTTTTTGCCCAAGGGAGACTAAGGTGGCATGAAAAGATCAAAGAGAGAGAAAAAAAAACACCTTAAAAAAACAATAAAAAGCTTGCAATCGTATTCGATAGTATAATGTGATAAGTGGGGGGAGTAGTTTGTTGATTCAATGATTGTTCACGGATAGATATCAATTTCCTCTTCTCCTGCTGCCTATCGAATATCGCCGCACCATCGCCGTGCTGGCCTCTTAGGCCTATGGGAGAATACTGGGAATTATGCAAAAGACGAACACGTACCGTGGAGTTTACTATAACACGATTTAAATAAATCATGTACTTTATCTTTCAAGGTCCGCCTTTAAGTTCTGAAAATAATGATGAGCGTTGGCAACTAACTCCATGGAGTTTATCACTGCACGTATTGTACTAAATCTTCCACCGTTGCACTTCTTTTCTCTTTGTGCCACTGTTTTCGATATGACTTCCTGTTAACGGTTTGCGTCTTTCTACTCCTCCAGTTCTCCGATTGACTGCTCTTTTTAACGCTTATTCCTTCTCTTTTTCCCCTGGATTTCTTTCCATAATTTTGGTTTCCAGTTATTACATTCACAAGGTCCTGTTGCATCAATAGGTTTTATTGCCCGGCCTGTGCTGGATTTTAACAAAAAAAAAAATCTGTCCGTTCATACAATACCTAGGGATCTGATCCACTCATTTTTCCTTACAATTTTCGAATTCTTAGCGACGACCCTTCTTATAGAAAGCTTCTTACAAAATATGTACAGGACCATCTGGTTCTTTTTGTACCGTACCCAAAACACATTTCCTGGTTTATGTCTAAAAGCTTTGTAAACCAGTTGTACTACTCGGGAAATACGCAAAACGACTTAACTATTAATATGCGAACATATAAACTGTACACAGATTATAATAATATTTATAATATATGTAATTAATTATACTAATATCAGTAATATAAAAATGAAGGTTTGAAGCCATTTTATATTTTCTCAGCTGTCAGCCCAAGTGTTATGAACATGCTAACCTAAATTTATGAAAATTATATACTACGTAGCTTATAACATACTATAAAACTGTTCAGTACAAACACGTCTTTCTTTATTAGAGATGTTATTTTTTCATACAATGGTGACCAGAAAAAGTTTTAATATATATCAAACTATAAATAGACATTCCATACCAAAACTGCACTTTGTAACTCATAAGAATGACAAATGCAAGTAATTCTTGTAAGTCAGATCTCGACATGAAGTGGTTAGGGTATTTAACACCAGTACCTATACAAATGAAGCTTGAAATTCTTGATGGAATGACTTTGGCTAACTTCCTTGGTCACATGTCACAATAATTATTTTCTGGTTTATTGAATGTAAGAAGCCTGGAAAGAAAGATGCAAAGCTGACTTATAGGCCGTTGAGCAAATATTAGGATTAACTTGCCAAATGCTTTCTTCTTCCTACATAATCACTTAGAATTGATGACACTTGAAGACCAAGAATAGATTAACGTGAAGCAGCACAGCAGAAGGTTAGACATATTTAGCAATGGAGACTCTCGCTACGTTTCATACATTGTTGCTGATGCCCAGACCTGCATTGTTCATCCTTAAATAAGCGCCAGTTGTTGGTTTAGCTCGTTCTATTGAGTAAACAGCAAACACAAAGAAAACAAGGGGTGTGGAGACTTTGTTTCAACGAGAGGTCATGTGGCCACTGGAAAGGCAGAAGATAGTTACCACACAGTGAATGAGAAGTAAGCAAATCGCCACATCATTAAATGTTTTTAATACACTTTGTACACTGTAATCTAGGCTTCAGATATGGGGATATGGATCAACTTGGTCTGGTGTGTCAACAATCTCGATCTACCTAAAGTAATGTCAAAACTCCAGGACAGAGAACAGAACAGTCTCACGATAATGCTATTACTTGGACAACCCAACAGGCTCACATTTGAGAACATTGCTGATGCACTTGACATGAATCCCCATTTGGAATCAAGCGATCTTCCTTTCCCCAGTTCCAAAGCATCACTTAGAATGTATAAAATATGCAGGAGAATCCTTTTATAAAATGCATTAGAATAACCATTTTCTTACTGTTTGTTGTTGCATATCTCAGAACTTCTTTAAGGACCATAATTCGGCTTAATTAGCATACCTTACCCACTTAATGATATTTAATAATTAACTGTGCACTTTTTATTCCAAGACAGGCTTGTGTCTCTTCGAGTCTGCAGAAAAATTAGTTTTGCAAATATTTTTCATAGTATTTGTCTTCTGTATTCCCGAGGCATTTTTTTTTTAAATTATGTGTGATGTTAACCGGCATTGCGTTACTTCTCCGAAAGTCTGAAACCAAACCACTGCTACGTAATTCCCTTTAAGATAAGTCTGATGCAGCAAGATGTAGCAAACATGTGGCAAGAGTGGATAACAGGCGACTTATGTGTGAATTAATTGGTAAATATACATAAAGTAGCATGTTTAGGGATAAGAAAGTTACTGTAATAATAATTGTTAAAACCTCTTAGGTTGCCTCAGTTGGTGACCAGGGAGCTCGTTATGCATTTTAGATATAAGGAAGAGCCGTGGCACGAGAAGGAGACCTAGACTACCAGGAGTTACGCACGTTGTTGCCAGCTCTGGTTGACTTTATCCACAAACTCAGTTTCATTCTTCAGCGAACTTGATTGCCTTTGTCTCTTATTTCCTGAGGGTATGACTTGGCTCTGCCTCCGATCCTACACCTACTATCCTAGAATCACTTCTTTCATCTTCGCCACCAGGGATCGAGTAAGAATTTGAAACGACATCGATGATAGACCATCCGCAAGCTGATGAATTGCTGGCGAACACCTCAGCTCGGTCATTGTCAAGCAACGTTACGGCAGCGGTGCAATAGAGGAAAGCAACATCCCGGCTTCTAAGTTTGACAATTGACCAGGCTGGAGGGACTTCTATCCTTGCCGAGGTGAATGAGCCCTTCTCCAGGGAACAACGCTCCAGAGGAATCCAAAAGACGTCGTGGTATCTGACCATCAGCTGTCAGAGTCACCACCACTGAAATCCCGAACTCTGCATCTCCAATTACCTTACATCTGTACAGGTTACTCCAAAATTTCCACTATGAAAGAACACGAGGTTGACAGTTTTGAAATGATAATGATAATTATATTTTTGTGGTACAAGTCGTAAGTTAATTCCACTTACTTTTGATACAGATCCAAAACGTTAAAGAGAATTCAGTGAAGTTGTACAGGCAGCAATCCAAGTAGTTCATCCAACTAATCAGCAGTTACTTTTGAAATTCGTAAAGTAAAAAATTACAGATGGTGCTATATACAGACTTTTAGGTAGGACAGAAAGAGAAACCTCTAGACCCACTCTAGAAATTATTACAGGTGTCTTATTCACTAGCTCAATGGTGATCAAAATTGGAACTCATGCCAGTAGATCTCAGAAGGGAGGTAAGAAGCAGGCTAGAAAAACTCGAAAATCAGGACAAATCGAGATATGTTGAATGAGGTCTGCAGCTAATAGAATTTTTGAAGGGAACATTCATGTCAGGTCTAAAGAACGAAATAATTAAATATAAAAGCAAAAGAGGAAGAAAATGCATTAGCAAAATTAATACAACAACCCTATAACAGGAAGGTGCGGCAAATTTAAAAACGAAAGGTAATTAGGGAGTACCTGGTGTTCATCTTCATAGAATGGCGTACACAATATCTCATTCTTTGCGAAGAGGTAGATGAAGTCTGAAACCTTCCTTTAAGCTTCATAATAAAAGATTTTTTTTTTTTAAATGAACTATATCCTTCCGGCTCCCGCATTTTCACTCTTATTACGTGCAGATACATTATAATGATTGTGATTCACTCATATTAATTTAAGCAAAATTCACGAGTAGAAAGATCCTTTCTTCATCACTTCATGTATAGAGCTTTCGTCCGTGTAGGAAAAAAGCTTTACAAAGATAGGCTTCTTGCCGCCACTGTGCAACTAAAGAGAATTTAGTAACTACACCGCAAGGTGTCGGGGTAATCGCAGCTCTCTTGTCCTTTTGTACAGAAACTCGCAAGGTAATACTCAGCCGCGTCTGTGGCGAAGTGGTAACGTGTGGGATATGAATGTTGAGTGAGTGAGTGAAAATGCGAACCGGCGAAATGTCGGTTCGCGTTTTGATGTGCCATAATTTTTTTTTTTTTTTTTTTTTTTTTTGTCACTCTTCAATATCTCGTAGAAGGTGAATGTCATGTAGTTTTAAAGTGACAAGAATTGCGATTTGAATTGCGCCATTATTAATTTATTTCCTTACGTTCGTAGCTACCGACTTAAAACCTACAGAATTCACCTCCAGTCTACTGAACCAATGCAGATAAAGCAACGGTAACTAACAATCAGTAAGATTTTGTCTAATAGATTAATAAGAAGAAGAAATTTTCAAAACAAAATGAAAAGGCATGAGTTGTGATACGGTAAAATGTGCATTTATTGCAATTGAAGTATCTAGCACGGAAAAACACCAAAAATATCTGTTATTTGAAAAATTATGTACTGCTACTGATAGTTTGTCATGTCAGATTTTATAGTTAGCGTGAATGATTGAAGTTCTGCTTGTCTGAGATTCTTGCTTGCTCAACAAAAAATGACAGCGTATTTTAAATTAAATTTGATATATCAAGGCAAAGAGCCAAATAACACAAGATTGCTTAAGCACTAATATTACCCACGTGTGTTTTATTTTTCTTGCTCTCAGATTTTCTTATAAAAAAAATTACACACATATCCTTATGTCTAATATTTTATGCGGGTTACTACAGGTCCAGATTATATATTTGCAGTTTAATATATTTAGGCTGCTTTCATAAAAATACTAATTGTCTAAATGTGAAACAAAGAATTTGTTAATTTAATGAATGGCATAAGGGACTTGTGTCCCATCCAGGGCTAGGGCCTGCACAAACGAAGGGCTCACTAGTTTCTCCTATGGAGAGCTAGTCCATGTGAGCTATTGTTCCTATGAGTTTGTTAAGTCTATTAAGTATTTGTACTATAAGTTTGGCATATTTGCTTCCGTTGTTCTATTCTTTTTGCAACTCTGTTTCTAGACTCTTCCAGGGTTCCGTGCTACCTGGTCCAGTGTGACCCGACTGCTTTCCTGAAGGAGTTTGCCCACCTCGTTATCGGTCTCACTCTTCCTTACCTATCAATACGTAGATCCCATGTGGTAGCTATCTGTCCCCATCTGCTGCTTGATAATCTTGCTACATGTCCACTCCATTTCCACTTCAGGCTGTTTGCACGTTGAGCCACGTCGTTTAGTCCCGACAATTTCCTAATTGCATAGATGATATTTTATCCACGAGGGATATCCCTAGTACTTTCCGCTCCATTTTACGTTGGGAGATGCTAATATTATTCTTTTCCACTTTTGTTCCGCTCCAAGTTAGGCATCCATATAATATTGTTGGGAATATGCAGGAGTCCAGCACGTATAATCTCAGTTTCCGGCTCAAAGTATTCTCCATCACTATGATTTTCAAAGACCAGAATGCTCTACATGCTGAGGAATTTCTTTTGTTTATTTCTTTGCCCATATGATGCTGGAATGCAACTGTTTGTCATAAGTAGACACACTCGGTTACGTATTTGTGTTGTTGAGTTGACTCTAACGGGCGTTATTTGGTTCTTTGCCTTGATATATCAAATTTAATATAAAATACGCTGTCATTTTTTGTTGAGCAAGTAAGAATCTCAGACAAGCAGAACTTCAATCATTCACGCTAACTATAAAATCTGACATGACAAACTATCGGTAGCAGTACATAATTTTTTCAAATAATAGATATTTTTGGTGTTTTTCCGTGCTAGATACTTCAATTGCAATAAATGCACATTTTACCGTATCACAACTCATGCCTTTTCATTTTGTTTTGAAAATTTCTTCTTCTTATTAATCTATTAGACAAAATCTTACTGATTGTTAGTTACCGTTGCTTTATCTGCATTGGTTCAGTAGACTGGAGGTGAATTCTGTAGGTTTTAAGTCGGTAGCTACGAACGTAAGGAAATAAATTAATAATAGCGCAATTCAAATAGGAATTCTTGAAACTTTAAAACTACATGACATTCACCTTCTACGAGATATTGAAGAGTGACAAAAAAAAAAAAAAAAAAAAAAAATTATGGCACATCAAAACGCGAACCGACATTTCGCCGGTTCGCATTTTCACTCACTCACTCAACATTCATATCCCACACGTTACCACTTCGCCACAGACGCGGCTGAGTATTACCTTGCGAGTTTCTGTACAAAAGGACAAGAGAGCTGCGATTACCCCGACATCTTGCGGTGTAGTTACTAAATTCTCTTTAGTTGTACAGTGGCGGCAAGAAGCCTATTTTTGTAAAGCTTTTTTCCTACACAGACGAATGCTCTATACATGAAGTGATGAAGAAAGGATCTTTCTACTCGTGAATTTTGCTTAAATTAATATGAGTGACTCACAATCATTATAATGTATCTGCACGTAATAAGAGTGAAAATGCGGGAGCCTAAAGAATATAGTTCATTCAAAATACCTTTCTTTTATTAAGAAGCTTAAAGTAAGGTTCCAGACTTCATCTACCTCCTCGCAAAGAATGAGATGCTATGCACGCCATTCTAAATAACTTTTGAAGGTCGAACTGCACTATGAAGCGTTTTTGCCTCCAAATACAACCAAACAAAATTGTCAATGTAACAAAGAATTGTTAACTGCATTGGATTGCTTTTATTTTTTTTTTATTTTTTTTTTTTTTTTTAAGCTGTTCAAATGAGATTCTCTCGCAAGCGTTTGTTTTTGTTTATGCACCCATTGGTGAGTGAATTCTGTAAATGTGCATGTAATGATTTTTCAAAGCACGCTTAGTAGTTTAAGGCACTCTGAGAATATATGGAATTATTTTGTTTTCATTGCTAAATGCTGTCATTAAATGAATATTTTTTTAGAATTAGTTCTTGTTTGAATGCCAATTGCATTTAGCTTTCTTTTATTATGAAAACAATGACTGCTGCTTAAATACGAGGGTAAGTCTATAATTATCCGGCCTAATCATTTTCTAGGTATGATAACTGAAAAGCTATATTACACTTTGTAAGATACTTACTCTGTATCGCAATTCACTTCTCAGATCTTTGAATTAACATTTCAATTTCCCCCCAAACAATAATCAAGATATTGTCTGCAAAATGGGTACAAACAGCATCCATCGCTTTTTCGTCACACTTAAATTTCCTTCCTGGAAGAGCCTTCTTGAGTTTTGAGAGGAGGGAATAATCACTGGGAGCTAGATCTGGACTGTAGGGTGGGTGGTGCACCACTCTGAAGCAACATTTCTTCAAAGTTTCCTTTGCAACCAGAGCTGTGTGCACAGGCACTTTGTCGTGAAAAAGGCACACACCACCACTCAGATTTCTTCACCTTTTATCTTTGATGAAAGCACGTAGTCTGTGCAGTAGGCCAGCATAGTACTCCCCATTTACTGTGGTGTTCCTCTCCTTCAATTCAATGAAGAGTATTCCTTCACAGTCCCAAAAGATTGTGGCCATGATCTTCTTGGTTGACTGAGTGACCTTGCACTTTAGAGGCGGTGCTTCAGCCGGTTCACGCCACTCCATTGATTCTCTTTTGGACAAGGGATCATAGTAGAGGAACATAATTTCATCTCCTGTAAGAATGGTTTGCAGAACTTATCTCTCGTTGCCACGGCAGAGCTTCAAAAATGCCGGACGACAGTGGACTCGTTGCTGCTTTTGGACTGAGGAAAGAAGTCTAGCACCCATCTTGCACCAACCTTATTCATGTTTAAATGCTCATGAACAATTCGAAGGACTGCTGTTTTAGAAAGGCCCAACGTAGCTGCTATTTCTGTAAATTTGAGCCGCCGGTCTTCCATAATTTCTCTTTCCACAAGAGCGATGTTTTCAGGATTGAGCACCTCCAAGGGCCCACCTGCAAGCTCTTCGTCTTCAACGCTTACTCGACACATTCGATAAAGTTTGACCCATTCTTTTACGGTAGAATATGAGAGCGATGCTTCCATATACACCGTCCAATCGCTGTTTACTTTCATTTGGAGTAAGTCCTTTTAGTAATAGTTCTATACTCCATTTTGAACATGTAACAGTCTTCGTCACTTAGCCTTATTTATACAATTATATATGAACAACTGAACACAGCGGAGCGGAAGTTACGGCAGCAATTATTTATTTAATCGATAAGGTATGACACCAGATAAGGTTTTTGTGAATGCGATAATCCGTATCGGTAAGGCCGGAAACTTATATACGTAGCCTCGTATATTATGTGGGACTCACATTTCCAATATTAAGTTATTTCTTATTGAACTACTAATATTTATGTCTCAGGTTGCTTTTACTCTGTGGAGTTTGCTGTAATGAAACATTTACGAAAGTATACTTTTAAACATTAAGTTATGAGCGTTCAATGGTAAACATTGCGCTATTTCACAAATGTGATGTCCCTGAAAGTGTTAAATGACGGAATTTGTTTCATGAACGTCATCGTATTTAATCCTATCTTTGTATATTACTGCGAAGTTGCCTTTAGAAAGTGTTTCAACTTTTGTTATAATTTATTTCACGATGTAAACATTATAATATTTATAATTTATTGCTATTCTTTTAACATGAATGTGAACATGTGAAGCTCTCGCAATCCGAGCACCGTCCAGGAATTGCCGAGTATTTAAAACTTATCTGCACGTTTTAACATCATAGATACAAATTCACTACATTTAATTCCCGAATATCACAATTCTGTCCGTTCCTGAACTCTGCTCACTAACCTTATACTCCATCCCATTCACCATTCACTCCTCGCTAACCTTTTACTCCCTTCACTTTTGCCTTTGCCCCTCTGACATGTATTTTATCGCCACGACCCTCGCTAAATTAAATCCCCTCATTTACTATCTGATTCTCGACTTATAAGTTACACCATTGGCTATTAAAATATTTATTGTATAGTTAAGTTCTCCTTATTTGCTTATTTTTATACGCTGGTCATTAATTAAAATTACTTTCCCCCTACTAACATTCACTATTTCACACAAGCCTGAAATTCCTAGAAACAGCCTGTTATAAATTTCGGGATTTTCCTTATATGCTGCACCTCTGAAGTAATGTCTCTTTCCTCCCTTAGTCATTTTTAGATCATCACTGTTCTCATAGATAACGCACGCATATTTTCCATTCACTTTCGCACTCATTCTCAAAAATAGGCGGCGTAACGGTTTTGACCCCGGCCTGCCTGTAATGAAACACTTCGTCTCTCGGTTCTGACATTTTAATTTCCTTTTAGAACCATTTCTATATCTTTCAGAGTGTGATCCTTAGTTTTTGTTCTACAGTCCCGTCACAGCCATTTCCTCACTTGCCCATCTAAGCTTTTTTGTCTTCTGTCGGTGAATTTCCTTCAGAAATATAATATTCACATGGAGAGAAATGCTGGTGATTTGACACGGAAATCTCCTCCCTTTTGTATATCTCTGTCTTGGTTGGAAAGGACATATTGGCGAGCCGTCATTTGGTTACACATATACAGTAGTTCTTCTTACAGGTGGCCACAGTCAAGCCAACGGCCATACCATGCTGAATACACCGGTTCTCGTCCCACAGTCAACATAAAATGACCGCCACGAGTAGTCGAGGGCGTTAAGGCGCGGACACGTGAGCGGGAGGTCTGGAGTTCTAATCCCGCCAGGACCGTCCTACCTGAATACGGTTTTTTCCAGGTTTTCCTCAATCCTCATAAATTGCAAATGCCGGGGAGGTACCCTAAACTTAGGCCTGGAACGATTGCTTCCTTAAAAGTAAAACCTTTCCTAATATATCAATTCATTTCATGTATCATCAGTGCCCATCGCCTGTGGTGCCTCTGTAGTAAAAACGGGTGTTAAACACCATTCTTTAATTTCAACACAATGAATACAATGCCTCTTGCAAATTACTGTAACCTGCCAAAATTATACATACACGTATGTGTCTCAAATCATATCAATCCATGATAAACATCTTTCTAATTAAATACATACATAGTAAATATCCAATCGGTCCTGGTGGTGTAGTGGTAACCATACTTGCCTTCTAAACCCAAGATCGCGGTTTCAAAACAGGCCAGGACAAATGAATTTTTTCGGGGGTAAAAATCGTAAGTATGGCTTCCTTCGGAAGGGAAGTAAAGCAGTGGGTCCCGTGTCGTACATTTACGTTTTATGAAAAAAAACCTCAACCCTGAAAGAAGAGGCCTCTGAGCAAAATTTCTCGGCCGTTTCACGCCATGAATAGAATAGGGCGCCGATGAGCTGAGATGTATGTTAAAGAGCGTCCGCAAAAATATCCATATCGACTCAATACTTTTATAAATATAGCTCTGTATCCACAATTCTTAGATCTATGTAATTATCACTGCAATCAAGTTATTAACCTAATAAAGGCAGCCTATAATCACGGTAAGGTTGCAGGCTCGACTCGTAGCATTAAAAATCACCTCTTAAGGAATTAATTTTTCACAGTAGAGAAACGACAGGTTAAGTATCCGGGGTAGAAATATTCAAATGAAAGAGGTTCGCTGTTTCGTGCTTGAAAGAAACCATTGTCCAGCATGATGCACATCCGTGGTTCGAATACCTGATTTGACGGGAAATAATCAATTCTGATTCTTCATTTACAAATTGCCCTAACCTCGAAAATAAATTTCCAGCCAATCTATGACTGTGAAAGGGAAAGCCGGCGTAGAAATATTCCCATATTCGATACATTTTTATTACAAAATTTGCTTGTTTTATCTGAAAATGTCTCCTTGTGGGCAGTAATTGCTCAGATCTCGAAGAGGTCAATATTTTCAACAAATTGAGAAATTCATGGTTTCGACAATACGTTTCTGAGCTGTAAGTAATGCGCCACCGATCAGTAGAAATCTTGCGTGCATGTCAATCATCAAGTAATTACTTCTCTGCAGAATGCCATGCAGTGAATATGTGTAGTGTCTCGAAATACAAGTGTTCTCTGCTGTACATTCATACAAATGTAGCAATTCGATATTATACATGCTTACTTAAGCACTAATGTTCCACACATGTTTTTCTTCCTTTCTTCCAGGGTTTCTTGCAAAAACAGTCACACTCACATCCCTATGTATAATATTTTATGCACTCTACAACAGATACAGAATATATAATTGCCAATGGATAGATTTGTAATACTTTCAGAAAAATAATAATTGTGTAAATGTGAAGCAAACTCAGTTAATTTAATGTATTAAATTTAATTTAAAATACGCAGAAATTTTAACACTTTAACTATAAAGTGTTAATGACAAGCTATCGCTAGCAATACATTAATTTTTCAACATCTTTGCTCTTCCTTCCTAATAGACATAGCATTTGCAACAAATAATTATTTTGCAGCATTATAACAGCTGTATTTTCGGTAAAAGTGGAATGTTTATTTTCTTATTATGTAATGCACGAAAAATTACTAATTGTTTGTCATTGTTGGTTAATCTGGATTGGTTGTGTAGATTGGAGGTGAATTTTGTAGGTTTTAAGTCAGTAGTTACGAATGTAACGAAATGAGTGAATGACGCTGCAAATAAAATTTGCTTTGAAATTGTATGGCATTGACATTCTCAGGGGTGATAATAATTGAAAAAAAAAAAAAATTCTGTTACCTATCAAAACGCGAACCGACAGCAGCCGGTCCACATTTTATTGTTTTACCCCCGCACACATGCCTAGTGCGGTACCATTAAGCCACATTCGCGGCAGCACGTTAATGTGGGATTTTCCGTAGAAAAAGTGAAGACTGCTGTATTTACAGTGACATCTACCATTGTAAGTATAAATTCAGTAAAGAGCGTAATGGATCTAAGGAACTTGCCTTTTTCTGCATTTTTTTTTCCAGATATTTTCTCAGGTTTTTTTGCAAAAATAGTCGCACGCTTATCCCTATGTGTCACATTTAAGCGTGTACATTAGATGCCTAAAATATCTAAGAATACTTAATAGATGTCGAATGTATATCACACCAGCTTATTATATTTATAATGCTTTCAGAAAGATGCTACATTTCTGAAAGCATACCAATATTAATTTAATATGTTCAATTCAATTTTTAAATTATTAGAACATATCTTTCGAACAAACAAGAAAATCAGACAAGCATACTTTCGATCTTGAACTATAAATATGAATTGTGACATGCCAAGCTGTCGCTAGAAAATACATACATTATTCATAGTAGAGATGTATTTGCATTTTCGCCTTTATAGATATAGCAATTTCAACAAATAAATATTTTTCTTCATCGCATCGCATTAATTTTCCTTCAATATGAAAGTTTCTTTTTCTTAATGTATTTGAGAAAATGGAAATGTGGTTGATGTGTATTGGTTGTGTAGATTGGAGGTGAATTTTAAGGTTTTAGTAGTAGTTATGTATGTTTTTTTTTTTTTTTTGAGTAGTGTTTAACGCCCGTTTTTACTTCTGAGGCACCACAGGCGGTGGACACTGATGATACATGAAATGAAATGACATATTGGGAAAGGATTTTTTTTTTTTTTTTTTTTAAAGGAAGGAAGCGTTCCGGGCCTAAGTTTAGGTACCTCCCCGGCATTTGCCAGTTATGAAGACTGAGGAAAACCTGGAAAAAAAACCCAGTCAGGGAGGACGGTCCTGGCGGGATTCGAACCGCAGACCTCCCGCTCACGAGTCCATGCCTTAACGACCTCGGCCACCCGTGGCGGTGGTTATGTATGTTACGGAATAAGTCAATGATGCCGCGAATAAAATTTGCTTTGAAACTATATGGTATTTACCTTCTCGGGGATGAAAAGGAAATTGTTATACCTATCAAAATGCTAACCGACAACGGGTGGTTCACATTTTTCACAAGCTATCGTTTCGCTACATACTAGCATAAGCTTACTTTGGGATTTTCGTTAGAAAAACACAAGATTGCTGTCGTTACTGTGACATATTGCGGTTTAGCTATAAATTCACTTTAAACAGCGTAAATAGCTGTAAGAAGATTGTCTTTTACAGATTTTTCCCCCCGTATTTTTTGCATTTTCTCATGTTTATTCGCCAAAATAGTAATACTATTTTCCTGAGTATAACTTTTATGCTAATATTAAATTCAGACTCTAAAATATCAGCATAACATAAATATAGTGTTTTCAATAAAATAGTATTTAAATGTAAAACCATTAATGTTAAATTATACTATTATATTGAATTTAAAATACGATGTAATTTTTTGTTTAGCAAACAAGTATCGTATACAAGAAGAACTTGGTTGTTCTGGTTAACTTTAAAGTGCTACATGACAAGCTATCGCTATGAGTACACACTTTTTTCCAATAACAGATTTCGGCTCTTTCTGCGTTCTAGAAATATCAATTGCAACCAATACATATTTTATGCAGTATCACAACTCATGCCTTTTCATTTGGTTTAGAAAGGTTCTTCTTCTTATTAATGTATTAGACGAAATCTTACTGATTTTTAGTTATTGTACTTTATCTGCATTGGTAGGCTGGAGAATAATTTTATAGGTTTTAATCCGTAGGTATGAATATAACGAATTAAGTCCATGATGTAGCAGATCAAATTCCCTTTGAAACTAAATGACATCAACTTTTCAGGGATATTAAAAATGTCAAAAGAGATTTCTGATACCTATTAAAATATGAACCGATATATGCCTTTACACGTTTCTCACACGGTACCATTTCGCCACAGACGCGGCAGAGCGCTGTCGCGCGATTATGTGTATAAAAATGTTGGATGACTGTGGTAACCATGACATATTGCGGTGTAGTTATAAATTCGGTTATAAAGCGTAATGGCGGTAAAGAAAATGTCTTTGAGCATTTATTTTGTCTATATGGAAAATTTCCTTTTGTGCGAAAACATGAAGTGTAGTTCGTCCTGTTCCTGAATTTTCCAGATATAATAATGAGTAACTCGTAAGTATGATGTATGGTTATGGGCGTCAGAGTGGATTTGTGGGTTGTAGGATGGATATAGATCGACCGAAGGTTTTTTATTTTTTTATCTATTTTGGTTTATTGTATTTATTATTATTATTATTATTATTATTATTATTATTATTATTATTATTAGTTTGTTTAAAAATGTTAGGAAAAATTCAGACTTCATCTACTTACTGGGCAAAGAATGAGATGGTGTGTATGCCAACCCAAGTAACTTCTGAAGGTCGGACTGCACTGTGCAATGTCTCTGGCTCTAGCTACCATAAATAAAGTTGTCAAAATATCAAACACTGTTGAACAGCAGTGCGTGACTTTGAAATTTAGTTGCAAGCTGTTTTTCAGTGGTGTTCTGGCTATCCCGTAGTATTAATTTTATACATACCTTGGGTAGTGAATTAGGAAAATGTGCATTTAAAGAGGTTATGCGAAACACTTGTACTTAGAGGAACTCCGAGAAAATGAGTAATGTTTCTCTAAAGGTTGTTTCTAACATGTGTCATCCCAAAATTAGGAATTAAAATTGTGATACTGCATTTTTTGTGAGTTAACATATTGATTCTCCATGGCCTTATTGTTGTCTACGATTAAATTCTTCTTTTGTATATTTTAAACCCACCTGAGTCTTTAACAGAATAATTGCAAGTATATTGTAGACTTTGTTAGAACATTGGGGCTTTATTCTGCGTTGTCCATTCTTGTAATTATGTACAAGAAAGAACATGTAAGAAATTAAACTAGTTGCTGATTACGAACTTTGGAAACGTAATGCATACAAGCTGCATTTGAGGAATCAAATTTTTGGACATTATGAACTTGAAAAGAGTAATGTCATATTTTTGGTATTTTGTCAGGTTTTCTTGTAAAAATAGTCTCACACATATCTCTGTATAACATTTATGAAAGTACATTAGATCCAGATTGCATGTTATCAGCTTAATATGTTTATAAGCTTTCAGAAAAAATATAAATTGTCTGAAAGTAAAACAAATAATGTTAATTTAACATATTAAAATGATTGATTGTTTAAATGGACAATTTGCCATTTTGGGAAGAGATGAAGTGAGGATCGTCCTATTCTTGAACTTTTGTTTATATAAAATGAATAAATTATAATGTTTGTAATCTTCAGTTGAGGGCATAAGGGTGGATTTGTGGGAGATGGATGGATATATTCATCTCAAGTTTGTTTTGTTGTTCCGTTTTTTTTTTTTTTGTTTTTTTTTTAAGAAATTTATAAGTTTTCAGACTTCATCTACAGGCCGGGCAAAGAATGAGGTATTGTGTATGCCAACCTAAGGAACTTTTGAAGATCGAACTGCACTGTGCGTTGTTACTGGTCGTAGCAATCACTAAACAAAATTGTCAAAATATCAAAGGGTGTTGAACTGCAGTGCATGGCTTTTAAATTTAGTTGCAAGCGGTTTTTCAGTGGGTACAGTAGGCACTCTTACTAGCGCGTAGTATTATTTTTTATACACCCATTGGTGAGAGAATTGGATAAATACGCTATTAAAAAGTTTTTGCGAAACGCCGTTTGTATTTAGAGCAACTCCGAAAAATTTGGGAATATTTCTCTTAAGGTCGTTTCTAACACGTGTCATTCCAAAATAAGGAATTGAAGTTGTTATACTACATTTTTGTGTGAATAAATATACTGATGCTTCATGGGCGTATTGTTGTCCATGATTAAAAGTTTATTTTTATATCACAATTATAAACAGTTTTATTTTTGGTCAAATAGTTAATTTTGATACTAAATGGATAAAATTACCGGAGTAACAGCTACTTCATTGAGTTGTTTTCATTGGTAAATACTGTCAACTAAATATTTTTTTAGAATTACTTTTTGAAGGCTGAATTGCATTTATCTTTTTGATATTATGAAAAAAACTGACGGCTGCCATATGTATTTTGGGTCTTTTCAAAATGGTGAATATGATAGAAGAACGTATAGAAGGAACTCTGAAACGCACTGAGAATATAATAGAAGTAAGATGCTACTTGAAAAAGGAAATAATGGAAGACATCCTACTAGCGGTATGTGAAATAAAAAACTGTCTCATAGCTTTGAAAGTAATTTTAGAAGACATAAATAATGTAAAGAAACAGCCTCAAAATTAGTTTATAACAGACCATCCGGAAGAGATAAACGAGGGAGAAGACATCCGGCCGACAGAACAACTAGTGACATTTGCCGAGGAACAAACAGGAGACGAACACAGCAACAACGGAAGATGACACCTACCGAAGCGGAGATAAAGCCAAACAGCATAAAACACCAGCGACACCTAACTGAGAGGAGAGCAACAACATGGACTCCCACCATGCACGGAGAAGTAAGGGACATTAAGGAGAAATTAGACCATATTGTGCACTTCCTATACAATAAACTATGCAGTATAATTGAAGAAAAAATAAAGGAGAACTGGAAAAGAAACGCGGAAGCAAACACGAGGCGAACAGTTGTAACAGAGAATCAAATGGAAGAAACAGTAGATAGAACTGTTAATCTTATGATAACAAGAGTTCGTCAGAACAACCAAACCCAGGAAATGAGAAAGAAGAGGAACACAAAGCACTGGTGTATCCTATAAAATTAAATTTAAAACTACAGCTCCATCTACGTTGCTATACACCAAATACATATCATGGGTCACTTCTCGGTCGGCCGAATTTTGCTCTTCATGCGCTCTAGATATATCAGTTGCAATAAATGCATTTGTACAGCATCACAACTTATGGCTTTTCATTTCGTTTTGAAAATTTCCTCTTATTATTAATGTATTAGACAAAATCTCACTGATTGTTTGTTATTGCCGCTTTAACTGCATTGGTTCTGTAGATTGGATGTGAATTCTGTAGGTTTTAAGTCAGTAGTTATGTATGTAACGAAATATGTTAATGATGGTACAAATAAAATTCACTTTAAAACTACATGACATTTACTTTCTCAGGGATATTAAACAGTGAAGAAAAAAAAATTGTGATACCTAGCAAAACGTGAACCGACAGCCGCCGGTCCCGTTTTCATTCGCTCTCTCATCACACACTTCTGGCACGCTAACATCTTCGCCACATACGCGGCTGAGTCAACGAGTGGGATTTTGTGTAGAAAAAGACTGGACGGCTCTGCTTACCCTGACATCTTGCGGTGTAGTTATAAATTCTGTTTAAACAGCGTAATGGTGCAAAGGAGCATGTCCTTGACCAGTGTTTTTATACATGGACAAATAAGTGAGGATTTTCATACTTGTGAATTTTGCTTATATAAAAATGAGTAACTCATAATTATTATGTACTCGTGTCGTCATAAGCGTGGAATTGCAGGAGCAAGAGGAAGAGATAGCTCGTTCAAGCCGGCATTTCTTTTTAAAAAGCCAATTGGAAGTTTTTAGACTTCCACTACTGACTGGGTAAAGGTGTATGCCAACCTAAGGAAATTTTGAAAGTCCAACAAGCTCTTTGAAATGTCACTGCCACACCACTCCACTACCACTGCAACTATCACTAAACAAATTTGTCAAAATAATGAAGAATTTGATCAAATATGCATTGATTATAAATTTAGTTGCAAGAAATTTTGAGTGGGTCACAGTAGGTCCCTCGGGCGTTCATTATTATTATTTTTGTACACACGCAATGATGAGTGAGTTGTATAATTGAAAAGTTTTTTTTATAAAAAAATCCGTTTGTATTTTAAGCCACTCTGAGTAGAAGTTTCTCTATAGCACGTCCCTAAAATGTATCAGGCAAATTTAGGAATTAAAATTATGAAATTGCTATTTTGTGTCAATAAACATGTAAGTTAACGTATGGTTGTACATGACTGAATTTTTAGTACATCATAATTATAAAGTCTTATTGTTGATCAAATAGTTAATTATGATACTAGTTGGATAAAATTACTGGAGTAACAACTACCTCATTATGTAGTACCTATTCATTGCTAAATGCTGTCATCAACCGAATATTATTATGGGATTAGATTTTAAAAGTCAAGTGCATTTAGTATTCTTTAATTATGAAAAAAACTGACAGCTCCCATAGGTATATTAACATTTTCAATATTAAGTTATTTCTTACTGAACTACAAGTATTTATGTCTCAGTTTACTTTTATTCTGTGGAGTTTGCTGTAATAAATATTTACGTTGGTAACACTGTTTGATTTTAAGTTAGCCACACTCAGGTGATTGTTCAATTATTTCACAGATATGATGTCGCTGTAAGTTTGCAGTGACGACTTTTCTATCCTGCACGTCATCGTATTTAATCCTATCTCTGTATACTACCGCGAAATCGGCATCTGCTTTCAGAAAGTGTTTCAACATGTAATTTCGTGATATAGACATTATAATGTTTCTAATAATTGACTTTTAACAAGAAAATATACTTTGAAGCTCGCTCCATCCCAGGACGGTCCAGAAATTGCTGAATATTCCCAACAATTGCAGGTTTTGTTTGAATAGATCCAATTTCACGGTAGTTTTTATATTAACTTTGGAACGTTGTTCTGCTTTGCCCAGTCTTGTATTGTTGTACAAAATAAACCATTTTTGGAAGCATGCGTAATATTCTGACTTGACTCTCAAAACAAAAACAACAACAAAAAAAAAAAAAAGCTCAAAGCAACTTCTGCATTTTAATTAATATTGCTGAACTCTTTCACGAGGTAACAAAGTAAATAAAAACTATTTCGAATTTCAAACTCTAGGACACAGTGTAACACCATTTGAGGAATTAACTTGTTTGGGATTACGAATTTGAAAAAAATAATATCTCATTCTTGGACTTTTTGCTGGAAGTGTCATAGAACTAAAATATCCCCATGGTTATGAGTAGAAATTCTACAAGTAGCTTCCAGTTGATCGAGTATTCTTAGCATAATTTTTCATTTCTCACTAGGGATTGAAATCGGAGGAAATGACGGTTTGTCCAAATGTATTTTGTACTTTATTGTCTGATCCAAAATAAATTTTATAATTTTTTCAACAACTTTCAAAGATATTGGGTTCATTTTTTAAAATATAAATGTATAATCTGGTATAAAAGAGTTGTGACTATGTTGTTGCTCTTGCACAATTCGCTATGTATGCAAAATCAATTTTTTATTCTGTAGGAGCAAGAAAACTTCTCATATCTTATTGTTTTATAATGCATTTAAAGATTAAAATTGTTATCGGAAAAATTCAGTAATAACAATAATATTTAGAAATGTAATGTTTTACGCGCAAGGATGATTTATATTGTGCTTTATAGTTACAAAGCGTTTGTCTATTTTGCGACAGTTTTTATGGGGGGGGGGGAATGAAGAAGAAAAGGGGTGGTTTTTAATTGATCAGAATACCCATAGTATTTTGTAGACTCAATGAACTTCTTCTTCTATCCCTCCGCAATCTCGATGTATCGCTGTGCCACTCCTAGATTCGGTAGAGCGCTTGAATTTCGTGACCTTTTCAGGTCAGGAAAGAGTCGGGAAATGAGTAATTTATGAAAACATATCTTAAGACTGAATATGACACTCTTTATTTGCTTTTATCACTTGTTAAATATTAGGGTCGCCTTTTTAAGTTCTGTTGAGCGGTTCTTAGATCACGTTTGCACCAACCGAACTGTCTACCAAAGCACACTGCTCTTTATTGCTCTACTTTCACTTTATATAGCTCAACTCGCTTTTCTCTCCATAGCTAAAACTCACTCTGTCCGATAACTAACCTCCACTACACTGATAACTAAACTGGTGATAGCTAAACTCACACTCTACTGATGGCTCAACTCTTTCTGTCCTGATAACTCCACTCATACTCAACTGCCGGGCATCGAAATCCCAATCTTTTATCAAATATCCCCTCATCACGTCGTTAGAACAACTCCTACCATTTCGACTATTATTCCGAGGAGCGTGTATATACTAATTCTAAGATTCCCGATTGGACATTTCGTAGGCCTTGAATTTAAGCAATACTTTTTTTTTCTTTCGGTTCCACCAAGTCGGGCTATCTGCTTTATTTCACCCTCATGACTCGTGTCTTTAGTCTGTTTTATTCTACGCTTGCCTTTGGATTTTTAACAAAACTGAGTTTCGCCAGATACCTTATAGCGGCGACTTTTTTTTTTTTTTTTTTTTTTTTTTTTTTTTTTGTCACTCTTCAATATACCGTAGAAGGTGAATGTCATACAGTTTTAAAGTGACAAGAACTCCGATTTCAATTGCGCCATTATTAATTTATTTCCTTACGTTCGTAGCTACCGAATTAAAACCTGCAGAATTCACCTCCAATCCACTGAACCAATGCAGATAAAGCAACGATAACTAACAATCAGTAAGATTTTGTCTAATAGATTTATAAGAAGAAGAAAATTTCAAAACAAAATGAAAAGGCATGAGTTGTGATACGGTAAAATGTGCATTTATTGCAATTGAAGTATCAAGAACGGAAAAACACCAAAAATATCTATTATTTGAAAAATTTATGTACTGCTACTGATAGTTTGTCATGTCAGATTTTATAGTTAGCGTGAATGATTGAAGTTCTGCTTGTCTGAGATTGTTACTTGCTCAACATAAAATGACAGCGTATTTTAAATTAAATTTGATATCTCATGACAAAGAGCCAAATTACACAAGCACTAATATTACCCACGTGTGTTTTATTTTTCTTGCTCCCAGATTTTCTTATAAAAAAAATTACACACATATCCTTATGTCTAATATTTTATGCGGGTTACTACAGGTCCAGCTTATATATTTGCAGTTAAATATATTTAGACTGCTTTCATAAAAATACTAATTGTCTAAATGTGAAACAAAGAATTTGTTAATTTGATCAATGACAAAGGGACTTGTGTCCCATCCAGGGCTAGGGCCTGCGCAAGCGGGGGACTCATTAGTTTCTCCTATGGAGAGCTAGTCCAGTGAGCTATTGTTCCTATGAGTTTGTTAAGTCTATTAAGTATTTGTACTATAAGTTTGGCATATTTGCTTCCGTTGTTCTATTCTTTTTGCAACTCTGTTTCTAGACTCTTCCAGGGTTCCGTGCTACTTGGTCCAGTGTGACCCGACTGCTTTCCTGAAGGAGTTTGCCCACCTCGTTATCGGTCTCACTCTTCCTAACCTATCAATACGTAGATCCCATTGGGTAGTTATATGTCCCCATCTGCTGCTTGATAATCTTGCTACATGTCCACTCCATTTCCACTTCAGGCTGTTTGCACGTTGAGCCACGTCGTTTAGTCCCGACAATTTCCTAATTGCATAGATGATATTTTATCCACGAGGGATATCCCTAGTACTTGCCGCTCCATTTTACGTTGGGGGATGCTAATATTATTCTTTTCCACTTTTGTTCGGCTCCAAGTTAGGCATCCATATAATATTGTTGGGAATATGCAGGAGTCCAGCACGTATAATCTCAGTTTCCGGCTCAAAGTATTCTCCATCACTATGATTTTCAAAGACCAGAATGCTCTACATGCTGAGGAATTTCTTTTGTTTATTTCTTTGCCCATATGATGCTGGAATGCAACTGTTTGTCATAAGTAGACACACTCGGTTACGTATTTGTGTTGTTGAGTTGACTCTAACGGGCGTTATTTGGTTCTTTGCCTTTATATATCAAATTTAATTTAAAATACGCTGTCATTTTATGTTGAGCAAGTAAGAATCTCAGACAAGCAGAACTTCAATCATTCACGCTAACTATAAAATCTGACATGACAAACTATCGGTAGCAGTACATAATTGTTTCAAATAATAGATATTTTTGGTGTTTTTCCGTTCTTGATACTTCAATTGCAATAAATGCACATTTTACCGTATCACAACTCATGCCTTTTCATTTTGTTTTGAAATTTTCTTCTTCTTATTAATCTATTAGACAAAATCTAACTGATTGTTAGTTATCGTTGCTTTATCTGCATTGGTTCAGTAGACTGGAGGTGAATTCTGTAGGTTTTAAGTCGGTAGCTACGAACGTAAGGAAATAAATTAATAATGGCGCAATTCAAATCGGAATTCTTGTCACTTTAAAACTACATGACATTCACCTTCTACGAGATATTGAAGAGTGACAAAAAAAAAAAATTATGGCACATCAAAACGCGAACCGACATTTCGCCGGTTCGCATTTTCACACACTCACTCAACATTCATATCCCACACTTTACCACTTCGCCACAGACGCGGCTGAGTATTACCTTGCGAGTTTCTGTACAAAAGGACAAGAGAGCTGCGATTACCCCGACATCTTGCGGTGTAGTTACTAAATTCTCTTTAGTTGTACAGTGGCGGCAAGAAGCCTATCTTTGTAAAGCTTTTTTCCTACACGGACGAATGCTCTATACATGAAGTGATGAAGAAAGGATCTTTCTACTCGTGAATTTTGCTTAAATTAATATGAGTGACTCACAATCATTATAATGTATCTGCACGTAATAAGAGTGAAAATGCGGGAGCCTAAAGAATATAGTTCATTCAAAATACCTTTCTTTTATTAAGAAGCATAAAGTAAGGTTCCAGACTTCATCTACCTCCTCGCAAAGAATGAGATGCTATGCACGCCATTCTAAATAACTTTTGAAGGTCGAACTGCACTATGAAGCGTTTTTGCCTCCAAATACAACCAAACAAAATTGTCAATGTAACAAAGAATTGTTAACTGCATTGGATTGCTTTTATTTTTTTTTTTTATTATTTTTTTTTTTAAGCTGTTCAAATGAGATTCTCTCGCAAGCGTTTGTTTTTGTTTATGCACCCATTGGTGAGTGAATTGTGTAAATGTGCATGTAATGATTTTTCAAAGCACGCTTAGTAGTTTAAGGCACTCTGAGAATATATGGAATTATTTTGTTTTCATTGCTAAATGCTGTCATAAAATGAATATTTTTTTAGAATTAGTTCTTGTATTGAATACCAATTGCATTTAGCTTTCTTTTATTATGAAAACAATGACTGCTGCTTAAATACGAGGGTAAGTCTATAATTAATCGGCCTAACCATTTTCTAGGTATGATAACTGAAAAGCTATATTACACTTTGTAAGATACTTACTCTGTATCGCAATTCACTTCTCAGATCTTTGAATTAACATTTCAATTTCCCCCCAAACAATAATCAAGATATTGTCTGCAAAATGGGTACAAACAGCATCCATCGCTTTTTCGTCACACTTAAATTTCCTTCCTGGAAGAGCCTTCTTGAGTTTTGAGAGGAGGAAATAATCACTGGGAGCTAGATCTGGACTGTAGGGTGGGTGGTGCACCTCTCTGAAGCAACATTTCTTCAAAGTTTCCTTTGCAACCAGAGCTGTGTGCACAGGCACTTTGTCGTGAAAAAGGCACACACCACCACTCAGATTTCCTCACCTTTTCTCTATGATGAAAGCACGTAGTCTGTGCAGTAGGCCAGCATAGTACTCCCCATTTACTGTAGTGTTCCTCTCCTTGAATTCAATGAAGAGTATTCCTTCACAGTCCCAAAAGATTGTGGCCATGATCTTCTTGGTTGACTGAGTGACCTTGCCCTTTAGAGGCGGTGCTTCGCCCGGTTTACGCCACTCCATTGATTCGCTTTTGGACAAGGGATCATAGTAGAGGAACATAATTTCATCTCCCGTAAGAATGGTTTGCAGAACTTATCTCTCGTTGCCACGGCAGAGCATCAAAAATGCCCGACGACAGTTGACTCGTTGCTACTTTTGGACTGAGGAAAGAAGTCTAGCACCCATCTTTCACTAATCTTATTCATGTTTAAATGCTCAGGAACATTTCGAAGGACTGCTGTTTTAGAAAGGCCCAACGTAGCTGCTATTTCTCTAAATTTGAGCCGCCGGTCTTCCATAATTTCTCTTTCCACAAGAGCGATGTTTTCAGGATTGAGCACCTCCAAGGGCCCACCTGCAAGCTCTTCGTCTTTAACTCTTACTCGACACATTCGATAAAGTTTGACCCATTCTTTTACGGTAGAATATGATAGCGATGCTTCCATATACACGTCCAATCGCTGTTTACTTTCATTTGGAGTAAGTCCTTTTAGTAATAGTTCTATACTCCATTTTGAACATTTCACAGTCTTCGACATTTAGCCTTATTTATACAATTATATATGAACAACTGAACACAGAGGAGCGGAAGTTACGGCTGCAATTATTTATTTAACCGATAAGGTATGACACCAGATAAGGTTTTTGTGAATGCGATAATCCCTATCGGTAAGGCCGGAAACTTATATACGTACCCTCGTATATTATGTGGGACTCACATTTCCAATATTAAGTTATTTCTTATTGAACTACTAATATTTATGTCTCAGTTTGCTTTTACTCTGTGGAGTTTGCTGTAATGAAACATTTACGAAAGTATACTTTTAAACATTAAGTTATGAGCATTCAATGGTAAACCTTGCGCTATTTCACAAATGTGATGTCCCTGAAAGTGTTAAATGACGGAATTTGTTTCATGAACGTCATCGTATTTAATCCTATCTTTGTATATTACTGCGAAGTTGCCTTTAGAAAGTGTTTCAACTTTTGTTATAATTTATTTCCCGATGTAAACATTATAATATTTATAATTTCTTGCTATTCTTTTAACATGAATGTGAACATGTGAAGCTCTCGCAATCCGATCACCGTCCAGGAATTGCCGAGTATTTAAAACTTATCTGCACGTTTTAACATCATAGATACAAATTCACTACATTTAATTCCCGAATATCACAATTCTGTCCGTTCCTGAACTCTGCTCACTAACCTTATACTCCATCCCATTCACCATTCACTCCTCGCTAACCTTTTACTCCCTTCACTTTTGCCTTTGCCCCTCTGACATGTATTTTATCGCCAAGACCCTCGCTAAATTAAATCCCCTCATTTACTATCTGATTCTCGACTTATAAGTTACACCATTGGCTATTAAAATATTTATTGTATAGTTAAGTTCTCCTTATTTGCTTATTTTTATACGCTGGTCATTAGCTAAAATTACTTTCCCCTACTAACATTCACTATTTCACACAAGCCTGAAATTCCTAGAAACAGCCTGTTATAAATTTCGGGATTTTCCTTATATGCTGCACCTCTGAAGTAATGTCTCTTTCCTCCCTTAGTCATTTTTAGATCATCACTGTTCTCATAGATAACGCACGCATATTTTCCATTCACTTTCGCACTCATTCTCATGAATAGGCGGCGTAACGGTTTTGACCCCGGCCTGCCTGTAATGAAACACTTCGTCTCTCGGTTCTGACTTTTTAATTTCCTTTTAGAATCATTTCTATATCTTTCAGAGTGTGATCCTTAGGTTTTGTTCTACAGTCCCGTCACAGCCATTTCCTCACTTGCCCATCTGAGCTTTTGTGTCTTCTGTCGGTGAATTTCCTTCAGAAATATAATATTCACATGGAGAGAAATACTCATGATTTGACACGGAAATCTCCTCCCTTTTGTATATCTCTGTCTTGGTTGGAAAGGACATATTGGCGAGCCGTCATTTGGTTACACATATACAGTAGTTCTTCTTACAGGTGGCCACAGTCAAGCCAACGGCCATACCATGCTGAATACACCGGTTCTCGTCCCACAGTCAACATAAAATGACCGCCACGAGTAGTCGAGGGCGTTAAGGCGCGGACACGTGAGCGGGAGGTCTGGAGTTCTAATCCCGCCAGGACCGTCCTACCTGAATACGGTTTTTTCCAGGTTTTCCTCAATCCTCATAAATTGCAAATGCCGGGGAGGTACCCTAAACTTAGGCCTGGAACGATTGCTTCCTTAAAAGTAAAACCTTTCCTAATATATCAATTCATTTCATGTATCATCAGTGCCCATCGCCTGTGGTGCCTCTGTAGTAAAAACGGGTGTTAAACACCATTCTTTAATTTCAACACAATGAATACAATGCCTCTTGCAAATTACTGTAACCTGCCAAAATTATACATACACGTATGTGTCTCAAATCATATCAATCCATGATAAACATCTTTCTAATTAAATACATACATAGTAAATATCCAATCGGTCCTGGTGGTGTAGTGGTAACCATACTTGCCTTCTAAACCCAAGATCGCGGTTTCAAAACAGGCCAGGACAAATGAATTTTTTCGGGGGTAAAAATCGTAAGTATGGCTTCCTTCGGAAGGGAAGTAAAGCAGTGGGTCCCGTGTCGTACATTTACGTTTTATGAAAAAAAACCTCAACCCTGAAAGAAGAGGCCTCTGAGCAAAATTTCTCGGCCGTTTCACGCCATGAATAGAATAGGGCGCCGATGAGCTGAGATGTATGTTAAAGAGCGTCCGCAAAAATATCCATATCGACTCAATACTTTTATAAATATAGATCTGTATCCACAATACTTAGATCTATGTAATTATCACTGCAATCAAGTTATTAACCTAATAAAGGCAGCCTATAATCACGGTAAGGTTGCAGGCTCGACTCGTAGCATTAAAAATCACCTCTTAAGGAATTAATTTTTCACAGTAGAGAAACGACAGGTTAAGTATCCGGGGTAGAAATATTCAAATGAAAGAGGTTCGCTGTTTCGTGCTTGAAAGAAAGCATTGTCCAGCATGATGCACATCCGTGGTTCGAATACCTGATTTGACGGGAAATAATCAATTCTGATTCTTCATTTACAAATTGCCCTAACCTCGAAAATAAATTTCCAGCCAATCTATGACTGTGAAAGGGAAAGCCGGCGTAGAAATATTCCCATATTCGATACATTTTTATTACAAAATTTGCTTGTTTTATCTGAAAATGTCTCCTTGTGGGCAGTAATTGCTCAGATCTCGAAGAGGTCAATATTTTCAACAAATTGAGAAATTCATGGTTTCGACAATACGTTTCTGAGCTGTAAGTAATGCGCCACCGATCAGTAGAAATCTTGCGTGCATGTCAATCATCAAGTAATTACTTCTCTGCAGAATGCCATGCAGTGAATATGTGTAGTGTCTCGAAATACAAGTGTTCTCTGCTGTACATTCATACAAATGTAGCAATTCGATATTATACATGCTTACTTAAGCACTAATGTTCCACACATGTTTTTCTTCCTTTCTTCCAGGGTTTCTTGCAAAAACAGTCACACTCACATCCCTATGTATAATATTTTATGCACTCTACAACAGATACAGAATATATAATTGCCAATTGATAGATTTGTAATACTTTCAGAAAAATAATAATTGTGTAAATGTGAAGCAAACTCAGTTAATTTAATGTATTAAATTTAATTTAAAATACGCAGAAATTTTAACACTTTAACTATAAAGTGTTAATGACAAGCTATCGCTAGCAATACATTAATTTTTCAACATCTTTGCTCTTCCTTCCTAATAGACATAGCATTTGCAACAAATAATTATTTTGCAGCATTATAACAGCTGTATTTTCGGTAAAAGTGGAATGTTTATTTTCTTATTATGTAATGCACGAAAAATTACTAATTGTTTGTCATTGTTGGTTAATCTGGATTGGTTGTGTAGATTGGAGGTGAATTTTGTAGGTTTTAAGTCAGTAGTTACGAATGTAACGAAATGAGTGAATGACGCTGCAAATAAAATTTGCTTTGAAATTGTATGGCATTTACATTCTCAGGGGTGACAATAATTGAAAAAAAAAAAAAATCTGTTACCTATCAAAACGCGAACCGACAGCAGCTGGTCCACATTTTATTGCTTTACCTCCGCACACATGCCTAGTGCGGTACCATTAAGCCACATTCGCGGCAGGATATTAATGTGGGATTTTCCGTAGAAAAAGTGAAGACTGCTGTATTTACAGTAACATCTACCATTGTAAATATAAATTCAGTAAAGAGCGTAATGGATCTAAGGAACTTGCCTTTTTCTGCAGTTTTTTTTTTATTTCCCCCAATATTTTCTCAGGTTTTGTTGCAAAAATAGTCGCACGCTTATCCCTATGTGTCACATTTAAGCGTGTACATTAGATGCCTAAAATATCTAAGAATACTTAATAGATGTCGAATGTAGATCACATCAGCTTATTATATTTATATTGCTTTCAGAAAGATGCTACATTTCTGAAAGCATACCCATATTAATTTAATATATTAAATTCAATTTTTAAATAATTAGAACATATCTTTTGAACAAACAAGAAAACCAGACAAGCATACTTTCGATCTTGAACTATAAATATGAATTGTGACATTCCAAGCTGTCGCTAGAAAATACATAGATTATTCATAGTATAGATGTATTTGCATTTTCGCCTTTATAGATATAGCAATTTCAACAAATAAATATTTTTCTTCATCGCATCGCATTAATTTTCCTTCAATTTGAAAGTTTCTTTTTCTTAATGTATTTGAGAAAATGTAAATGTGATTGATGTGCATTGGTTGTGTAGATTGGAGGTGAATTTTTAGGTTTTAGTAGTAGTTATGTATGTTACGGAATAAGTCAATGATGCCGTGAATAAAATTTGCTTTGAAACTATATGGTATTTACCTTCTCGGGGATGAAAAGGAAATTGTGATACCTATCAAAATGCTAACCGACAACGGGTGGTTCACATTTATCACAAGCTATCGTTTCGCTACATACTAGCCATAGCTTACTTTGGGATTTTCGTTAGAAAAACACAAGATTGCTGTCGTTACTGTGACATATTGCGGTTTAGCTATAAATTCACTTTAAACAGCGTAAATAGCTGTAAGAAGATTGTCTTTTACAGATTTTTTCCCCGGTATTTTTTGCATTTTCTCATGTTTTTTCGCCAAAATAGTAATACTATTTCCCTAAGTATAACTTTTATGCTAATATTAAATTCAGACTCTAAAATATCAGCATAACATAAATATAGTGTTTTCAAGAAAACACTATTTAAATGTAAAACCATTAATGTTAAATTATACTATTATATTGAATTTAAAATACGCTGTCATTTTTTGTTTAGCAAACAAGTATCGTATACAAGAAGAACTTGGTTGTTCTGGTTAACTTTAAAGTGCTACATGACAAGCTATCGCTATGAGTACACACTTTTTTCCAATAACAGATTTCGGCTCTTTCTGCGTTCTAGAAATATCAATTGCAACCAATACATATTTTATGCAGTATCACAACTCATGCCTTTTCATTTGGTTTAGAAAGGTTCTTCTTCTTATTAATGTATTAGACGAAATCTTACTGATTTTTAGTTATTGTACTTTATCTGCATTGGTAGGCTGGAGAATAATTTTATAGGTTTTAATCCGTAGGTATGAATATAACGAATTAAGTCCATGATGTAGCAGATCAAATTCCCTTTGAAACTAAATGACATCAACTTTTCAGGGATATTAAAAATGTCAAAAGAGATTTCTGATACCTATTAAAATATGAACCGATATATGCCTTTACACGTTTCTCACACGGTACCATTTCGCCACAGACGCGGCAGAGCGCTGTCGCGCGATTATGTGTATAAAAATGTTGGATGACTGTGGTAACCATGACATATTGCGGTGTAGTTATAAATTCGGTTATAAAGCGTAATGGCGGTAAAGAAAATGTCTTTGAGCATTTATTTTGTCTATATGGAAAATTTCCTTTTGTGCGAAAACATGAAGTGTAGTTCGTCCTGTTCCTGAATTTTCCAGATATAATAATGAGTAACTCGTAAGTATGATGTATGGTTATGGGCGTCAGAGTGGATTTGTGGGTTGTAGGATGGATATAGATCGACTGAAGGTTTTTTATTTTTTTATCTATTTTGTTTTATTTTATTATTATTAATATTATTATTATTAATAGTAATTATTATTATTATTATTATTATTATTATTATTATTATTATTATTATTAAAATCTTTGAAAACACTCTCTGCTAATTCAGTAATGTCGTTTAACTATCGTTGCTGAGCTCTTTTATGGGCTCTTTCATACCTCACTTCACACCGCAGGGCACAGTTTAGCTGCATTTAAGAAATTAAACCTGTTGCTGATTACGAACTTTGGAAACGTAATGCATACTAGCTGCATTTGAGGAATCAAATTTTTGGGCATTATGAACTTGAAAAGAGTAATGTCATATTTTTGGTATTTTCTCAGGTTTTCTTGTAAAAATAGTCCCACACATATCTCTGTATAAAATTTATGAAAGTACATTAGATCCAGATTGTATGTTATCAGCTTAACATGTTTATAAGCTTTCAGAAAAAATACAAATTGTCTGAAAGTAAAACAAACAAAGTTAATTTAATATATTAAATTGATTGATTGTTTATATGGACAATTTGCCATTTTGCGAAGAGATGAAGTGAGGATCGTCCTATTCTTGAACTTTTGTTTATATAAAATGAATAAATTATAATGCTTGTAATCTTCAGTTTAGGGCATGGATTTGTGGAAGATGGATGGATATACTCATCTCAAGTTTGTTTTGTTGTTGCCGTTTTTTTTTTTTTGAGAAATTTATAAGTTTTCAGACTTCATCTACACGCTGGGCAAAGAATGAGATATTGTGTATGCCAACCTAAGGAACTTTTGAAGATCGAACTGCTCTGTGCGTTGTTACTGGTCGTAGCTATCACTAAACAAAATTGTCAAAATATCAAAGGGTGCTGAACTGCAGTGCATGGCTTTTAAGTTTAGTTGCAAGCGGTTTTTCAGTGGGTACAGTAGGCACTCTTGCTAGCGCGTAGTATTATTTTTTATACACCCATTGGTGAGAGAATTGGATAAATACGCTATTAAAAAGGTTTTGCGAAACACCGTTTGTATTTAGAGGAACTCCGGGAAATTGGGGAATATTTCTCTTAAGGTCGTTTCTAACACGTGTCATTCCAAAATAAGGAATTGAAGTTGTTATACTACATTTTTGTGTGATAAATATACTGATGCTTCATGGACGTATTGTTGTCCATGATTAAATGTTTATTTTTATATCACAATTATAAACAGTTTTATTTTTGGTCAAATAGTTAATTTTGATACTAAATGGATAAAGTTACTGGAGTAACAGCTACTTCAATGAGTTGTTTTCATTGCTAAATACTGTCAACTAAATATTTTTTTAGAATTAGTTTTTGAAGGCTGAATTGCATTTATCTTTTTGATATTATGAAAAAAACTTGACGGCTGCCATATGTATTATGGGTCTTTTCAAAATGGTGAATATGATAGAAGAACGTATAGAAGGAGCTCTGAAACGCACTGAGAATATAATAGAAGTAGGATGCTACATGAAAACGGAAATAATGGAAGACATCCTACTAGCGGTATGTGAAATAAGAAACTGTCTCATAGCTTTGAAAGTAGTTTTAGAAGACATAAATAATGTAAAGAAACAGCCTCAAAATGAGTTTATAACAGACCTTCCGGAAGAGATAAACGAGGGAGAAGACATCCGGCCGACAGAACAACTAGTGACATTTGCCGAGCAACAAACAGGAGACGAACACAGCAACAACGGAAGATGACACCTACGGAGCGGAGATGAAGCCAAACAGCATAAAACACCAGCGACACCTAGCTGAGAGGAGAGCAACAACATGGACTCCCACCATGCACGGGGAAGTAAGGGACATTAAGGAGAAATTAGACCATATTGTGCACTTCCTATACAATAAACTATGCAGTATAATTGAAGAAAAAATAAAGGAGAACTGGAAAAGAAACGCGGAAGCAAACACGAGGCGAACAGTTGTAACAGAGAATCAAATGGAAGAAACAGTAGATAGAACTATTAATCTTATGATGACAACACTAGTTCGTCAGAACAACCAAACCCAGGAAATGAGAAAGAAGAGGATTCATGGACACAAGTTGCAAGCAGAAGGAATAAGACACAAAAGAACAAACAGGCAATGGGAACAAAAGCAAACAATGACGTGGACATTCGTTCAGCACAAAGGAACGCGTGGCTCTTCATTAAAAGACTACAAAAACATACGTTGCCGGAGAAAGTTAGAAAATACCGATAAAATGGCATTCAAGGAGAAATAGAATGTGAGAAAGTAAATATAAGAGGAAGAAACAAGGCGTTCAAGCTCGGAATACCTTTCAGCTACCTAGGAAGTTCAAAATACAGAATTTTGGCCGGAAGGAGTAATTATCAGACGTTTTCTTTTTCAAAAACAATACCAAAACAAAGGAATCCCGTTCAATTGTTAAAGTGCTCAACTAGAACACAGAAGGGCTGAAAAATGTGATCAAATACGTGGTACCTGAAGAGCTTCAGACAAACGATATAATGATCTTTACAGAAACATTCTCAACAGAACCAACAGATATAAAAGGATTCTATAGACTTCACTCATATGCGAGACGAAGAGAGGTGTAGTATCTGAAACCATCTGTAGGGAGCTTCAAAGTAATATATAAGGAAGAAAATATACTGGCAGTAAAAACTGAGAAATGCACGGTGTTAGCAATTTACATCAGGCCACAAACAATCTCGGAGTAAGTACAAGAGGCCATAATGACAAGTCACAGCCACAGATGAAAATGACAGCAGACATTAATTGCAGAATACATAAAGCAAATACCAAAACAGAAATCGTCATGAATACACTAAGGAAAGAGGGAAACAAAGATGGCAGGCCGACATACATAGTGCCCAACGGAACAAGGGCGATTGATTTATTGCTATACAGAGGAAGAAAAATAAAGTTGATAGAACAAAAAGGACTATGGGAGTCGGGTTTCACATCGATAAGAAAACACATACCAATCGCAACAACGAAAGAAATAGCAATGGAGAATCAACGAAAGAACAGGGGAAAAAAAAAAAAAAAAAAAAAAAAAATCACGGAAAGGAACGTCAAGGCTACTGGACCCACAAAAATCATAGTATTGATTTTGTTCATTCTCATTCTTGATGTCATTAAATGATTTATTGGGTCCAATACACATTGTTGTATAATACAAATATGTACTTGCAAGAGTCAAAATTGTTACTCTTGGGGACGTTTGTGTGCAAGGGGTTCTAGGTCTGAGATTACCGATGACTCTAACCGCCTTTTTTATAATGAAAATATATAATTAACATCTTAATTGTCTTTATTTTGAATGGTAAAATTGTGAATAGACTGGTTTGTTTACATTAGGAGCTAAGTTACGCTAATTGAAGTAATTTTCTAATTTAGTACTTAGAACATTGTACTTATAGATCCATCCTGAATTAGGTTTATCTGAGATAAAAATTTTGGTATGTCATCAGCATATAAGGTAATATCTTGCTGGGACAGTTCGCGTTTTTATAACATACTAAATTGCACAAGCCGATGTTTAGCTTATATAAGTGCATATATAAATAAATGACAAAAAGGAATAAAAACGCATATAAGATGAGCTAATGCTTTTCCTTTGCAGAGTCTCAAGATGGTCATTTTATAAATTGGAAACATTCAGTCATGGAGAACCATACGTTAACTCATATGTTTATTGACACAAAATAGCAATTTCATAATTTTAATTCCTAAATTTGCCTGATACATTTTAGGGACGTGCTATAGAGAAACTTCTGCTCAGAGTGGCTTAAAATACAAACGGATTTTTTTTATAAAAAAAAACTTTTCAATTATACAACTCACTCATCATTGCGTGTGTACAAAAATAATAATGAACGCCCGAGAGACCTACTGTGACCCACTGAAAATTTCGTGCAACTAAATTTAAAATCAATGCATATTTGATCAAATTCTTAATTATTTTGACAAATTTGTTTAGTGATAGTTGCAGTGGTAGTGGAGTGGAGTGGCAGTGACATTTCAAAGAGCTTGTTCGACTTTCAAAATTTCCTTAGGTTGGCATACACCTTTACCCAGTCAGTAGTGGAAGTCTTAAAACTTCCAATTGGCTTTTTAAAAAGAAATGCCAGCTTGAACGAGCTATCTCTTCCTCTTGCTCCCGCAATTCCACGCTTATGACGACACGAGTACATAATAATTATGAGTTACTCATCTTTATATAAGCAAAATTCACAAGTATGAAAATCCTCACTTATTTGTCCATGTAGAAAAAAACTGGTCAAGGACATGCTCCTTTGCACCATTACGCTGTTTAAACAGAATTTATAACTACACCGCAAGATGTCAGGGTAAGCAGAGCCGTCCAATGTTTTTCTACACAAAATCCCACTCGTTCTCTCAGCCGCGTATGTGGCGAAGATGGTAGCGTGGGAGAAGAGTGTGATAAGAGAGTGAATGAAAACGGGACCGGCGGCTGTCGGTTCACGTTTTGCTAGGTATCACAATTTTTTTTCTTCACTGTTTAATATCCCTGAGAAAGTAAATGTCATGTAGTTTTAAAGTGAATTTTATTTGTGCCATCATTAACATATTTCGTTACATACATAACTACTGACTTAAAACCTACATAATTCACATCCAATCTACAGAACCAATGCAGTTAAAGCGGCAATAACAAACAATCAGTGAGATTTTCTCTAATACATTAATAATAAGAGGAAATTTTCAAAACGAAATGAAAAATGTTTGGGATTACGAATTTGAAAAAAATAATATCTCATTCTTGGACTTTTTGCTGGATGTGTCGTAGAACTAAAATATCCCCATGGTTATGAGTAGAAATTCTGCAAGTAGCTTCAAGTTGATCGAGTATTCTTAGCATAATTTTTCATTTCTCAGTAGGGATTGAAATCGGAGGAAATGATGGTTTGTCCAAATGTATTTTATTGTCTGATCCAAAATGAATTTTATAATTTTTTCAACAACTTTCAAAGATATTGGGTTCATTTTTTAAAATATAAATGTATAATCTGGTATAAAAGAATTATGACTATGTTGTTGCTCTTGCACAATTCGCTATGTATGCAAAATCAATTTTTTATTCTGTAGGAGCAAGAAAACTTCTCATTTCTTGTTTTATAATGCATTTAAAGATTAAAATTGTTTTCGGAAAAATTCAGTAATAACAATAATATTTAGAAATGTAATGTTTTACGCGCAAGGATGATTTATATTGTGCTTTATAGTTATAAAGCGTTTGTCTATTTTGCGACAGTTTTTATGGGGGGGGGGGAATGAAGAAAAGGGATGGTTTTTAATTGATCAGAATACCCATAGTATTTTGTAGACTCAATGAACTTCTTCTTCTTCTCTCCCTCCGCAATCTCGATGTGTCGCTATGCCACTGCTAGATTCGGCAGAGCGCTGGAATTTCGTGACCTTTCCAGGTCAACGGGGGAAATAGTCAGGAAATGAGTAATTTATGAAAACATATCTTAAGACTGAAGATGACACTCTTTATTTGCTTTTATCACTTGTTAAATATTAGGGTCGCCTTTTTAAGTTCTGTTGAGCGGTTCTTAGATCACGTTTGCACCAACCGAACTGTTTACCAAAGCACACTGCTCTTTATTGCTCTACTTTCACTTTATATAGCTCAACTCGCTTTTCTCTCGATAGCTAAAACTCACTCTGTCCGATAACTAACCTCACACTACACTGATGACTAAACTGGTGATAGCTAAACTCACACTCTACTGATGGCTCAACTCTTTCTGTCCTGATAACTCCACTCACACTCAACTGCGGGGCATCGAAATCCCAATCTTTTATCAAATATCCCCTCATCACGTCGTTAGAACAACTCCTACCATTTCGACTATTATTCCGAGGAGCGTGCATATACTAATTCTAAGATTCCCGATTGGACGTTTCGTAGGCCTTGAATTTAAGCAATACTTTTTTTTTCTTTCGGTTCCACCAAGTCGGGCTATCTGCTTTATTTCACCCTCATGACTCGTGTCTTTAGTCTGTTTTATTCCACGCTTGCCTTTGGATTTTTAACAAAACTGAGTTTCGCCAGATACCTTATAGGGGCGACTTTTTTTTTTTTTTTTTTTTTTTTTTTTTGTCACTCTTCAATATACCGTAGAAGGTGAATGTCATATAGTTTTAAAGTGACAAGAACTCCGATTTCAATTGCGCCATTATTAATTTATTTCCTTACGTTCGTAGCTACCGACTTAAAACCTGCAGAATTCACCTCCAATCTACTGAACCAATGCAGATAAAGCAACGATAACTAACAATCAGTAAGATTTTGTCTAATAGAATAATAATAAGAAGAAAATTTCAAAACAAAATGAAAAGGCATGAGTTGTGATACGGTAAAATGTGCATTTATTGCAATTGAAGTATCTAGAACGGAAAAACACCAAAAATATCTATTATTTGAAAAAATTATGTACTGCTACCGATAGTTTGTCATGTCAGATTTTATAGTTAGCGTGAATGATTGAAGTTCTGCTTGTCTGAGATTGTTACTTGCTCAACAAAAAATGACAGCGTATTTTAAATTAAATTTGATATCTCATGACAATGAGCCAAATTACACAAGATTGCTTAAGCACTAATATTACCCACGTGTGTTTTATTTTTCTTGCTCCCAGATTTTCTTATAAAAAAAATTACACACATATCCTTATGTCTAATATTTTATGCGGGTGACTACAGGTCCAGATTATATAATTGCAGTTTAATATATTTAGGCTGCTTTCATAAAAATACTAATTGTCTAAATGTGAAACAAAGAATTTGTTAATTTAATGAATGACAAAGGGACTTGTGTCCCATCCAGGGCCAGGGCCTGCGCAAGCGGGGGGCTCTCTAGTTTCTCCTATGAAGAGCTAGTCCATGTGAGCTATTGTTCCTATGAGTTTGTTAAGTCTATTAAGTATTTATACTATAAGTTTGGCATATTTGCTTCCGTTGTTCTATTCTTTTTGCAACTCTGTTTCTAGACTCTTCCAGGGTTCCGTGCTACCTGGTCCAGTGTGACCCGACTGCTTTCCTGAAGGAGTTTGCCCACCTCGTTATCGGTCTCACTCTTCCTTACCTATCAATACGTAGATCCCATGTGATAGCTATATGTCCCCATCTGCTGCTTGATAATCTTGCTACATGTCCACTCCATTTCCACTTCAGGCTGTTTGCACGTTGAGCCACGTCGTTTAGTCCCGACAATTTCCTAATTGCATAGATGATATTTTATCCATGAGGGATATCCCTAGTACTTTCCGCTCCATTTTACGTTGGGAGATGCTAATATTATTCTTTTCCACTTTTGTTGGGCTCCAAGTTAGGCATCCATATAATATTGTTGGGAATATGCAGGAGTCCAGCACGTCTAATCTCAGTTTCCGGCTCAAAGTATTCTCCATCACTATGATTTTCAAAGACCAGAATGCTCTACATGCTGAGGAATTTCTTTTGTTCATTTCTTTGCCCATATGATGCTGGAATGCAACTGTTTGTCATAAGTAGACGCACTCTGTTGCGTATTTTGTTGTTGAGTTGACTCTAACGGGCGTTATTTGGTTCTTTGCCTTGATATATCAAATTTAATTTAAAATACGCTGTCATTTTTTGTTGAGCAAGCAAGAATCTCAGACAAGCAGAACTTCAATCATTCACGCTAACTATAAAATCTGACATGACAAACTATCAGTAGCAGTACATAATTGTTTCAAATAATAGATATTTTTGGTGTTTTTCCGTTCTAGATACTTCAATTGCAATAAATGCACATTTTACCGTATCACAACTCATGCCTTTTCATTTTGTTTTGAAATTTTCTTCTTCTTATTAATCTATTAGACAAAATCTTACTGATTGTTAGTTATCGTTGCTTTATCTGCATTGGTTCAGTAGATTGGAGGTGAATTCTGTAGGTTTTATGTCGGTAGCTATGAACGTAAGGAAATAAATTAATAATGGCGCAATTCAAATCGGAATTCTTGTCACTTTAAAACTACAGGACATTCCCCTTCTACGGGATATTGAAGAGTGACCAAAAAAAAATTGTATGGCCCCGCAAAACGCGAACTGACATTCGCCGGTTCGCATTTTCACACACTCACTCAACATTCATATCCCACACGTTACCACTTCGCCACAGACGCGGCTGAGTATTACCTTGCGAGTTTTACTACAAAAGCACAAGAGAGCTGCGATTACCCCGACATCTTGCGTTGTAGTTACTAAATTCTCCTTAGTTGCACAGTGGCGGCAAGAAGCCTATCTTTGAAAAGCTTTTTTCCTACACGGACGAATGCTCTATACATGAAGTGATGAAGAAAGAAGCTTTCTACTCGTAAATTTTGCTTAAATTAATATGAGTGACTCATAATCATTATAATGTATCTGCACGTAATAAGAGTGAAAATGCGGGAGCCTAAAGAATTCAAAATACCTTTCTTTTGTTAAGAAGCTTAAAGAAAGGTTCCAGACTTCATCTACCTCCTCGCAAAGAATGAGATGCTATGCACGCCATTCCAAATAACTTTTGAAGGTCAAACTGCACTATGAAGCGTTTTTGCCTCCAACTACAACAAAATTGTCAATGTAACAAAGAATTATGAACTGCATTGCATTTTTTTTTTTTTTTTTTTTTTTTTTTTAAAGCTGTTCACATGAGATTCTCTTGCAAGCGTTTGTTTTTGTTTATGCACCCATTGGTGAGTGAATTGTGTAAATGTGCATGTAATGATTTTTCAAAGCACGCTTAGTAGTTTAAGGCACTCAGAGAATATATGGGATTTTTCTCTAAACCTCGTTCCTAATGTGTATCAAACAAAAGTGTAGGAAACAAAAATTTGATACTGCATTTTTGTATGAATAAACATATGGATGCAAGATATACCTATGGTTGTGCGCGATTAAATATTTCTTTTTGTATGTCAAATTTTTTAACAGTCTTTATTCTTAGTCAAATTCGTTAAACCCATTCTATAAAATTACCTGATTGACAATTCTATCATTAAGTTGTTTTCATTGCTAAAATGCTGTCATCTGAATACTATTTTAGGATTGCTTTATTTGAAGGCTCAAGTCAAATTAATTTTCTGTAATTATGATAGAAATGACTTTCTACGTATATTGGAACACACATATGCAATATTTATTTCACTTCTAATTGAACTACAAGTATTTGCATCTTAATTTGCTTTCATTCTGAGGAGTTTGCTGTAATAAACATTGACGAAGGAACACTTTTTGAAGTTAAGTTGGCCGCACTCAGGTGAATGTTCAACGGGAAACATTGCGCTATTTCACATATGTGATGTCGCTAGAAGTGTCAAATGACGGAATTTGTTTCATGCACGACATCCTGTAGCTGTATAGCACTGCAAAGTCAGAATCTGCTTCCGCAAGTGTTTCAACTTGTGTTCACGTGAATTTCGTAAGACAAGCATTATAACGTTGCTCATTTGTTTAGCATTGTTATAACATGAATGTAAACATCTGAACCTCGCGTCATCCGAGCATCTTACAGATCCTTGCCAGGGAAATCACCCCCACATTTCTCTGCGGCTTTTAAAGCCCTTGCAACATCAGCAGCTGGGACGGACTGTATTTTTATGTGTGTGTGTATGTTCGTACGCGGGGGGGGGGGGGGGTGTCGAAGATGATGTATCTTGTTGTGGGCGTTGTAATACTGTTTCTGTCCTGAGAAACAATGTTGCCTGAGGGAATGCCCGCTGTTTTCGTTTAGCTAAAATTCGACTGGGGTGAGAAGGAAATCTGGCGTCACAAATGAAGAGACACTTTGGAGATTATTTTGAACGTTGAATTATTCTAGGTAGAAAACAGTGCTTTGCCAGTTATTGAGTCGGAAAGCAAAAACACTTAGAATACATAATCAGAATGCAGAGTGTGAGAGCGCCCAAAGAAAAGCTGATTGCTGAGAATGACGCTTAATGCTCAGTGCAAGAGTGTGGGTGCCGTAGGGTAGGTAGCTTGTGGAATAAAAGTGACGAACGTTTTGTTGTACGTTTTAGAATACATTGAAATAAGTACAAACATCGCATGGGCCTTAAGGCCGTACATACCAATGTCATCCTAATAATAATCAGAAGGGCCACACATACATACTTACATAATACATATTTACACACACTAACATATATATAAATGTTACATGCATATATGTACATATATAAATACTTCGATATATTTACGTTTTCCATTAATAATTTTATATACAAATACATAAACATGAATGGAACCCTTACTCTTGAACCCCCTTCCATTTACTTACACCCCTTCCCTAATTTCCACCTCTTTATTATGGCCATTAACCTCCATTGTCGAGCCTGTTCTAGAAATATTCCCAAATGGTGTATCTCGCATGCACCACCACTTCCCGGCAAATATGCAAATTTCTATTGGAATTCAGAAATTGCGGTGATAAATGCTCATTTCTTGCATTCTGCCAAAATATGCCTCTAGTTATCCTTTCTCCGTACAATGGAGAAATTCTTTCCCCGAGTGCATTGACTGTTTGTTTCCTTTCCAAGCCCTTAATCTGAACCATGCGAGACACTTCTTTGTTCTCTCCCACAGATATCTACATACCCCCCTTCCCCTATACCGGATGTATTTAGCGTGCTAGTTGAGCGATATTTTTTCTGCTCATTGAGACAAAATATGTTGTCTATCTATATCTGGCAAATGTCTGTCAACTATTTTACAACTTTTTTGTGTAATGTCCTCCACCCTTAACCAAATATTACCCCGATCCAATTTTGTCTAAGCTTTTCTTTATTTTTAATGCCCACGCTTTGCATATTTGCTCCCTTAGATAGACTGCTCGAAGAAGAGCTTGATCCCCCCGTATTATCCTTAACCAATATTTAATTGTTCTTATTTTTAAATTCACACTTTTCGTTAGAAACACCAAACTCTTTCAGAACCGCACAATTTGCTGTACCCCCTCCCTACCTGTAGCAACCGTTTTAGAAACTTTGTACCGTTTGTACCTGATTAAGTTCCTCGTTGTTTGGCCATCCCCAAATTTCGGCCCGGTACGCCATAGTTGACCTCACAACCGCTCTGTACAGGTGGAGTTTCCGGTATTTTCACTAAGATCTTTAATCTCTATGTTTTTAATTAAGCACTTGCTTTCTGTGTTGCCTATGTGTGTTACGCAGTTCCCGTTCCTAGCTAAAGTGACTCGCAAGTATTTGAATTTCTTAACATTTTCCAGTGTCTGACCTGCATACTCCCACCTCTCTTTCCTGCTGTACATCTTCTCCTCATTGATTGCCATTCCCCCATTCCTGACAATGCGCCTCTAAGCGGTCTCGTTCAGTTTGCAGTTCGTCGGTTGTTGTCAATATCAATATCAGATCATCCGCACAAAGGAGAGCTGGTATGGACATGCCTCCTATGTTCGGGGTATCAGATTCCGCAACACACATTTTATGCGGGTTTTGAAACTTTATCGTGATCATATTTTACACAGAACTGTACCTTACTGAATGCTGAGTCTAGTACAACGTGCGAGAAGAGACTTAACCACCTACCAGAGTGGCGTTCGAGGTTCAAACATGCATATTTATAGGCTACTGAAATTCTGAACGTTTGGGGCATAACTTCCCAAGGAATAGTCGCGCCTGCTTCGCTTCTGTGTTCAAAATTGAAATGCTGACTTAATATTGGCTATATTAAATTCGCCAGTTTGTTTCTGATTTGTTCGCATATGGACCTTTAAATATCTTTTTATCATTCAGAGTTTTAAACTTTCAGCCGTATTCCAGCCCAGAGGTAGTTTTCCTTTCCGCAGATCTTTAACGTGTGGGAGAAAGCAGGTTCATTTTCTGTTGCTTTGAAGGCACCCCTCAATAACAAAAGACTGACCTATGCCCGTTTACCCTAGGCTTTTAACACAGGCTGTTTCCCCCCGTACTGCCTTTTTCTCCAACGCTATATTTGACAAAAAAAAAAAAAAAAAACAACAACAACAACAACAAAAAAACACTGCTTCCTGCATATTACAAAGGCAAAGGTTTTGCACCAAAATACCAAGCAGAAAGAGTAGGCATCGGGTATGATTAGGCATTGAGATAACTGAGAATGGAGGAAACATAAATAATTTATAAGATGGGTTGAAATCTTACTGATTGTTTCTTATTCTTGCGTAATCTGCCTTGGTTCTGTAGATTGGAGTTGAATTTTTTAAGTTTTAAGTCAGTAGTTATGAATGTAATGAAATAAGTCAAGATGCCGCAAATCAATTTCGCTTTGAAACATATGACATTTACCTTCTCAGGGATATTAAGGAGTGGGAGGGAAAATAAGTGTGATACCTATCAAAACGTGAACCGACAGCCGCCGGTACCCATTTTCATTCACTCAAACACACATTTTTCACACGCTACCATTTCGCCACAGACGCGGCAGAAGGCTAGCAGGCGATTATTTGTATAAAAAGTGAGGACGGCTGGTGTTACCCCGACATCTTGCGGCGTAGTTATAAATTCTGTTTAAAAAGCGTACTGACGGAGAAGAGCATGTCTTTGACCAGTTTTTCTCGATGTGAGCAATTTCCCAATATGATAAGATGATGAAGTGAGGTTCTGCTCTTGAATTTCGCTAATATAAAAGGAGTAACTCTTAGTTATTATAATGTATGGTTGTGGGCGTAAGAGTAGATTTGTTGGAGGAGGATGGATATACTTCAACTCAATTTATTATTATTATTATTATTATTATTATTATTATTATTATTATTATTATTATTTAGAAACTTAATAGCAAGTTTTCAAACTTCATCTACTGACTGGACAAAAAATGAGATGATGTATATGGAATGTCTGAAAGTCGAAATGCACTGTGCATTGTTTCTGGCTCCAGCTACCACTAAACAAAGTTGTCAAAATATCAAACCCTGTTGAACTGCAGTGCATGAGTTTGAAATTTAGTTGTAAGCGGTTTTTCAGTGGGTTTCAGTAAGTACTCTCTAGCGTGTAGTACTATTTTTATACACAAATAGTGAGTGAATTGAGTAAATGTATAGTTAAAAAACGTTTGTGAAACACCCCTTAGAGGAAAACCGAGAAAATCAGGATGCTTCTCTAACGGTCGTTCCTAACATATCACCCCAAAACTAGGAACTAAAATAGTAATACTGCATTTTTGTTGTGAAATTACATATTGATTCTCCATTGAGTATTGCTGTCCATGATTAAATATTTCTTTTGTATATCTGATTTATAAACATTATTATTGTTGGTCAAATAGTTAATTATGATACTAGTGGGATAAAACTGCTGGAGTAACAACTGCGTCATTAATTTGTTTTCATTGCTAAATGCTGTCATTAAATGAATATTTTTTTAGAATTAGTTCTTGTTTTGAATGCCAATTGCATTTAGCTTTCTTTTATTATGAAAAAAATGACTGCTGCTTAAATACGAGGGTAAGTCTATAATTATCCGGCCTAACCATTTTCTAGGTATGATAACTAAAAAGCTATATTACACTTTGTAAGATACTAACTCTGTATAGCAGTACACTTCTCAGATCTTTGAATTTACATTTCAATTTCCCCCCAAACAATAATCAAGATATTGTCTGCAAAATGGGTATAAACAGCATCTATCGCTTTTTCGTCACACTTAAATTTCCTTCCTGGAAGAGCCTTCTTGAGGTTTGAGAGGAGGAAATAATCACTGGCAGCTAGATCTGGACTGTAGGGTGGGTGGTGCAACTCTCTGAAGCAACATTTCTTCAAAGCTTCCTTTGCAACAAGAACTGTGTGCACAGGCACTTTGTCGTGAAAAAGGCGCACACCACCACTCAGATTTCTTCACCTTTTCTCTTTGATGAAAGCACGTAATCTGTGCAGTAGGCCAGCATAGTACTCCCCATTTACTGTGGTGTTCCACTCCTTGAATTCAATGAAGAGTATTCCTTCACAGTCCCAAAAGATTGTGGCCATGATCTTCTTGGTTGACTGAGTGACCTTGCCCTTTAGAGGCGGTGCTTCGCCCGGTTTACGCCACTCCATTGATTCTCTTTTGGACATGGGATCATAGTAGAGGAACATAATTTCATCTCCTGTAAGAATGGTTTGCAGAACTTATCTCTCGTTGCCACGGCAGAGCTTCAAAAATGCCCGACGACAGTGGACTCGTTGCTGCTTTTGGACTGAGGAAAGAAGTCTAGCACCCATCTTGCACCAACCTTATTTATGTTTAAATGCTCATGAACATTTCGAAGGACTGCTGTTTTAGAAAGGCCCAACGTAGCTGCTATTTCTGTAAATTTGAGCCGCCGGTCTTCCATAATTTCTCTTTCCACAAGAGCGATGTTTTCAGGATTGAGCATCTCCAAGGGCCCACCTGCAAGCTCTTCGTCTTTAACGCCTACTCCACACATTCGATAAAGTTTAACCCATTCTTTTACGGTAGAATATGAGAGCGATGCTTCCATATACACCGTCCAATCGCCGTTTACTTTCATTTGGAGTAAGTCCTTTTAGTAATAGTTCTATACTCCATTTTGAACATCTAACAGTCTTCGACACTTAGCCTTATTTATACAATTATATATGAACAACTGAACACAGCGGAGCGGAAGTTACGGCTGCAATTATTTATTTAATCGATAAGGTATGACACCAGATAAGGTTTTTGTGAATGCGATAATCCCTATCGGTAAGGCCGGAAACTTATATACGTACCCTCGTATATTATGTGGGACTCACATTTCCAATATTAAATTATTTCTTATTGAACTACTAATATTTATGTCTCAGTTTGCTTTTACTCTGTGGAGTTTGCTGTAATGAAACATTTACGAAAGTATACTTTTAAACATTTAAGTTATGAGCGTTAAATGGTAAACATTGCGCTATTTCACAAATGTGATGTCCCTGAAAGTGTTAAATGACGGAATTTGTTTCATGAACTTCATCGTATTTAATCCTATCTTTGTATATTACTGCGAAGTTGCCTTTAGAAAGTGTTTCAACTTTTGTTATCATTTATTTCGCGATGTAAACATTATAATATTTATAATTTATTGCTATTCTTTTAACATGAATGTGAACTTGTGAAGCTCTCGCAATCCGAACACCGTCCAGGAATTGCCGAGCATTTAAAACTTATCTGCACGTTTTAACATCATAGATACAAATTCACTACATTTAATTCCCGAATATCACAATTCTGTCCGTTCCTGAACTCTGCTCACTAACCTTATACTCCATCCCATTCACCATTCACTCCTCGCTAACCTTTTACTCCCTTCACTTTTGCCTTTGCCCCTCTGACATGTATTTTATCGCCAAGACCCTGGCTAAATTAAATCCCCTCATTTACTATCTGATTCTCGACTTATAAGTTACACCATTGGCTATTAAAATATTTATTGTATAGTTAAGTTCTCTTTATTTGCTTATTTTTATACGCTGGTCATTAGATAAAATTACTTTCCCCCTACTAACATTCACTATTTCACACAAGCCTGAAATTCCTAGAAACAGCCTGTTATAAATTTCGGGATTTTCCTTATATGCTGCACTTCTGAAGTAATGTCTCTTTCCTCTCTTAGTCATTTTTAGATTATCACAGTTCTCATAGATAACGCACGCATATTTTCCATTCACTTTCGCACTCATTCTCATGAATAGCCCGCGTAACGGTTTTGACCCCGGCGGGCCTGTAATGAAACACTTCGTCTCTCGGTTCTGACATTTTAATTTCCTTTTAGAACCATTTCTATATCTTTCAGAGTGTGATCCTTAGTTTTTGTTCTACAGTCCCGTCACAGCCATTTCCTCACTTGCCCATCTAAGCTTTTTTGTCTTCTGTCGGTGAATTTCCTTCAGAAATATAATATTCACATGGAGAGAAATGCTGGTGATTTGACACGGAAATCTCCTCCCTTTTGTATATCTCTGTCTTGGTTGGAAAGGATATATCGGCGAGCCGCCATTTGGGTACACATATACAGTAGTTCTTCTTACTGGTGGCTACAGTCAACATAAAATGACCGCCACGAGTAGTCGAGGGCGTTAAGGCGCGGACACGTGAGCGGGAGGTCTGGAGTTCTAATCCCGCCAGGACCGTCCTACCTGAATACGGTTTTTTCCAGGTTTTCCTCAATCCTCATAAATTGCAAATGCCGGGGAGGTACCCTAAACTTATGCCTGGAACGATTGCTTCCTTAAAAATAAAACCTTTCCCAATATATCAATTCATTTCATGTATCATCAGTTCCCATCGCCTGTGGTGCCTCTGTAGTAAAAACGGGTGTTAAACACCATTCTTTAATTTCAACACAATGAATACAATGCCTCTTGCAAATTACTGTAACCTGCCAAAATTATACATACACGTATATGTCTCAAATCATATCAATCCATGGTAAACATATTTCTAATTAAATACATACATAGTAAATACCAATCGGTCCTGGTGGTGTAGTGGTGACCATACTTGCCTTCTAAACCCAAGATCGCGGGCTCAAATCAGGCCAGGACAAATGGATTTTTTCGGGGGTAAAAATCGTAAGTATGGCTTCCTTCGGAAGAGAAGTAAAGCAGTGGGTCCCGTGTCGTACATTTACGTTTTATGAAAAAAAACCTCAAGCCTGAAAGAAGAGGCCTCTGAGCAAAATTTCTCGGCCGTTTCACGCCATGAATAGAATAGGGCGCCGATGACCTGAGATGTATGTTAAAGAGCGTCCGCAAAAATATCCATATCGACTCAATACTTTTATAAATATAGCTCTGTATCCACAATTCTTAGATCTATGTAGTTATCACTGCAATCAAGTTATTAACCTAATAAAGGCAGCCTATAATTAGGGCACGGTTGCAGACTCGACTAGTAGCATTAAAAATCGCCTCTTAAGGAATTAATTTTTCACAGTAGAGAAACCACAGGTTAAGTATCCGGGGTAGAAATATTCAAATGAAAGAGGTTCGCTGTTTCGTGCTTGAAAGAAAGCATTGTCCAGCATGATGCACATCCGTGGTTCGAATACCTGATTTGACGGGAAATAATCAATTCTGATTCTTCATTTACAAATTGCCCTAACCTCGAAAATAAATTTCCAGCCAATCTATGACTGTGAAAGGGAAAGCCGGCATAGAAATATTCCCATATTCGATACATTTTTATTACAAAATTTGCTTGTTTTATCTGAAAATGTCTCCTTGTGGGCAGTAATTGCTCAGATCTCGAAGAGGTCAATATTTTCAACAAATTGAGAAATTCATGGTTTCGACAATACGTTTCTGAGCTGTAAGTAATGCGCCACCGATCAGTAGAAATCTTGCGTGCATGACAATCATCAAGTAATTACTTCTCTGCAGAATGCCATGCAGTGAATATGTGTAGTGTCTCGAAATACAAGTGTTCTCTGCTGTACATTCATACAAATGTAGCAATTCGATATTATACATGCTTACTTAAGCACTAATGTTCCACACATGTTTTTCTTCCTTTCTTCCAGGGTTTCTTGCAAAAACAGTCACACTCACATCCCTATGTATAATATTTTATGCACTCTACAACAGATACAGAATATATAATTGCCAATGGATAGATTTGTAATACTTTCAGAAAAATAATAATTGTGTAAATGTGAAGCAAACTCAGTTAATTTAATGTATTAAATTTAATTTAAAATACGCAGAAATTTTAACACTTTAACTATAAAGTGTTAATGACAAGCTATCGCTAGCAATACATTAATTTTTCAACATCTTTGCTCTTCCTTCCTAATAGACATAGCATTTGCAACAAATAATTATTTTGCAGCATTATAACAGCTGTATTTTCGGTAAAAGTGGAATGTTTATTTTCTTATTATGTAATGCACGAAAAATTACTAATTGTTTGTCATTGTTGGTTAATCTGGATTGGTTGTGTAGATGGGAGGTGAATTTTATAGGTTTTAAGTCAGTAGTTACGAATGTAACGAAATGAGTGAATGACGCTGCAAATAAAATTTGCTTTGAAATTGTATGGCATTTACATTCTCAGGGGTGACAATAATTGAAAAAAAAAAAAATCTGTTACCTATCAAAACGCGAACCGACAGCAGCTGGTCCACATTTTATTGCTTTACCTCCGCACACATGCCTAGTGCGGTACCATTAAGCCACATTCGCGGCAGGATATTAATGTGGGATTTTCCGTAGAAAAAGTGAAGACTGCTGTATTTACAGTAACATCTACCATTGTAAATATAAATTCAGTAAAGAGCGTAATGGATCTAAGGAACTTGCCTTTTTCTGCAGTTTTTTTTTTATTTCCCCCAATATTTTCTCAGGTTTTGTTGCAAAAATAGTCGCACGCTTATCCCTATGTGTCACATTTAAGCGTGTACATTAGATGCCTAAAATATCTAAGAATACTTAATAGATGTCGAATGTAGATCACATCAGCTTATTATATTTATATTGCTTTCAGAAAGATGCTACATTTCTGAAAGCATACCCATATTAATTTAATATATTAAATTCAATTTTTAAATAATTAGAACATATCTTTTGAACAAACAAGAAAATCAGACAAGCATACTTTCGATCTTGAACTATAAATATGAATTGTGACATTCCAAGCTGTCGCTAGAAAATACATAGATTATTCATAGTATAGATGTATTTGCATTTTCGCCTTTATAGATATAGCAATTTCAACAAATAAATATTTTTCTTCATCGCATCGCATTAATTTTCCTTCAATTTGAAAGTTTCTTTTTCTTAATGTATTTGAGAAAATGTAAATGTGATTGATGTGCATTGGTTGTGTAGATTGGAGGTGAATTTTTAGGTTTTAGTAGTAGTTATGTATGTTACGGAATAAGTCAATGATGCCGTGAATAAAATTTGCTTTGAAACTATTAGGTATTTACCTTCTCGGGGATGAAAAGGAAATTGTGATACCTATCAAAATGCTAACCGACAACGGGTGGTTCACATTTATCACAAGCTATCGTTTCGCTACATACTAGCCATAGCTTACTTTGGGATTTTCGTTAGAAAAACACAAGATTGCTGTCGTTACTGTGACATATTGCGGTTTAGCTATAAATTCACTTTAAACAGCGTAAATAGCTGTAAGAAGATTGTCTTTTACAGATTTTTTCCCCGGTATTTTTTGCATTTTCTCATGTTTTTTCGCCAAAATAGTAATACTATTTCCCTAAGTATAACTTTTATGCTAATATTAAATTCAGACTCTAAAATATCAGCATAACATAAATATAGTGTTTTCAAGAAAACACTATTTAAATGTAAAACCATTAATGTTAAATTATACTATTATATTGAATTTAAAATACGCTGTAATTTTTTGTTTAGCAAACAAGTATCGTATACAAGAAGAACTTGGTTGTTCTGGTTAACTTTAAAGTGCTACATGACAAGCTATCGCTATGAGTACACACTTTTTTCCAATAACAGATGTCGGCTCTTTCTGCGTTCTAGAAATATCAATTGCAACCAATACATATTTTATGCAGTATCACAACTCATGCCTTTTCATTTGGTTTTGAAAGGTTCTTCTTCTTATTAATGTATTAGACGAAATCTTACTGATTTTTAGTTATTTTACTTTATCTGCAGTGGTAGGCTGGAGATTAATTTTATAGGTTTTAATCCGCAGGTATGAATATAACGAATTAAGTCCATGATGTAGCAGATCAAATTCGCTTTGAAACTAAATGACATCAACTTTTCAGGGATATTAAAAATGTCAAAAGAGATTTCTGATACCTATTAAAATATGAACCGATATATGCCTTTACACGTTTCTCACACGCTACCATTTTGCCACAGACGCGGCAGAGCGCTGTCGGGCGATTATGTGTATAAAAATGTTGGATAACTGTCGTAACCATGACATATTGCGGTGTAGTTATAAATTCGGTTATAAAGCGTAATGGCGGTAAAGAAAATGTCTTTGACCAGTTTTTTTTCTATGTGGAAATTTTTCCTTTATGCGAAAAGATGAAATGTTGTTCGTCCTGTTCCTGAATTTTCCAGATATAATAATGAGTAACTCGTAAGTATGATGAATGCTTATGGGCGTCAGAGTGGATTTGTGGGTTGTAGGATGGATATAGATCGACTGAAGGTTTTTTATTTTTTTATCTATTTTGTTTTATTTTATTATTAATATTATTATTATTAATAGTAATTATTATTATTATTATTATTATTATTATTAGTTTGTTGAAAAATGTTAGGAAAAATTCAGACTTCATCTACCGACTGGGCAAAGAATGAGATGGTGTGTATGCCATCCCAAGTAACTTCTGAAGGTCGAACTGCACTGTTCATTGTCTCTGGCTCTAGCTACCATAAACAAAGTTGTCAAAATATCAAACACTGTTGAACTGCAGTGCATGCCTTTGAAATTTAGTTGCAAGCTGTTTTTCGGTGGGTTCCAGCAGGTGTTCTCGCTATCGCGTAGTATTAATTTTATACATACCTTGGGTAGTGAATTAGGAAAATGTGCATTTAAAGAGGTTATGCGAAACACTTGTACTTAGAGGAACTCCGAGAAAATGAGTAAAGTTTCTCTAAAGGTTGTTTCTAACATGTGTCATCCCAAAATTAGGAATTAAAATTGTGATACTGCATTTTTTGTGAGTTAACATATTGATTCTCCATGGCCTTATTGCTGTCTATGACTAAATGCTTCTTTTGTATATTTTAAACCCACCTGAGTCTTTAACAGAATAATTGCAAGTATATTGTAGACTTTGTTAGAACATTGGAGCTTTATTCTGCGTTGTCTATTCTTGTAATTATGTACAAAATAAATAATTTTGGAAGCATACGTCACGCTCTTGCTTACTAAAACTTAAAAAAATCTTTGAAAACACTCTCTGCTAATTCAGTAATGTCGTTTAACTATCGTTGCTGAGCTCTTTTATGGGCTCTTTCATACCTCACTTCACACCGCAGGGCACAGTTTAGCTGCATTTAAGAAATTAAACCTGTTGCTGATTACGAACTTTGGAAACGTAATGCATACTAGCTGCATTTGAGGAATCAAATTTTTGGGCATTATGAACTTGAAAAGAGTAATGTCATATTTTTGGTATTTTCTCAGGTTTTCTTGTAAAAATAGTCCCACACATATCTCTGTATAAAATTTATGAAAGTACATTAGATCCAGATTGTATGTTATCAGCTTAACATGTTTATAAGCTTTCAGAAAAAATACAAATTGTCTGAAAGTAAAACAAACAAAGTTAATTTAATATATTAAATTGATTGATTGTTTATATGGACAATTTGCCATTTTGCGAAGAGATGAAGTGAGGATCGTCCTATTCTTGAACTTTTGTTTATATAAAATGAATAAATTATAATGCTTGTAATCTTCAGTTTAGGGCATGGATTTGTGGAAGATGGATGGATATACTCATCTCAAGTTTGTTTTGTTGTTGCCGTTTTTTTTTTTTTTGAGAAATTTATAAGTTTTCAGACTTCATCTACACGCTGGGCAAAGAATGAGATATTGTGTATGCCAACCTAAGGAACTTTTGAAGATCGAACTGCTCTGTGCGTTGTTACTGGTCGTAGCTATCACTAAACAAAATTGTCAAAATATCAAAGGGTGCTGAACTGCAGTGCATGGCTTTTAAGTTTAGTTGCAAGCGGTTTTTCAGTGGGTACAGTAGGCACTCTTGCTAGCGCGTAGTATTATTTTTTATACACCCATTGGTGAGAGAATTGGATAAATACGCTATTAAAAAGGTTTTGCGAAACACCGTTTGTATTTAGAGGAACTCCGGGAAATTGGGGAATATTTCTCTTAAGGTCGTTTCTAACACGTGTCATTCCAAAATAAGGAATTGAAGTTGTTATACTACATTTTTGTGTGATAAATATACTGATGCTTCATGGACGTATTGTTGTCCATGATTAAATGTTTATTTTTATATCACAATTATAAACAGTTTTATTTTTGGTCAAATAGTTAATTTTGATACTAAATGGATAAAGTTACTGGAGTAACAGCTACTTCAATGAGTTGTTTTCATTGCTAAATACTGTCAACTAAATATTTTTTTAGAATTAGTTTTTGAAGGCTGAATTGCATTTATCTTTTTGATATTATGAAAAAAACTTGACGGCTGCCATATGTATTATGGGTCTTTTCAAAATGGTGAATATGATAGAAGAACGTATAGAAGGAGCTCTGAAACGCACTGAGAATATAATAGAAGTAGGATGCTACATGAAAACGGAAATAATGGAAGACATCCTACTAGCGGTATGTGAAATAAGAAACTGTCTCATAGCTTTGAAAGTAGTTTTAGAAGACATAAATAATGTAAAGAAACAGCCTCAAAATGAGTTTATAACAGACCTTCCGGAAGAGATAAACGAGGGAGAAGACATCCGGCCGACAGAACAACTAGTGACATTTGCCGAGCAACAAACAGGAGACGAACACAGCAACAACGGAAGATGACACCTACGGAGCGGAGATGAAGCCAAACAGCATAAAACACCAGCGACACCTAGCTGAGAGGAGAGCAACAACATGGACTCCCACCATGCACGGGGAAGTAAGGGACATTAAGGAGAAATTAGACCATATTGTGCACTTCCTATACAATAAACTATGCAGTATAATTGAAGAAAAAATAAAGGAGAACTGGAAAAGAAACGCGGAAGCAAACACGAGGCGAACAGTTGTAACAGAGAATCAAATGGAAGAAACAGTAGATAGAACTATTAATCTTATGATGACAACACTAGTTCGTCAGAACAACCAAACCCAGGAAATGAGAAAGAAGAGGATTCATGGACACAAGTTGCAAGCAGAAGGAATAAGACACAAAAGAACAAACAGGCAATGGGAACAAAAGCAAACAATGACGTGGACATTCGTTCAGCACAAAGGAACGCGTGGCTCTTCATTAAAAGACTACAAAAACATACGTTGCCGGAGAAAGTTAGAAAATACCGATAAAATGGCATTCAAGGAGAAATAGAATGTGAGAAAGTAAATATAAGAGGAAGAAACAAGGCGTTCAAGCTCGGAATACCTTTCAGCTACCTAGGAAGTTCAAAATACAGAATTTTGGCCGGAAGGAGTAATTATCAGACGTTTTCTTTTTCAAAAACAATACCAAAACAAAGGAATCCCGTTCAATTGTTAAAGTGCTCAACTAGAACACAGAAGGGCTGAAAAATGTGATCAAATACGTGGTACCTGAAGAGCTTCAGACAAACGATATAATGATCTTTACAGAAACATTCTCAACAGAACCAACAGATATAAAAGGATTCTATAGACTTCACTCATATGCGAGACGAAGAGAGGTGTAGTATCTGAAACCATCTGTAGGGAGCTTCAAAGTAATATATAAGGAAGAAAATATACTGGCAGTAAAAACTGAGAAATGCACGGTGTTAGCAATTTACATCAGGCCACAAACAATCTCGGAGTAAGTACAAGAGGCCATAATGACAAGTCACAGCCACAGATGAAAATGTCAGCAGACATTAATTGCAGAATACATAAAGCAAATACCAAAACAGAAATCGTCATGAATACACTAAGGAAAGAGGGAAACAAAGATGGCAGGCCGACATACATAGTGCCCAACGGAACAAGGGCGATTGATTTATTGCTATACAGAGGAAGAAAAATAAAGTTGATAGAACAAAAAGGACTATGGGAGTCGGGTTTCACATCGATAAGAAAACACATACCAATCGCAACAACGAAAGAAATAGCAATGGAGAATCAACGAAAGAACAGGGGAAAAAAAAAAAAAAAAAAAAAAAATCACGGAAAGGAACGTCAAGGCTACTGGACCCACAAAAATCATAGTATTGATTTTGTTCATTCTCATTCTTGATGTCATTAAATGATTTATTGGGTCCAATACACATTGTTGTATAATACAAATATGTACTTGCAAGAGTCAAAATTGTTACTCTTGGGGACGTTTGTGTGCAAGGGGTTCTAGGTCTGAGATTACCGATGACTCTAACCGCCTTTTTTATAATGAAAATATATAATTAACATCTTAATTGTCTTTATTTTGAATGGTAAAATTGTGAATAGACTGGTTTGTTTACATTAGGAGCTAAGTTACGCTAATTGAAGTAATTTTCTAATTTAGTACTTAGAACATTGTACTTATAGATCCATCCTGAATTAGGTTTATCTGAGATAAAAATTTTGGTATGTCATCAGCATATAAGGTAATATCTTGCTGGGACAGTTCGCGTTTTTATAACATACTAAATTGCACAAGCCGATGTTTAGCTTATATAAGTGCATATATAAATAAATGACAAAAAGGAATAAAAACGCATATAAGATGAGCTAATGCTTTTCCTTTGCAGAGTCTCAAGATGGTCATTTTATAAATTGGAAACATTCAGTCATGGAGAACCATACGTTAACTCATATGTTTATTGACACAAAATAGCAATTTCATAATTTTAATTCCTAAATTTGCCTGATACATTTTAGGGACGTGCTATAGAGAAACTTCTGCTCAGAGTGGCTTAAAATACAAACGGATTTTTTTTATAAAAAAAAACTTTTCAATTATACAACTCACTCATCATTGCGTGTGTACAAAAATAATAATGAACGCCCGAGAGACCTACTGTGACCCACTGAAAATTTCGTGCAACTAAATTTAAAATCAATGCATATTTGATCAAATTCTTAATTATTTTGACAAATTTGTTTAGTGATAGTTGCAGTGGTAGTGGAGTGGAGTGGCAGTGACATTTCAAAGAGCTTGTTCGACTTTCAAAATTTCCTTAGGTTGGCATACACCTTTACCCAGTCAGTAGTGGAAGTCTTAAAACTTCCAATTGGCTTTTTAAAAAGAAATGCCAGCTTGAACGAGCTATCTCTTCCTCTTGCTCCCGCAATTCCACGCTTATGACGACACGAGTACATAATAATTATGAGTTACTCATCTTTATATAAGCAAAATTCACAAGTATGAAAATCCTCACTTATTTGTCCATGTAGAAAAAAACTGGTCAAGGACATGCTCCTTTGCACCATTACGCTGTTTAAACAGAATTTATAACTACACCGCAAGATGTCAGGGTAAGCAGAGCCGTCCAATGTTTTTCTACACAAAATCCCACTCGTTCTCTCAGCCGCGTATGTGGCGAAGATGGTAGCGTGGGAGAAGAGTGTGATAAGAGAGTGAATGAAAACGGGACCGGCGGCTGTCGGTTCACGTTTTGCTAGGTATCACAATTTTTTTTCTTCACTGTTTAATATCCCTGAGAAAGTAAATGTCATGTAGTTTTAAAGTGAATTTTATTTGTGCCATCATTAACATATTTCGTTACATACATAACTACTGACTTAAAACCTACATAATTCACATCCAATCTACAGAACCAATGCAGTTAAAGCGGCAATAACAAACAATCAGTGAGATTTTCTCTAATACATTAATAATAAGAGGAAATTTTCAAAACGAAATGAAAAATGTTTGGGATTACGAATTTGAAAAAAATAATATCTCATTCTTGGACTTTTTGCTGGATGTGTCGTAGAACTAAAATATCCCCATGGTTATGAGTAGAAATTCTGCAAGTAGCTTCAAGTTGATCGAGTATTCTTAGCATAATTTTTCATTTCTCAGTAGGGATTGAAATCGGAGGAAATGATGGTTTGTCCAAATGTATTTTATTGTCTGATCCAAAATGAATTTTATAATTTTTTCAACAACTTTCAAAGATATTGGGTTCATTTTTTAAAATATAAATGTATAATCTGGTATAAAAGAATTATGACTATGTTGTTGCTCTTGCACAATTCGCTATGTATGCAAAATCAATTTTTTATTCTGTAGGAGCAAGAAAACTTCTCATTTCTTGTTTTATAATGCATTTAAAGATTAAAATTGTTTTCGGAAAAATTCAGTAATAACAATAATATTTAGAAATGTAATGTTTTACGCGCAAGGATGATTTATATTGTGCTTTATAGTTATAAAGCGTTTGTCTATTTTGCGACAGTTTTTATGGGGGGGGGAATGAAGAAAAGGGATGGTTTTTAATTGATCAGAATACCCATAGTATTTTGTAGACTCAATGAACTTCTTCTTCTTCTCTCCCTCCGCAATCTCGATGTGTCGCTATGCCACTGCTAGATTCGGCAGAGCGCTGGAATTTCGTGACCTTTCCAGGTCAACGGGGGAAATAGTCAGGAAATGAGTAATTTATGAAAACATATCTTAAGACTGAAGATGACACTCTTTATTTGCTTTTATCACTTGTTAAATATTAGGGTCGCCTTTTTAAGTTCTGTTGAGCGGTTCTTAGATCACGTTTGCACCAACCGAACTGTTTACCAAAGCACACTGCTCTTTATTGCTCTACTTTCACTTTATATAGCTCAACTCGCTTTTCTCTCGATAGCTAAAACTCACTCTGTCCGATAACTAACCTCACACTACACTGATGACTAAACTGGTGATAGCTAAACTCACACTCTACTGATGGCTCAACTCTTTCTGTCCTGATAACTCCACTCACACTCAACTGCGGGGCATCGAAATCCCAATCTTTTATCAAATATCCCCTCATCACGTCGTTAGAACAACTCCTACCATTTCGACTATTATTCCGAGGAGCGTGCATATACTAATTCTAAGATTCCCGATTGGACGTTTCGTAGGCCTTGAATTTAAGCAATACTTTTTTTTTCTTTCGGTTCCACCAAGTCGGGCTATCTGCTTTATTTCACCCTCATGACTCGTGTCTTTAGTCTGTTTTATTCCACGCTTGCCTTTGGATTTTTAACAAAACTGAGTTTCGCCAGATACCTTATAGGGGCGACTTTTTTTTTTTTTTTTTTTTTTTTTTGTCACTCTTCAATATACCGTAGAAGGTGAATGTCATATAGTTTTAAAGTGACAAGAACTCCGATTTCAATTGCGCCATTATTAATTTATTTCCTTACGTTCGTAGCTACCGACTTAAAACCTGCAGAATTCACCTCCAATCTACTGAACCAATGCAGATAAAGCAACGATAACTAACAATCAGTAAGATTTTGTCTAATAGAATAATAATAAGAAGAAAATTTCAAAACAAAATGAAAAGGCATGAGTTGTGATACGGTAAAATGTGCATTTATTGCAATTGAAGTATCTAGAACGGAAAAACACCAAAAATATCTATTATTTGAAAAAATTATGTACTGCTACCGATAGTTTGTCATGTCAGATTTTATAGTTAGCGTGAATGATTGAAGTTCTGCTTGTCTGAGATTGTTACTTGCTCAACAAAAAATGACAGCGTATTTTAAATTAAATTTGATATCTCATGACAATGAGCCAAATTACACAAGATTGCTTAAGCACTAATATTACCCACGTGTGTTTTATTTTTCTTGCTCCCAGATTTTCTTATAAAAAAAATTACACACATATCCTTATGTCTAATATTTTATGCGGGTGACTACAGGTCCAGATTATATAATTGCAGTTTAATATATTTAGGCTGCTTTCATAAAAATACTAATTGTCTAAATGTGAAACAAAGAATTTGTTAATTTAATGAATGACAAAGGGACTTGTGTCCCATCCAGGGCCAGGGCCTGCGCAAGCGGGGGGCTCTCTAGTTTCTCCTATGAAGAGCTAGTCCATGTGAGCTATTGTTCCTATGAGTTTGTTAAGTCTATTAAGTATTTATACTATAAGTTTGGCATATTTGCTTCCGTTGTTCTATTCTTTTTGCAACTCTGTTTCTAGACTCTTCCAGGGTTCCGTGCTACCTGGTCCAGTGTGACCCGACTGCTTTCCTGAAGGAGTTTGCCCACCTCGTTATCGGTCTCACTCTTCCTTACCTATCAATACGTAGATCCCATGTGATAGCTATATGTCCCCATCTGCTGCTTGATAATCTTGCTACATGTCCACTCCATTTCCACTTCAGGCTGTTTGCACGTTGAGCCACGTCGTTTAATCCCGACAATTTCCTAATTGCATAGATGATATTTTATCCATGAGGGATATCCCTAGTACTTTCCGCTCCATTTTACGTTGGGAGATGCTAATATTATTCTTTTCCACTTTTGTTGGGCTCCAAGTTAGGCATCCATATAATATTGTTGGGAATATGCAGGAGTCCAGCACGTCTAATCTCAGTTTCCGGCTCAAAGTATTCTCCATCACTATGATTTTCAAAGACCAGAATGCTCTACATGCTGAGGAATTTCTTTTGTTCATTTCTTTGCCCATATGATGCTGGAATGCAACTGTTTGTCATAAGTAGACGCACTCTGTTGCGTATTTTGTTGTTGAGTTGACTCTAACGGGCGTTATTTGGTTCTTTGCCTTGATATATCAAATTTAATTTAAAATACGCTGTCATTTTTTGTTGAGCAAGCAAGAATCTCAGACAAGCAGAACTTCAATCATTCACGCTAACTATAAAATCTGACATGACAAACTATCAGTAGCAGTACATAATTGTTTCAAATAATAGATATTTTTGGTGTTTTTCCGTTCTAGATACTTCAATTGCAATAAATGCACATTTTACCGTATCACAACTCATGCCTTTTCATTTTGTTTTGAAATTTTCTTCTTCTTATTAATCTATTAGACAAAATCTTACTGATTGTTAGTTATCGTTGCTTTATCTGCATTGGTTCAGTAGATTGGAGGTGAATTCTGTAGGTTTTATGTCGGTAGCTATGAACGTAAGGAAATAAATTAATAATGGCGCAATTCAAATCGGAATTCTTGTCACTTTAAAACTACATGACATTCCCCTTCTACGGGATATTGAAGAGTGACCAAAAAAAAATTGTATGGCCCCGCAAAACGCGAACTGACATTCGCCGGTTCGCATTTTCACACACTCACTCAACATTCATATCCCACACGTTACCACTTCGCCACAGACGCGGCTGAGTATTACCTTGCGAGTTTTACTACAAAAGCACAAGAGAGCTGCGATTACCCCGACATCTTGCGTTGTAGTTACTAAATTCTCCTTAGTTGCACAGTGGCGGCAAGAAGCCTATCTTTGAAAAGCTTTTTTCCTACACGGACGAATGCTCTATACATGAAGTGATGAAGAAAGAAGCTTTCTACTCGTAAATTTTGCTTAAATTAATATGAGTGACTCATAATCATTATAATGTATCTGCACGTAATAAGAGTGAAAATGCGGGAGCCTAAAGAATTCAAAATACCTTTCTTTTGTTAAGAAGCTTAAAGAAAGGTTCCAGACTTCATCTACCTCCTCGCAAAGAATGAGATGCTATGCACGCCATTCCAAATAACTTTTGAAGGTCAAACTGCACTATGAAGCGTTTTTGCCTCCAACTACAACAAAATTGTCAATGTAACAAAGAATTATGAACTGCATTGCATTTTTTTTTTTTTTTTTTTTTTTTTTTTTAAGCTGTTCACATGAGATTCTCTTGCAAGCGTTTGTTTTTGTTTATGCACCCATTGGTGAGTGAATTGTGTAAATGTGCATGTAATGATTTTTCAAAGCACGCTTAGTAGTTTAAGGCACTCTGAGAATATATGGGATTTTTCTCTAAACCTCGTTCCTAATGTGTATCAAACAAAAGTGTAGGAAACAAAAATTTGATACTGCATTTTTGTATGAATAAACATATGGATGCAAGATATACCTATGGTTGTGCGCGATTAAATATTTCTTTTTGTATGTCAAATTTTTTAACAGTCTTTATTCTTAGTCAAATTCGTTAAACCCATTCTATAAAATTACCTGATTGACAATTCTATCATTAAGTTGTTTTCATTGCTAAAATGCTGTCATCTGAATACTATTTTAGGATTGCTTTATTTGAAGGCTCAAGTCAAATTAATTTTCTGTAATTATGATAGAAATGACTTTCTACGTATATTGGAACACACATATGCAATATTTATTTCACTTCTAATTGAACTACAAGTATTTGCATCTTAATTTGCTTTCATTCTGAGGAGTTTGCTGTAATAAACATTGACGAAGGAACACTTTTTGAAGTTAAGTTGGCCGCACTCAGGTGAATGTTCAACGGGAAACATTGCGCTATTTCACATATGTGATGTCGCTAGAAGTGTCAAATGACGGAATTTGTTTCATGCACGACATCCTGTAGCTGTATAGCACTGCAAAGTCAGAATCTGCTTCCGCAAGTGTTTCAACTTGTGTTCACGTGAATTTCGTAAGACAAGCATTATAACGTTGCTCATTTGTTTAGCATTGTTATAACATGAATGTAAACATCTGAACCTCGCGTCATCCGAGCATCTTACAGATCCTTGCCAGGGAAATCACCCCCACATTTCTCTGCGGCTTTTAAAGCCCTTGCAACATCAGCAGCTGGGACGGACTGTATTTTTATGTGTGTGTGTATGTTCGTACGCGGGGGGGGGGGGAGGTGTCGAAGATGATGTATCTTGTTGTGGGCGTTGTATTACTGTTTCTGTCCTGAGAAACAATGTTGCCTGAGGGAATGCCCGCTGTTTTCGTTTAGCTAAAATTCGACTGGGGTGAGAAGGAAATCTGGCGTCACAAATGAAGAGACACTTTGGAGATTATTTTGAACGTTGAATTATTCTAGGTAGAAAACAGTGCTTTGCCAGTTATTGAGTCGGAAAGCAAAAACACTTAGAATACATAATCAGAATGCAGAGTGTGAGAGCGCCCAAAGAAAAGCTGATTGCTGAGAATGACGCTTAATGCTCAGTGCAAGAGTGTGGGTGCCGTAGGGTAGGTAGCTTGTGGAATAAAAGTGACGAACGTTTTGTTGTACGTTTTAGAATACATTGAAATAAGTACAAACATCGCATGGGCCTTAAGGCCGTACATACCAATGTCATCCTAATAATAATCAGAAGGGCCACACATACATACTTACATAATACATATTTACACACACTAACATATATATAAATGTTACATGCATATATGTACATATATAAATACTTCGATATATTTACGTTTTCCATTAATAATTTTATATACAAATACATAAACATGAATGGAACCCTTACTCTTGAACCCCCTTCCATTTACTTACACCCCTTCCCTAATTTCCACCTCTTTATTATGGCCATTAACCTCCATTGTCGAGCCTGTTCTAGAAATATTCCCAAATGGTGTATCTCGCATGCACCACCACTTCCCGGCAAATATGCAAATTTCTATTGGAATTCAGAAATTGCGGTGATGAATGCTCATTTCTTGCATTCTGCCAAAATATGCCTCTAGTTATCCTTTCTCCGTACAATGGAGAAATTCTTTCCCCGAGTGCATTGACTGTTTGTTTCCTTTCCAAGCCCTTAATCTGAACCATGCGAGACACTTCTTTGTTCTCTCCCACAGATATCTACATACCCCCCTTCCCCTATACCGGATGTATTTAGCGTGCTAGTTGAGCGATATTTTTTCTGCTCATTGAGACAAAATATGTTGTCTATCTATATCTGGCAAATGTCTGTCAACTATTTTACAACTTTTTTGTGTAATGTCCTCCACCCTTAACCAAATATTACCCCGATCCAATTTTGTCTAAGCTTTTCTTTATTTTTAATGCCCACGCTTTGCATATTTGCTCCCTTAGATAGACTGCTCGAAGAAGAGCTTGATCCCCCCGTATTATCCTTAACCAATATTTAATTGTTCTTATTTTTAAATTCACACTTTTCGTTAGAAACACCAAACTCTTTCAGAACCGCACAATTTGCTGTACCCCCTCCCTACCTGTAGCAACCGTTTTAGAAACTTTGTACCGTTTGTACCTGATTAAGTTCCTCGTTGTTTGGCCATCCCCAAATTTCGGCCCGGTACGCCATAGTTGACCTCACAACCGCTCTGTACAGGTGGAGTTTCCGGTATTTTCACTAAGATCTTTAATCTCTATGTTTTTAATTAAGCACTTGCTTTCTGTGTTGCCTATGTGTGTTACGCAGTTCCCGTTCCTAGCTAAAGTGACTCGCAAGTATTTGAATTTCTTAACATTTTCCAGTGTCTGACCTGCATACTCCCACCTCTCTTTCCTGCTGTACATCTTCTCCTCATTGATTGCCATTCCCCCATTCCTGACAATGCGCCTCTAAGCGGTCTCGTTCAGTTTGCAGTTCGTCGGTTGTTGTCAATATCAATATCAGATCATCCGCACAAAGGAGAGCTGGTATGGACATGCCTCCTATGTTCGGGGTATCAGATTCCGCAACACACATTTTATGCGGGTTTTGAAACTTTATCGTGATCATATTTTACACAGAACTGTACCTTACTGAATGCTGAGTCTAGTACAACGTGCGAGAAGAGACTTAACCACCTACCAGAGTGGCGTTCGAGGTTCAAACATGCATATTTATAGGCTACTGAAATTCTGAACGTTTGGGGCATAACTTCCCAAGGAATAGTCGCGCCTGCTTCGCTTCTGTGTTCAAAATTGAAATGCTGACTTAATATTGGCTATATTAAATTCGCCAGTTTGTTTCTGATTTGTTCGCATATGGACCTTTAAATATCTTTTTATCATTCAGAGTTTTAAACTTTCAGCCGTATTCCAGCCCAGAGGTAGTTTTCCTTTCCGCAGATCTTTAACGTGTGGGAGAAAGCAGGTTCATTTTCTGTTGCTTTGAAGGCACCCCTCAATAACAAAAGACTGACCTATGCCCGTTTACCCTAGGCTTTTAACACAGGCTGTTTCCCCCCGTACTGCCTTTTTCTCCAACGCTATATTTGACAAAAAAAAAAAAAAAAAAAAACAACAACAACAACAAAAAAACACTGCTTCCTGCATATTACAAAGGCAAAGGTTTTGCACCAAAATACCAAGCAGAAAGAGTAGGCATCGGGTATGATTAGGCATTGAGATAACTGAGAATGGAGGAAACATAAATAATTTATAAGATGGGTTGAAATCTTACTGATTGTTTCTTATTCTTGCGTAATCTGCCTTGGTTCTGTAGATTGGAGTTGAATTTTTTAAGTTTTAAGTCAGTAGTTATGAATGTAATGAAATAAGTCAAGATGCCGCAAATCAATTTCGCTTTGAAACACATGACATTTACCTTCTCAGGGATATTAAGGAGTGGGAGGGAAAATAAGTGTGATACCTATCAAAACGTGAACCGACAGCCGCCGGTACCCATTTTCATTCACTCAAACACACATTTTTCACACGCTACCATTTCGCCACAGACGCGGCAGAAGGCTAGCAGGCGATTATTTGTATAAAAAGTGAGGACGGCTGGTGTTACCCCGACATCTTGCGGCGTAGTTATAAATTCTGTTTAAAAAGCGTACTGACGGAGAAGAGCATGTCTTTGACCAGTTTTTCTCGATGTGAGCAATTTCCCAATATGATAAGATGATGAAGTGAGGTTCTGCTCTTGAATTTCGCTAATATAAAAGGAGTAACTCTTAGTTATTATAATGTATGGTTGTGGGCGTAAGAGTAGATTTGTTGGAGGAGGATGGATATACTTCAACTCAATTTATTATTATTATTATTATTATTATTATTATTATTATTATTATTTAGAAACTTAATAGCAAGTTTTCAAACTTCATCTACTGACTGGACAAAAAATGAGATGATGTATATGGAATGTCTGAAAGTCGAAATGCACTGTGCATTGTTTCTGGCTCCAGCTACCACTAAACAAAGTTGTCAAAATATCAAACCCTGTTGAACTGCAGTGCATGAGTTTGAAATTTAGTTGTAAGCGGTTTTTCAGTGGGTTTCAGTAAGTACTCTCTAGCGTGTAGTACTATTTTTATACACAAATAGTGAGTGAATTGAGTAAATGTATAGTTAAAAAACGTTTGTGAAACACCCCTTAGAGGAAAACCGAGAAAATCAGGATGCTTCTCTAACGGTCGTTCCTAACATATCACCCCAAAACTAGGAACTAAAATAGTAATACTGCATTTTTGTTGTGAAATTACATATTGATTCTCCATTGAGTATTGCTGTCCATGATTAAATATTTCTTTTGTATATCTGATTTATAAACATTATTATTGTTGGTCAAATAGTTAATTATGATACTAGTGGGATAAAACTGCTGGAGTAACAACTGCGTCATTAATTTGTTTTCATTGCTAAATGCTGTCATTAAATGAATATTTTTTTAGAATTAGTTCTTGTTTTGAATGCCAATTGCATTTAGCTTTCTTTTATTATGAAAAAAATGACTGCTGCTTAAATACGAGGGTAAGTCTATAATTATCCGGCCTAACCATTTTCTAGGTATGATAACTAAAAAGCTATATTACACTTTGTAAGATACTAACTCTGTATAGCAGTACACTTCTCAGATCTTTGAATTTACATTTCAATTTCCCCCCAAACAATAATCAAGATATTGTCTGCAAAATGGGTATAAACAGCATCTATCGCTTTTTCGTCACACTTAAATTTCCTTCCTGGAAGAGCCTTCTTGAGGTTTGAGAGGAGGAAATAATCACTGGCAGCTAGATCTGGACTGTAGGGTGGGTGGTGCAACTCTCTGAAGCAACATTTCTTCAAAGCTTCCTTTGCAACAAGAACTGTGTGCACAGGCACTTTGTCGTGAAAAAGGCGCACACCACCACTCAGATTTCTTCACCTTTTCTCTTTGATGAAAGCACGTAATCTGTGCAGTAGGCCAGCATAGTACTCCCCATTTACTGTGGTGTTCCACTCCTTGAATTCAATGAAGAGTATTCCTTCACAGTCCCAAAAGATTGTGGCCATGATCTTCTTGGTTGACTGAGTGACCTTGCCCTTTAGAGGCGGTGCTTCGCCCGGTTTACGCCACTCCATTGATTCTCTTTTGGACATGGGATCATAGTAGAGGAACATAATTTCATCTCCTGTAAGAATGGTTTGCAGAACTTATCTCTCGTTGCCACGGCAGAGCTTCAAAAATGCCCGACGACAGTGGACTCGTTGCTGCTTTTGGACTGAGGAAAGAAGTCTAGCACCCATCTTGCACCAACCTTATTTATGTTTAAATGCTCATGAACATTTCGAAGGACTGCTGTTTTAGAAAGGCCCAACGTAGCTGCTATTTCTGTAAATTTGAGCCGCCGGTCTTCCATAATTTCTCTTTCCACAAGAGCGATGTTTTCAGGATTGAGCATCTCCAAGGGCCCACCTGCAAGCTCTTCGTCTTTAACGCCTACTCCACACATTCGATAAAGTTTAACCCATTCTTTTACGGTAGAATATGAGAGCGATGCTTCCATATACACCGTCCAATCGCCGTTTACTTTCATTTGGAGTAAGTCCTTTTAGTAATAGTTCTATACTCCATTTTGAACATCTAACAGTCTTCGACACTTAGCCTTATTTATACAATTATATATGAACAACTGAACACAGCGGAGCGGAAGTTACGGCTGCAATTATTTATTTAATCGATAAGGTATGACACCAGATAAGGTTTTTGTGAATGCGATAATCCCTATCGGTAAGGCCGGAAACTTATATACGTACCCTCGTATATTATGTGGGACTCACATTTCCAATATTAAATTATTTCTTATTGAACTACTAATATTTATGTCTCAGTTTGCTTTTACTCTGTGGAGTTTGCTGTAATGAAACATTTACGAAAGTATACTTTTAAACATTTAAGTTATGAGCGTTAAATGGTAAACATTGCGCTATTTCGCAAATGTGATGTCCCTGAAAGTGTTAAATGACGGAATTTGTTTCATGAACTTCATCGTATTTAATCCTATCTTTGTATATTACTGCGAAGTTGCCTTTAGAAAGTGTTTCAACTTTTGTTATCATTTATTTCGCGATGTAAACATTATAATATTTATAATTTATTGCTATTCTTTTAACATGAATGTGAACTTGTGAAGCTCTCGCAATCCGAACACCGTCCAGGAATTGCCGAGCATTTAAAACTTATCTGCACGTTTTAACATCATAGATACAAATTCACTACATTTAATTCCCGAATATCACAATTCTGTCCGTTCCTGAACTCTGCTCACTAACCTTATACTCCATCCCATTCACCATTCACTCCTCGCTAACCTTTTACTCCCTTCACTTTTGCCTTTGCCCCTCTGACATGTATTTTATCGCCAAGACCCTGGCTAAATTAAATCCCCTCATTTACTATCTGATTCTCGACTTATAAGTTACACCATTGGCTATTAAAATATTTATTGTATAGTTAAGTTCTCTTTATTTGCTTATTTTTATACGCTGGTCATTAGATAAAATTACTTTCCCCCTACTAACATTCACTATTTCACACAAGCCTGAAATTCCTAGAAACAGCCTGTTATAAATTTCGGGATTTTCCTTATATGCTGCACTTCTGAAGTAATGTCTCTTTCCTCCCTTAGTCATTTTTAGATTATCACAGTTCTCATAGATAACGCACGCATATTTTCCATTCACTTTCGCACTCATTCTCATGAATAGCCCGCGTAACGGTTTTGACCCCGGCGGGCCTGTAATGAAACACTTCGTCTCTCGGTTCTGACATTTTAATTTCCTTTTAGAACCATTTCTATATCTTTCAGAGTGTGATCCTTAGTTTTTGTTCTACAGTCCCGTCACAGCCATTTCCTCACTTGCCCATCTAAGCTTTTTTGTCTTCTGTCGGTGAATTTCCTTCAGAAATATAATATTCACATGGAGAGAAATGCTGGTGATTTGACACGGAAATCTCCTCCCTTTTGTATATCTCTGTCTTGGTTGGAAAGGATATATCGGCGAGCCGCCATTTGGGTACACATATACAGTAGTTCTTCTTACTGGTGGCTACAGTCAACATAAAATGACCGCCACGAGTAGTCGAGGGCGTTAAGGCGCGGACACGTGAGCGGGAGGTCTGGAGTTCTAATCCCGCCAGGACCGTCCTACCTGAATACGGTTTTTTCCAGGTTTTCCTCAATCCTCATAAATTGCAAATGCCGGGGAGGTACCCTAAACTTATGCCTGGAACGATTGCTTCCTTAAAAATAAAACCTTTCCCAATATATCAATTCATTTCATGTATCATCAGTTCCCATCGCCTGTGGTGCCTCTGTAGTAAAAACGGGTGTTAAACACCATTCTTTAATTTCAACACAATGAATACAATGCCTCTTGCAAATTACTGTAACCTGCCAAAATTATACATACACGTATATGTCTCAAATCATATCAATCCATGGTAAACATATTTCTAATTAAATACATACATAGTAAATACCAATCGGTCCTGGTGGTGTAGTGGTGACCATACTTGCCTTCTAAACCCAAGATCGCGGGCTCAAATCAGGCCAGGACAAATGGATTTTTTCGGGGGTAAAAATCGTAAGTATGGCTTCCTTCGGAAGAGAAGTAAAGCAGTGGGTCCCGTGTCGTACATTTACGTTTTATGAAAAAAAACCTCAAGCCTGAAAGAAGAGGCCTCTGAGCAAAATTTCTCGGCCGTTTCACGCCATGAATAGAATAGGGCGCCGATGACCTGAGATGTATGTTAAAGAGCGTCCGCAAAAATATCCATATCGACTCAATACTTTTATAAATATAGCTCTGTATCCACAATTCTTAGATCTATGTAGTTATCACTGCAATCAAGTTATTAACCTAATAAAGGCAGCCTATAATTAGGGCACGGTTGCAGACTCGACTAGTAGCATTAAAAATCGCCTCTTAAGGAATTAATTTTTCACAGTAGAGAAACCACAGGTTAAGTATCCGGGGTAGAAATATTCAAATGAAAGAGGTTCGCTGTTTCGTGCTTGAAAGAAAGCATTGTCCAGCATGATGCACATCCGTGGTTCGAATACCTGATTTGACGGGAAATAATCAATTCTGATTCTTCATTTACAAATTGCCCTAACCTCGAAAATAAATTTCCAGCCAATCTATGACTGTGAAAGGGAAAGCCGGCATAGAAATATTCCCATATTCGATACATTTTTATTACAAAATTTGCTTGTTTTATCTGAAAATGTCTCCTTGTGGGCAGTAATTGCTCAGATCTCGAAGAGGTCAATATTTTCAACAAATTGAGAAATTCATGGTTTCGACAATACGTTTCTGAGCTGTAAGTAATGCGCCACCGATCAGTAGAAATCTTGCGTGCATGACAATCATCAAGTAATTACTTCTCTGCAGAATGCCATGCAGTGAATATGTGTAGTGTCTCGAAATACAAGTGTTCTCTGCTGTACATTCATACAAATGTAGCAATTCGATATTATACATGCTTACTTAAGCACTAATGTTCCACACATGTTTTTCTTCCTTTCTTCCAGGGTTTCTTGCAAAAACAGTCACACTCACATCCCTATGTATAATATTTTATGCACTCTACAACAGATACAGAATATATAATTGCCAATGGATAGATTTGTAATACTTTCAGAAAAATAATAATTGTGTAAATGTGAAGCAAACTCAGTTAATTTAATGTATTAAATTTAATTTAAAATACGCAGAAATTTTAACACTTTAACTATAAAGTGTTAATGACAAGCTATCGCTAGCAATACATTAATTTTTCAACATCTTTGCTCTTCCTTCCTAATAGACATAGCATTTGCAACAAATAATTATTTTGCAGCATTATAACAGCTGTATTTTCGGTAAAAGTGGAATGTTTATTTTCTTATTATGTAATGCACGAAAAATTACTAATTGTTTGTCATTGTTGGTTAATCTGGATTGGTTGTGTAGATGGGAGGTGAATTTTATAGGTTTTAAGTCAGTAGTTACGAATGTAACGAAATGAGTGAATGACGCTGCAAATAAAATTTGCTTTGAAATTGTATGGCATTTACATTCTCAGGGGTGACAATAATTGAAAAAAAAAAAAATCTGTTACCTATCAAAACGCGAACCGACAGCAGCTGGTCCACATTTTATTGCTTTACCTCCGCACACATGCCTAGTGCGGTACCATTAAGCCACATTCGCGGCAGGATATTAATGTGGGATTTTCCGTAGAAAAAGTGAAGACTGCTGTATTTACAGTAACATCTACCATTGTAAATATAAATTCAGTAAAGAGCGTAATGGATCTAAGGAACTTGCCTTTTTCTGCAGTTTTTTTTTTATTTCCCCCAATATTTTCTCAGGTTTTGTTGCAAAAATAGTCGCACGCTTATCCCTATGTGTCACATTTAAGCGTGTACATTAGATGCCTAAAATATCTAAGAATACTTAATAGATGTCGAATGTAGATCACATCAGCTTATTATATTTATATTGCTTTCAGAAAGATGCTACATTTCTGAAAGCATACCAATATTAATTTAATATATTAAATTCAATTTTTAAATAATTAGAACATATCTTTTGAACAAACAAGAAAATCAGACAAGCATACTTTCGATCTTGAACTATAAATATGAATTGTGACATTCCAAGCTGTCGCTAGAAAATACATAGATTATTCATAGTATAGATGTATTTGCATTTTCGCCTTTATAGATATAGCAATTTCAACAAATAAATATTTTTCTTCATCGCATCGCATTAATTTTCCTTCAATTTGAAAGTTTCTTTTTCTTAATGTATTTGAGAAAATGTAAATGTGATTGATGTGCATTGGTTGTGTAGATTGGAGGTGAATTTTTAGGTTTTAGTAGTAGTTATGTATGTTACGGAATAAGTCAATGATGCCGTGAATAAAATTTGCTTTGAAACTATTAGGTATTTACCTTCTCGGGGATGAAAAGGAAATTGTGATACCTATCAAAATGCTAACCGACAACGGGTGGTTCACATTTATCACAAGCTATCGTTTCGCTACATACTAGCCATAGCTTACTTTGGGATTTTCGTTAGAAAAACACAAGATTGCTGTCGTTACTGTGACATATTGCGGTTTAGCTATAAATTCACTTTAAACAGCGTAAATAGCGGTAACAAGATTGTCTTTTACAGATTTTTTCCCCGGTATTTTTTGCATTTTCTCATGTTTTTTCGCCAAAATAGTAATACTATTTCCCTAAGTATAACTTTTATGCTAATATTAAATTCAGACTCTAAAATATCAGCATAACATAAATATAGTGTTTTCAAGAAAACACTATTTAAATGTAAAACCATTAATGTTAAATTATACTATTATATTGAATTTAAAATACGCTGTAATTTTTTGTTTAGCAAACAAGTATCGTATACAAGAAGAACTTGGTTGTTCTGGTTAACTTTAAAGTGCTACATGACAAGCTATCGCTATGAGTACACACTTTTTTCCAATAACAGATGTCGGCTCTTTCTGCGTTCTAGAAATATCAATTGCAACCAATACATATTTTATGCAGTATCACAACTCATGCCTTTTCATTTGGTTTTGAAAGGTTCTTCTTCTTATTAATGTATTAGACGAAATCTTACTGATTTTTAGTTATTTTACTTTATCTGCAGTGGTAGGCTGGAGATTAATTTTATAGGTTTTAATCCGCAGGTATGAATATAACGAATTAAGTCCATGATGTAGCAGATCAAATTCGCTTTGAAACTAAATGACATCAACTTTTCAGGGATATTAAAAATGTCAAAAGAGATTTCTGATACCTATTAAAATATGAACCGATATATGCCTTTACACGTTTCTCACACGCTACCATTTTGCCACAGACGCGGCAGAGCGCTGTCGGGCGATTATGTGTATAAAAATGTTGGATAACTGTCGTAACCATGACATATTGCGGTGTAGTTATAAATTCGGTTATAAAGCGTAATGGCGGTAAAGAAAATGTCTTTGACCAGTTTTTTTTCTATGTGGAAATTTTTCCTTTATGCGAAAAGATGAAATGTTGTTCGTCCTGTTCCTGAATTTTCCAGATATAATAATGAGTAACTCGTAAGTATGATGAATGCTTATGGGCGTCAGAGTGGATTTGTGGGTTGTAGGATGGATATAGATCGACTGAAGGTTTTTTATTTTTTTATCTATTTTGTTTTATTTTATTATTAATATTATTATTATTAATAGTAATTATTATTATTATTATTATTATTATTATTAGTTTGTTGAAAAATGTTAGGAAAAATTCAGACTTCATCTACCGACTGGGCAAAGAATGAGATGGTGTGTATGCCATCCCAAGTAACTTCTGAAGGTCGAACTGCACTGTTCATTGTCTCTGGCTCTAGCTACCATAAACAAAGTTGTCAAAATATCAAACACTGTTGAACTGCAGTGCATGCCTTTGAAATTTAGTTGCAAGCTGTTTTTCGGTGGGTTCCAGCAGGTGTTCTCGCTATCGCGTAGTATTAATTTTATACATACCTTGGGTAGTGAATTAGGAAAATGTGCATTTAAAGAGGTTATGCGAAACACTTGTACTTAGAGGAACTCCGAGAAAATGAGTAAAGTTTCTCTAAAGGTTGTTTCTAACATGTGTCATCCCAAAATTAGGAATTAAAATTGTGATACTGCATTTTTTGTGAGTTAACATATTGATTCTCCATGGCCTTATTGCTGTCTATGACTAAATGCTTCTTTTGTATATTTTAAACCCACCTGAGTCTTTAACAGAATAATTGCAAGTATATTGTAGACTTTGTTAGAACATTGGAGCTTTATTCTGCGTTGTCTATTCTTGTAATTATGTACAAAATAAATAATTTTGGAAGCATACGTCACGCTCTTGCTTACTAAAACTTAAAAAAATCTTTGAAAACACTCTCTGCTAATTCAGTAATGTCGTTTAACTATCGTTGCTGAGCTCTTTTATGGGCTCTTTCATACCTCACTTCACACCGCAGGGCACAGTTTAGCTGCATTTAAGAAATTAAACCTGTTGCTGATTACGAACTTTGGAAACGTAATGCATACTAGCTGCATTTGAGGAATCAAATTTTTGGGCATTATGAACTTGAAAAGAGTAATGTCATATTTTTGGTATTTTCTCAGGTTTTCTTGTAAAAATAGTCCCACACATATCTCTGTATAAAATTTATGAAAGTACATTAGATCCAGATTGTATGTTATCAGCTTAACATGTTTATAAGCTTTCAGAAAAAATACAAATTGTCTGAAAGTAAAACAAACAAAGTTAATTTAATATATTAAATTGATTGATTGTTTATATGGACAATTTGCCATTTTGCGAAGAGATGAAGTGAGGATCGTCCTATTCTTGAACTTTTGTTTATATAAAATGAATAAATTATAATGCTTGTAATCTTCAGTTTAGGGCATGGATTTGTGGAAGATGGATGGATATACTCATCTCAAGTTTGTTTTGTTGTTGCCGTTTTTTTTTTTTTTTGAGAAATTTATAAGTTTTCAGACTTCATCTACACGCTGGGCAAAGAATGAGATATTGTGTATGCCAACCTAAGGAACTTTTGAAGATCGAACTGCTCTGTGCGTTGTTACTGGTCGTAGCTATCACTAAACAAAATTGTCAAAATATCAAAGGGTGCTGAACTGCAGTGCATGGCTTTTAAGTTTAGTTGCAAGCGGTTTTTCAGTGGGTACAGTAGGCACTCTTGCTAGCGCGTAGTATTATTTTTTATACACCCATTGGTGAGAGAATTGGATAAATACGCTATTAAAAAGGTTTTGCGAAACACCGTTTGTATTTAGAGGAACTCCGGGAAATTGGGGAATATTTCTCTTAAGGTCGTTTCTAACACGTGTCATTCCAAAATAAGGAATTGAAGTTGTTATACTACATTTTTGTGTGATAAATATACTGATGCTTCATGGACGTATTGTTGTCCATGATTAAATGTTTATTTTTATATCACAATTATAAACAGTTTTATTTTTGGTCAAATAGTTAATTTTGATACTAAATGGATAAAGTTACTGGAGTAACAGCTACTTCAATGAGTTGTTTTCATTGCTAAATACTGTCAACTAAATATTTTTTTAGAATTAGTTTTTGAAGGCTGAATTGCATTTATCTTTTTGATATTATGAAAAAAACTTGACGGCTGCCATATGTATTATGGGTCTTTTCAAAATGGTGAATATGATAGAAGAACGTATAGAAGGAGCTCTGAAACGCACTGAGAATATAATAGAAGTAGGATGCTACATGAAAACGGAAATAATGGAAGACATCCTACTAGCGGTATGTGAAATAAGAAACTGTCTCATAGCTTTGAAAGTAGTTTTAGAAGACATAAATAATGTAAAGAAACAGCCTCAAAATGAGTTTATAACAGACCTTCCGGAAGAGATAAACGAGGGAGAAGACATCCGGCCGACAGAACAACTAGTGACATTTGCCGAGCAACAAACAGGAGACGAACACAGCAACAACGGAAGATGACACCTACGGAGCGGAGATGAAGCCAAACAGCATAAAACACCAGCGACACCTAGCTGAGAGGAGAGCAACAACATGGACTCCCACCATGCACGGGGAAGTAAGGGACATTAAGGAGAAATTAGACCATATTGTGCACTTCCTATACAATAAACTATGCAGTATAATTGAAGAAAAAATAAAGGAGAACTGGAAAAGAAACGCGGAAGCAAACACGAGGCGAACAGTTGTAACAGAGAATCAAATGGAAGAAACAGTAGATAGAACTATTAATCTTATGATGACAACACTAGTTCGTCAGAACAACCAAACCCAGGAAATGAGAAAGAAGAGGATTCATGGACACAAGTTGCAAGCAGAAGGAATAAGACACAAAAGAACAAACAGGCAATGGGAACAAAAGCAAACAATGACGTGGACATTCGTTCAGCACAAAGGAACGCGTGGCTCTTCATTAAAAGACTACAAAAACATACGTTGCCGGAGAAAGTTAGAAAATACCGATAAAATGGCATTCAAGGAGAAATAGAATGTGAGAAAGTAAATATAAGAGGAAGAAACAAGGCGTTCAAGCTCGGAATACCTTTCAGCTACCTAGGAAGTTCAAAATACAGAATTTTGGCCGGAAGGAGTAATTATCAGACGTTTTCTTTTTCAAAAACAATACCAAAACAAAGGAATCCCGTTCAATTGTTAAAGTGCTCAACTAGAACACAGAAGGGCTGAAAAATGTGATCAAATACGTGGTACCTGAAGAGCTTCAGACAAACGATATAATGATCTTTACAGAAACATTCTCAACAGAACCAACAGATATAAAAGGATTCTATAGACTTCACTCATATGCGAGACGAAGAGAGGTGTAGTATCTGAAACCATCTGTAGGGAGCTTCAAAGTAATATATAAGGAAGAAAATATACTGGCAGTAAAAACTGAGAAATGCACGGTGTTAGCAATTTACATCAGGCCACAAACAATCTCGGAGTAAGTACAAGAGGCCATAATGACAAGTCACAGCCACAGATGAAAATGTCAGCAGACATTAATTGCAGAATACATAAAGCAAATACCAAAACAGAAATCGTCATGAATACACTAAGGAAAGAGGGAAACAAAGATGGCAGGCCGACATACATAGTGCCCAACGGAACAAGGGCGATTGATTTATTGCTATACAGAGGAAGAAAAATAAAGTTGATAGAACAAAAAGGACTATGGGAGTCGGGTTTCACATCGATAAGAAAACACATACCAATCGCAACAACGAAAGAAATAGCAATGGAGAATCAACGAAAGAACAGGGAAAAAAAAAAAAAAAAAAAAAAAAATCACGGAAAGGAACGTCAAGGCTACTGGACCCACAAAAATCATAGTATTGATTTTGTTCATTCTCATTCTTGATGTCATTAAATGATTTATTGGGTCCAATACACATTGTTGTATAATACAAATATGTACTTGCAAGAGTCAAAATTGTTACTCTTGGGGACGTTTGTGTGCAAGGGGTTCTAGGTCTGAGATTACCGATGACTCTAACCGCCTTTTTTATAATGAAAATATATAATTAACATCTTAATTGTCTTTATTTTGAATGGTAAAATTGTGAATAGACTGGTTTGTTTACATTAGGAGCTAAGTTACGCTAATTGAAGTAATTTTCTAATTTAGTACTTAGAACATTGTACTTATAGATCCATCCTGAATTAGGTTTATCTGAGATAAAAATTTTGGTATGTCATCAGCATATAAGGTAATATCTTGCTGGGACAGTTCGCGTTTTTATAACATACTAAATTGCACAAGCCGATGTTTAGCTTATATAAGTGCATATATAAATAAATGACAAAAAGGAATAAAAACGCATATAAGATGAGCTAATGCTTTTCCTTTGCAGAGTCTCAAGATGGTCATTTTATAAATTGGAAACATTCAGTCATGGAGAACCATACGTTAACTCATATGTTTATTGACACAAAATAGCAATTTCATAATTTTAATTCCTAAATTTGCCTGATACATTTTAGGGACGTGCTATAGAGAAACTTCTGCTCAGAGTGGCTTAAAATACAAACGGATTTTTTTTATAAAAAAAAACTTTTCAATTATACAACTCACTCATCATTGCGTGTGTACAAAAATAATAATGAACGCCCGAGAGACCTACTGTGACCCACTGAAAATTTCGTGCAACTAAATTTAAAATCAATGCATATTTGATCAAATTCTTAATTATTTTGACAAATTTGTTTAGTGATAGTTGCAGTGGTAGTGGAGTGGAGTGGCAGTGACATTTCAAAGAGCTTGTTCGACTTTCAAAATTTCCTTAGGTTGGCATACACCTTTACCCAGTCAGTAGTGGAAGTCTTAAAACTTCCAATTGGCTTTTTAAAAAGAAATGCCAGCTTGAACGAGCTATCTCTTCCTCTTGCTCCCGCAATTCCACGCTTATGACGACACGAGTACATAATAATTATGAGTTACTCATCTTTATATAAGCAAAATTCACAAGTATGAAAATCCTCACTTATTTGTCCATGTAGAAAAAAACTGGTCAAGGACATGCTCCTTTGCACCATTACGCTGTTTAAACAGAATTTATAACTACACCGCAAGATGTCAGGGTAAGCAGAGCCGTCCAATGTTTTTCTACACAAAATCCCACTCGTTCTCTCAGCCGCGTATGTGGCGAAGATGGTAGCGTGGGAGAAGAGTGTGATAAGAGAGTGAATGAAAACGGGACCGGCGGCTGTCGGTTCACGTTTTGCTAGGTATCACAATTTTTTTTCTTCACTGTTTAATATCCCTGAGAAAGTAAATGTCATGTAGTTTTAAAGTGAATTTTATTTGTGCCATCATTAACATATTTCGTTACATACATAACTACTGACTTAAAACCTACATAATTCACATCCAATCTACAGAACCAATGCAGTTAAAGCGGCAATAACAAACAATCAGTGAGATTTTCTCTAATACATTAATAATAAGAGGAAATTTTCAAAACGAAATGAAAAATGTTTGGGATTACGAATTTGAAAAAAATAATATCTCATTCTTGGACTTTTTGCTGGATGTGTCGTAGAACTAAAATATCCCCATGGTTATGAGTAGAAATTCTGCAAGTAGCTTCAAGTTGATCGAGTATTCTTAGCATAATTTTTCATTTCTCAGTAGGGATTGAAATCGGAGGAAATGATGGTTTGTCCAAATGTATTTTATTGTCTGATCCAAAATGAATTTTATAATTTTTTCAACAACTTTCAAAGATATTGGGTTCATTTTTTAAAATATAAATGTATAATCTGGTATAAAAGAATTATGACTATGTTGTTGCTCTTGCACAATTCGCTATGTATGCAAAATCAATTTTTTATTCTGTAGGAGCAAGAAAACTTCTCATTTCTTGTTTTATAATGCATTTAAAGATTAAAATTGTTTTCGGAAAAATTCAGTAATAACAATAATATTTAGAAATGTAATGTTTTACGCGCAAGGATGATTTATATTGTGCTTTATAGTTATAAAGCGTTTGTCTATTTTGCGACAGTTTTTATGGGGGGGGGGGAATGAAGAAAAGGGATGGTTTTTAATTGATCAGAATACCCATAGTATTTTGTAGACTCAATGAACTTCTTCTTCTTCTCTCCCTCCGCAATCTCGATGTGTCGCTATGCCACTGCTAGATTCGGCAGAGCGCTGGAATTTCGTGACCTTTCCAGGTCAACGGGGGAAATAGTCAGGAAATGAGTAATTTATGAAAACATATCTTAAGACTGAAGATGACACTCTTTATTTGCTTTTATCACTTGTTAAATATTAGGGTCGCCTTTTTAAGTTCTGTTGAGCGGTTCTTAGATCACGTTTGCACCAACCGAACTGTTTACCAAAGCACACTGCTCTTTATTGCTCTACTTTCACTTTATATAGCTCAACTCGCTTTTCTCTCGATAGCTAAAACTCACTCTGTCCGATAACTAACCTCACACTACACTGATGACTAAACTGGTGATAGCTAAACTCACACTCTACTGATGGCTCAACTCTTTCTGTCCTGATAACTCCACTCACACTCAACTGCGGGGCATCGAAATCCCAATCTTTTATCAAATATCCCCTCATCACGTCGTTAGAACAACTCCTACCATTTCGACTATTATTCCGAGGAGCGTGCATATACTAATTCTAAGATTCCCGATTGGACGTTTCGTAGGCCTTGAATTTAAGCAATACTTTTTTTTTCTTTCGGTTCCACCAAGTCGGGCTATCTGCTTTATTTCACCCTCATGACTCGTGTCTTTAGTCTGTTTTATTCCACGCTTGCCTTTGGATTTTTAACAAAACTGAGTTTCGCCAGATACCTTATAGGGGCGACTTTTTTTTTTTTTTTTTTTTTTTTTGTCACTCTTCAATATACCGTAGAAGGTGAATGTCATATAGTTTTAAAGTGACAAGAACTCCGATTTCAATTGCGCCATTATTAATTTATTTCCTTACGTTCGTAGCTACCGACTTAAAACCTGCAGAATTCACCTCCAATCTACTGAACCAATGCAGATAAAGCAACGATAACTAACAATCAGTAAGATTTTGTCTAATAGAATAATAATAAGAAGAAAATTTCAAAACAAAATGAAAAGGCATGAGTTGTGATACGGTAAAATGTGCATTTATTGCAATTGAAGTATCTAGAACGGAAAAACACCAAAAATATCTATTATTTGAAAAAATTATGTACTGCTACCGATAGTTTGTCATGTCAGATTTTATAGTTAGCGTGAATGATTGAAGTTCTGCTTGTCTGAGATTGTTACTTGCTCAACAAAAAATGACAGCGTATTTTAAATTAAATTTGATATCTCATGACAATGAGCCAAATTACACAAGATTGCTTAAGCACTAATATTACCCACGTGTGTTTTATTTTTCTTGCTCCCAGATTTTCTTATAAAAAAAATTACACACATATCCTTATGTCTAATATTTTATGCGGGTGACTACAGGTCCAGATTATATAATTGCAGTTTAATATATTTAGGCTGCTTTCATAAAAATACTAATTGTCTAAATGTGAAACAAAGAACTTGTTAATTTAATGAATGACAAAGGGACTTGTGTCCCATCCAGGGCCAGGGCCTGCGCAAGCGGGGGGCTCTCTAGTTTCTCCTATGAAGAGCTAGTCCATGTGAGCTATTGTTCCTATGAGTTTGTTAAGTCTATTAAGTATTTATACTATAAGTTTGGCATATTTGCTTCCGTTGTTCTATTCTTTTTGCAACTCTGTTTCTAGACTCTTCCAGGGTTCCGTGCTACCTGGTCCAGTGTGACCCGACTGCTTTCCTGAAGGAGTTTGCCCACCTCGTTATCGGTCTCACTCTTCCTTACCTATCAATACGTAGATCCCATGTGATTGCTATATGTCCCCATCTGCTGCTTGATAATCTTGCTACATGTCCACTCCATTTCCACTTCAGGCTGTTTGCACGTTGAGCCACGTCGTTTAGTCCCGACAATTTCCTAATTGCATAGATGATATTTTATCCATGAGGGATATCCCTAGTACTTTCCGCTCCATTTTACGTTGGGAGATGCTAATATTATTCTTTTCCACTTTTGTTGGGCTCCAAGTTAGGCATCCATATAATATTGTTGGGAATATGCAGGAGTCCAGCACGTCTAATCTCAGTTTCCGGCTCAAAGTATTCTCCATCACTATGATTTTCAAAGACCAGAATGCTCTACATGCTGAGGAATTTCTTTTGTTCATTTCTTTGCCCATATGATGCTGGAATGCAACTGTTTGTCATAAGTAGACGCACTCTGTTGCGTATTTTGTTGTTGAGTTGACTCTAACGGGCGTTATTTGGTTCTTTGCCTTGATATATCAAATTTAATTTAAAATACGCTGTCATTTTTTGTTGAGCAAGCAAGAATCTCAGACAAGCAGAACTTCAATCATTCACGCTAACTATAAAATCTGACATGACAAACTATCAGTAGCAGTACATAATTGTTTCAAATAATAGATATTTTTGGTGTTTTTCCGTTCTAGATACTTCAATTGCAATAAATGCACATTTTACCGTATCACAACTCATGCCTTTTCATTTTGTTTTGAAATTTTCTTCTTCTTATTAATCTATTAGACAAAATCTTACTGATTGTTAGTTATCGTTGCTTTATCTGCATTGGTTCAGTAGATTGGAGGTGAATTCTGTAGGTTTTATGTCGGTAGCTATGAACGTAAGGAAATAAATTAATAATGGCGCAATTCAAATCGGAATTCTTGTCACTTTAAAACTACATGACATTCCCCTTCTACGGGATATTGAAGAGTGACCAAAAAAAAATTGTATGGCCCCGCAAAACGCGAACTGACATTCGCCGGTTCGCATTTTCACACACTCACTCAACATTCATATCCCACACGTTACCACTTCGCCACAGACGCGGCTGAGTATTACCTTGCGAGTTTTACTACAAAAGCACAAGAGAGCTGCGATTACCCCGACATCTTGCGTTGTAGTTACTAAATTCTCCTTAGTTGCACAGTGGCGGCAAGAAGCCTATCTTTGAAAAGCTTTTTTCCTACACGGACGAATGCTCTATACATGAAGTGATGAAGAAAGAAGCTTTCTACTCGTAAATTTTGCTTAAATTAATATGAGTGACTCATAATCATTATAATGTATCTGCACGTAATAAGAGTGAAAATGCGGGAGCCTAAAGAATTCAAAATACCTTTCTTTTGTTAAGAAGCTTAAAGAAAGGTTCCAGACTTCATCTACCTCCTCGCAAAGAATGAGATGCTATGCACGCCATTCCAAATAACTTTTGAAGGTCAAACTGCACTATGAAGCGTTTTTGCCTCCAACTACAACAAAATTGTCAATGTAACAAAGAATTATGAACTGCATTGCATTTTTTTTTTTTTTTTTTTTTTTTTTTTAAAGCTGTTCACATGAGATTCTCTTGCAAGCGTTTGTTTTTGTTTATGCACCCATTGGTGAGTGAATTGTGTAAATGTGCATGTAATGATTTTTCAAAGCACGCTTAGTAGTTTAAGGCACTCTGAGAATATATGGGATTTTTCTCTAAACCTCGTTCCTAATGTGTATCAAACAAAAGTGTAGGAAACAAAAATTTGATACTGCATTTTTGTATGAATAAACATATGGATGCAAGATATACCTATGGTTGTGCGCGATTAAATATTTCTTTTTGTATGTCAAATTTTTTAACAGTCTTTATTCTTAGTCAAATTCGTTAAACCCATTCTATAAAATTACCTGATTGACAATTCTATCATTAAGTTGTTTTCATTGCTAAAATGCTGTCATCTGAATACTATTTTAGGATTGCTTTATTTGAAGGCTCAAGTCAAATTAATTTTCTGTAATTATGATAGAAATGACTTTCTACGTATATTGGAACACACATATGCAATATTTATTTCACTTCTAATTGAACTACAAGTATTTGCATCTTAATTTGCTTTCATTCTGAGGAGTTTGCTGTAATAAACATTGACGAAGGAACACTTTTTGAAGTTAAGTTGGCCGCACTCAGGTGAATGTTCAACGGGAAACATTGCGCTATTTCACATATGTGATGTCGCTAGAAGTGTCAAATGACGGAATTTGTTTCATGCACGACATCCTGTAGCTGTATAGCACTGCAAAGTCAGAATCTGCTTCCGCAAGTGTTTCAACTTGTGTTCACGTGAATTTCGTAAGACAAGCATTATAACGTTGCTCATTTGTTTAGCATTGTTATAACATGAATGTAAACATCTGAACCTCGCGTCATCCGAGCATCTTACAGATCCTTGCCAGGGAAATCAACCCCACATTTCTCTGCGGCTTTTAAAGCCCTTGCAACATCAGCAGCTGGGACGGACTGTATTTTTATGTGTGTGTGTATGTTCGTACGCGGGGGGGGGGGGTGTCGAAGATGATGTATCTTGTTGTGGGCGTTGTAATACTGTTTCTGTCCTGAGAAACAATGTTGCCTGAGGGAATGCCCGCTGTTTTCGTTTAGCTAAAATTCGACTGGGGTGAGAAGGAAATCTGGCGTCACAAATGAAGAGACACTTTGGAGATTATTTTGAACGTTGAATTATTCTAGGTAGAAAACAGTGCTTTGCCAGTTATTGAGTCGGAAAGCAAAAACACTTAGAATACATAATCAGAATGCAGAGTGTGAGAGCGCCCAAAGAAAAGCTGATTGCTGAGAATGACGCTTAATGCTCGGTGCAAGAGTGTGGGTGCCGTAGGGTAGGTAGCTTGTGGAATAGAAGTGACGAACGTTTTGTTGTACGTTTTAGAATACATCGAAATAAGTACAAACATCGCATGGGCCTTAAGGCCGTACATACCAATGTCATCCTAATAATAATCAGAAGGGCCACACATACATACTTACATAATACATATTTACACACACTAACATATATATAAATTTTACATGCATATATGTAGATATATAAATACTTCGATATATTTACGTTTTCCATCAATAATTTTATATACAAATACATAAACATGAATGGAACCCTTACTCTTGAGCCCCCTTCCATTTATCTACACCCCTTCCCTAATTTCAACCTCCTTATTATGGCCATTAACCTCCATTGTCGAGCCTGCTCTAGAAATATTCCCAAATGGTGTATCTCGCATGCACCACCACTTTCCGGCAAATATGCAAATTTCTATTGGAATTCAGAAATTGCGGTGATAAATGCTCATTTCTTGCATTCTGCCAAAATATGCCTGTAGTTATCCTTTCTCCGTACAATGGAGAAATTCTTTCCCCTAGTGCATTGACTGTTGGTTTCCTTTCCAAGCCCTTAATCTGAACCATGCGAGACACTTCTTTGTTCTCTCCCACAGATATCTACATACCCCCCTTCCCCTATACCGGATGTATTTAGCGTGCCAGTATTTCTGCGCATTGAGACAAAATATGTTGTCTATCTATATCTGGCAAATGTCTGCTAACTATTTTACAACTTTTTTGTGTAATGTCCTCCACCCTTAACCAAATATTACCCCGATCCAATTTTGTCTAAGCTTTTCTTTATTTTTGATGCCAATCCTGTATCCCACCCTTCCCATATTTGCTCCCTTAGACAGACTGCTCGAAGAAGAGCTTGATCCCCCCGTATTATACTTAACCAATATTTAATTGTTCTTATTTTTAAATTCACACTTTTCGTTAGAAACACCAAACTCTTTCAGAACCGCACAATTTGCTGTACCCCTCCCTACCTGTAGCAACCGTTTTAGAAACTTTGTACCCTTTGTACCTGATTAAGTTCCTCGTTGTTTTCCCATCCCCAAATTTCGGCCCGGTACGCCATAGTTGACCTCACAACCGCTCTGTACAGGTGGAGTTTCCGGTATTTTCACTAAGATCTTTAATCTCTATGTTTTTAATTAAGCACTTGCTTTTTGTGTTGCCTATGTGTGTTACGCAGTTCCCGTTCCTAGCTAAAGTGACTCGCAAGTATGTGAATTTCTTAACATTTTCCAGTTTCCGACCTGCACACTCCCACCTCTCTTTCCTGCTGTTCATCGCTAATCAATTTGGTCTTCTCCTCATTGATTGCCATTCCCCCATTCCTGACAATGCGCCTCTAAGCGGTCTCGTTCAGTTTGCAGTCCGTCGGTTGTTGTCAATATCAATATCAGATCATCCGCACAAAGGAGAGCTGGTATGGACATGCCTCCTATGTTCGGGGTATCAGATTCCGCAACACACATTTTATGCGGTTTTTGAAACTTTATCGTGATCATATTTTACACAGAACTGTACCTTACTGAATGCTGAGTCAAGTACAACGTGCGAGAAGAGTCTTAACCACCTACCAGAGTCTCGTTCGAGGTTCAAACACGCATATTTATAGGCTACTGAAATTCTGAACGTTTGGGGCATAACTTCCCAAGGAATAGTCGCGCCTGCGTCGCTTCTCTGTTCAAAATTGAAATGCTGACTTAATATTGGCTATATTAAATTCGCCAGTTTATTTCTTATTTGTTCGCATATGGACCTTTAAATATCTTTTTATCATTCAGAGTTTTAAACTTTCAGCCTTATTCCAGCCCAGAGGTAGTTTTCCTTTCCGCAGATCTTTAACGTGTGGGAGAAAGCAGGTTCATTTTCTGTTGCTTTTAAGGCACCCCTCAATAACAAAAGACTGACCTATGCCCGTTTACCCTAAGCTTTTAACACAGGCTGTTTCCCCCCGTACTGCCTTTTACTCCAACGCTATATTTGACAAAAAAAAAAAAAAAACAACAACAACAACAAAAAAACACTGCTTCCTGCATATTACAAAGGCAAAGGTTTTCCACCAAAATACCAAACAGAAAGAGTAGGCATTATCGGGTATGATTAGGCATTGAGATAACTGAGAATGGAGGAAACATAAACAATTTATAAGATGGGTTGAAATCTTACTGATTGTTTCTTATTGTTGCGTAATCTGCCTTGGTTCTGTAGATTGGAGGTGAATTTTTTAAGTTTTAAGTAAGTAGTTAGGAATGTAATGAAATAAGTCAAGATGCCGCAAATCAATTTCGCTTTGAAACACATGACATTTACCTTCTCAGGGATATTAAGGAGTGGGAGGGAAAATAAGTGTGGTACCTATCAAAACGTGAACCGACAGCCGCCGGTACCCATTTTCATTCACTCAAACACACATTTTTCACACGCTACCATTTCGCCATAGACCCGGCAGAAGGCTAGCAGGCGATTATTTGTATAAAAAGAGAGGACGGCTAGTGTTACCCCGACATCTTGCGGCTTAGTTATAAATTCTGTTTAAAAAGGGTACTGAGGGAGAAGAGCATGTCTTTGACCAGTTTTTCTCGATGTGAGCAATTTCCCAATATGATAAGATGATGAAGTGAGGTTCTGCTCTTGAATTTAGTTAATATAAAAGTGAGTAACTCTTAGTAATTATAATGTATGGTTGTGGGCGTAAGAGTAGATTTGTTGGAGGAGGATGGATATACTTCAACTCAATTTATTATTATTATTATTATTATTATTATTATTATTATTATTATTATTATTTAGAAACTTAATAGCAAGTTTTCAAACTTCATCTACTGACTGGACAAAAAATGAGATGATGTATATGGAATGTCTGAAAGTCGAAATGCACTGTGCATTGTTTCTGGCTCCAGCTACCACTAAACAAAGTTGTCAAAATATCAAACCCTGTTGAACTGCAGTGCATGAGTTTGAAATTTAGTTGTAAGCGGTTTTTCAGTGGGTTTCAGTAAGTACTCTCTAGCGTGTAGTACTATTTTTATACACAAATAGTGAGTGAATTGAGTAAATGTATAGTTAAAAAACGTTTGTGAAACACCCCTTAGAGGAAAACCGAGAAAATCAGGATGCTTCTCTAACGGTCGTTCCTAACATATCACCCCAAAACTAGGAACTAAAATAGTAATACTGCATTTTTGTTGTGAAATTACATATTGATTCTCCATTGAGTATTGCTGTCCATGATTAAATATTTCTTTTGTATATCTGATTTATAAACATTATTATTGTTGGTCAAATAGTTAATTATGATACTAGTGGGATAAAACTGCTGGAGTAACAACTGCGTCATTAATTTGTTTTCATTGCTAAATGCTGTCATTAAATGAATATTTTTTTAGAATTAGTTCTTGTTTTGAATGCCAATTGCATTTAGCTTTCTTTTATTATGAAAAAAATGACTGCTGCTTAAATACGAGGGTAAGTCTATAATTATCCGGCCTAACCATTTTCTAGGTATGATAACTAAAAAGCTATATTACACTTTGTAAGATACTAACTCTGTATAGCAGTACACTTCTCAGATCTTTGAATTTACATTTCAATTTCCCCCCAAACAATAATCAAGATATTGTCTGCAAAATGGGTATAAACAGCATCTATCGCTTTTTCGTCACACTTAAATTTCCTTCCTGGAAGAGCCTTCTTGAGGTTTGAGAGGAGGAAATAATCACTGGCAGCTAGATCTGGACTGTAGGGTGGGTGGTGCAACTCTCTGAAGCAACATTTCTTCAAAGCTTCCTTTGCAACAAGAACTGTGTGCACAGGCACTTTGTCGTGAAAAAGGCGCACACCACCACTCAGATTTCTTCACCTTTTCTCTTTGATGAAAGCACGTAATCTGTGCAGTAGGCCAGCATAGTACTCCCCATTTACTGTGGTGTTCCACTCCTTGAATTCAATGAAGAGTATTCCTTCACAGTCCCAAAAGATTGTGGCCATGATCTTCTTGGTTGACTGAGTGACCTTGCCCTTTAGAGGCGGTGCTTCGCCCGGTTTACGCCACTCCATTGATTCTCTTTTGGACATGGGATCATAGTAGAGGAACATAATTTCATCTCCTGTAAGAATGGTTTGCAGAACTTATCTCTCGTTGCCACGGCAGAGCTTCAAAAATGCCCGACGACAGTGGACTCGTTGCTGCTTTTGGACTGAGGAAAGAAGTCTAGCACCCATCTTGCACCAACCTTATTTATGTTTAAATGCTCATGAACATTTCGAAGGACTGCTGTTTTAGAAAGGCCCAACGTAGCTGCTATTTCTGTAAATTTGAGCCGCCGGTCTTCCATAATTTCTCTTTCCACAAGAGCGATGTTTTCAGGATTGAGCATCTCCAAGGGCCCACCTGCAAGCTCTTCGTCTTTAACGCCTACTCCACACATTCGATAAAGTTTAACCCATTCTTTTACGGTAGAATATGAGAGCGATGCTTCCATATACACCGTCCAATCGCCGTTTACTTTCATTTGGAGTAAGTCCTTTTAGTAATAGTTCTATACTCCATTTTGAACATCTAACAGTCTTCGACACTTAGCCTTATTTATACAATTATATATGAACAACTGAACACAGCGGAGCGGAAGTTACGGCTGCAATTATTTATTTAATCGATAAGGTATGACACCAGATAAGGTTTTTGTGAATGCGATAATCCCTATCGGTAAGGCCGGAAACTTATATACGTACCCTCGTATATTATGTGGGACTCACATTTCCAATATTAAATTATTTCTTATTGAACTACTAATATTTATGTCTCAGTTTGCTTTTACTCTGTGGAGTTTGCTGTAATGAAACATTTACGAAAGTATACTTTTAAACATTTAAGTTATGAGCGTTAAATGGTAAACATTGCGCTATTTCGCAAATGTGATGTCCCTGAAAGTGTTAAATGACGGAATTTGTTTCATGAACTTCATCGTATTTAATCCTATCTTTGTATATTACTGCGAAGTTGCCTTTAGAAAGTGTTTCAACTTTTGTTATCATTTATTTCGCGATGTAAACATTATAATATTTATAATTTATTGCTATTCTTTTAACATGAATGTGAACTTGTGAAGCTCTCGCAATCCGAACACCGTCCAGGAATTGCCGAGCATTTAAAACTTATCTGCACGTTTTAACATCATAGATACAAATTCACTACATTTAATTCCCGAATATCACAATTCTGTCCGTTCCTGAACTCTGCTCACTAACCTTATACTCCATCCCATTCACCATTCACTCCTCGCTAACCTTTTACTCCCTTCACTTTTGCCTTTGCCCCTCTGACATGTATTTTATCGCCAAGACCCTGGCTAAATTAAATCCCCTCATTTACTATCTGATTCTCGACTTATAAGTTACACCATTGGCTATTAAAATATTTATTGTATAGTTAAGTTCTCTTTATTTGCTTATTTTTATACGCTGGTCATTAGATAAAATTACTTTCCCCCTACTAACATTCACTATTTCACACAAGCCTGAAATTCCTAGAAACAGCCTGTTATAAATTTCGGGATTTTCCTTATATGCTGCACTTCTGAAGTAATGTCTCTTTCCTCCCTTAGTCATTTTTAGATTATCACAGTTCTCATAGATAACGCACGCATATTTTCCATTCACTTTCGCACTCATTCTCATGAATAGCCCGCGTAACGGTTTTGACCCCGGCGGGCCTGTAATGAAACACTTCGTCTCTCGGTTCTGACATTTTAATTTCCTTTTAGAACCATTTCTATATCTTTCAGAGTGTGATCCTTAGTTTTTGTTCTACAGTCCCGTCACAGCCATTTCCTCACTTGCCCATCTAAGCTTTTTTGTCTTCTGTCGGTGAATTTCCTTCAGAAATATAATATTCACATGGAGAGAAATGCTCGTGATTTGACACGGAAATCTCCTCCCTTTTGTATATCTCTGTCTTGGTTGGAAAGGACATATCGGCGAGCCGCCATTTGGGTACACATATACAGTAGTTCTTCTTACAGGTGGCTACAGTCAACATAAAATGACCGCCACGAGTAGTCGAGGGCGTTAAGGCGCGGACACGTGAGCGGGAGGTCTGGAGTTCTAATCCCGCCAGGACCGTCCTACCTGAATACGGTTTTTTCCAGGTTTTCCTCAATCCTCATAAATTGCAAATGCCGGGGAGGTACCCTAAACTTATGCCTGGAACGATTGCTTCCTTAAAAATAAAACCTTTCCCAATATATCAATTCATTTCATGTATCATCAGTTCCCATCGCCTGTGGTGCCTCTGTAGTAAAAACGGGTGTTAAACACCATTCTTTAATTTCAACACAATGAATACAATGCCTCTTGCAAATTACTGTAACCTGCCAAAATTATACATACACGTATATGTCTCAAATCATATCAATCCATGGTAAACATATTTCTAATTAAATACATACATAGTAAATACCAATCGGTCCTGGTGGTGTAGTGGTGACCATACTTGCCTTCTAAACCCAAGATCGCGGGCTCAAATCAGGCCAGGACAAATGGATTTTTTCGGGGGTAAAAATCGTAAGTATGGCTTCCTTCGGAAGAGAAGTAAAGCAGTGGGTCCCGTGTCGTACATTTACGTTTTATGAAAAAAAACCTCAAGCCTGAAAGAAGAGGCCTCTGAGCAAAATTTCTCGGCCGTTTCACGCCATGAATAGAATAGGGCGCCGATGACCTGAGATGTATGTTAAAGAGCGTCCGCAAAAATATCCATATCGACTCAATACTTTTATAAATATAGCTCTGTATCCACAATTCTTAGATCTATGTAGTTATCACTGCAATCAAGTTATTAACCTAATAAAGGCAGCCTATAATTAGGGCACGGTTGCAGACTCGACTCGTAGCATTAAAAATCGCCTCTTAAGGAATTAATTTTTCACAGTAGAGAAACCACAGGTTAAGTATCCGGGGTAGAAATATTCAAATGAAAGAGGTTCGCTGTTTCGTGCTTGAAAGAAAGCATTGTCCAGCATGATGCACATCCGTGGTTCGAATACCTGATTTGACGGGAAATAATCAATTCTGATTCTTCATTTACAAATTGCCCTAACCTCGAAAATAAATTTCCAGCCAATCTATGACTGTGAAAGGGAAAGCCGGCATAGAAATATTCCCATATTCGATACATTTTTATTACAAAATTTGCTTGTTTTATCTGAAAATGTCTCCTTGTGGGCAGTAATTGCTCAGATCTCGAAGAGGTCAATATTTTCAACAAATTGAGAAATTCATGGTTTCGACAATACGTTTCTGAGCTGTAAGTAATGCGCCACCGATCAGTAGAAATCTTGCGTGCATGACAATCATCAAGTAATTACTTCTCTGCAGAATGCCATGCAGTGAATATGTGTAGTGTCTCGAAATACAAGTGTTCTCTGCTGTACATTCATACAAATGTAGCAATTCGATATTATACATGCTTACTTAAGCACTAATGTTCCACACATGTTTTTCTTCCTTTCTTCCAGGGTTTCTTGCAAAAACAGTCACACTCACATCCCTATGTATAATATTTTATGCACTCTACAACAGATACAGAATATATAATTGCCAATGGATAGATTTGTAATACTTTCAGAAAAATAATAATTGTGTAAATGTGAAGCAAACTCAGTTAATTTAATGTATTAAATTTAATTTAAAATACGCAGAAATTTTAACACTTTAACTATAAAGTGTTAATGACAAGCTATCGCTAGCAATACATTAATTTTTCAACATCTTTGCTCTTCCTTCCTAATAGACATAGCATTTGCAACAAATAATTATTTTGCAGCATTATAACAGCTGTATTTTCGGTAAAAGTGGAATGTTTATTTTCTTATTATGTAATGCACGAAAAATTACTAATTGTTTGTCATTGTTGGTTAATCTGGATTGGTTGTGTAGATGGGAGGTGAATTTTATAGGTTTTAAGTCAGTAGTTACGAATGTAACGAAATGAGTGAATGACGCTGCAAATAAAATTTGCTTTGAAATTGTATGGCATTTACATTCTCAGGGGTGACAATAATTGAAAAAAAAAAAATCTGTTACCTATCAAAACGCGAACCGACAGCAGCTGGTCCACATTTTATTGCTTTACCTCCGCACACATGCCTAGTGCGGTACCATTAAGCCACATTCGCGGCAGGATATTAATGTGGGATGTTCCGTAGAAAAAGTGAAGACTGCTGTATTTACAGTAACATCTACCATTGTAAATATAAATTCAGTAAAGAGCGTAATGGATCTAAGGAACTTGCCTTTTTCTGCAGTTTTTTTTTTATTTCCCCCAATATTTTCTCAGGTTTTGTTGCAAAAATAGTCGCACGCTTATCCCTATGTGTCACATTTAAGCGTGTACATTAGATGCCTAAAATATCTAAGAATACTTAATAGATGTCGAATGTAGATCACATCAGCTTATTATATTTATATTGCTTTCAGAAAGATGCTACATTTCTGAAAGCATACCAATATTAATTTAATATATTAAATTCAATTTTTAAATAATTAGAACATATCTTTTGAACAAACAAGAAAATCAGACAAGCATACTTTCGATCTTGAACTATAAATATGAATTGTGACATTCCAAGCTGTCGCTAGAAAATACATAGATTATTCATAGTATAGATGTATTTGCATTTTCGCCTTTATAGATATAGCAATTTCAACAAATAAATATTTTTCTTCATCGCATCGCATTAATTTTCCTTCAATTTGAAAGTTTCTTTTTCTTAATGTATTTGAGAAAATGTAAATGTGATTGATGTGCATTGGTTGTGTAGATTGGAGGTGAATTTTTAGGTTTTAGTAGTAGTTATGTATGTTACGGAATAAGTCAATGATGCCGTGAATAAAATTTGCTTTGAAACTATTAGGTATTTACCTTCTCGGGGATGAAAAGGAAATTGTGATACCTATCAAAATGCTAACCGACAACGGGTGGTTCACATTTATCACAAGCTATCGTTTCGCTACATACTAGCCATAGCTTACTTTGGGATTTTCGTTAGAAAAACACAAGATTGCTGTCGTTACTGTGACATATTGCGGTTTAGCTATAAATTCACTTTAAACAGCGTAAATAGCTGTAAGAAGATTGTCTTTTACAGATTTTTTCCCCGGTATTTTTTGCATTTTCTCATGTTTTTTCGCCAAAATAGTAATACTATTTCCCTAAGTATAACTTTTATGCTAATATTAAATTCAGACTCTAAAATATCAGCATAACATAAATATAGTGTTTTCAAGAAAACACTATTTAAATGTAAAACCATTAATGTTAAATTATACTATTATATTGAATTTAAAATACGCTGTAATTTTTTGTTTAGCAAACAAGTATCGTATACAAGAAGAACTTGGTTGTTCTGGTTAACTTTAAAGTGCTACATGACAAGCTATCGCTATGAGTACACACTTTTTTCCAATAACAGATGTCGGCTCTTTCTGCGTTCTAGAAATATCAATTGCAACCAATACATATTTTATGCAGTATCACAACTCATGCCTTTTCATTTGGTTTTGAAAGGTTCTTCTTCTTATTAATGTATTAGACGAAATCTTACTGATTTTTAGTTATTTTACTTTATCTGCAGTGGTAGGCTGGAGATTAATTTTATAGGTTTTAATCCGCAGGTATGAATATAACGAATTAAGTCCATGATGTAGCAGATCAAATTCGCTTTGAAACTAAATGACATCAACTTTTCAGGGATATTAAAAATGTCAAAAGAGATTTCTGATACCTATTAAAATATGAACCGATATATGCCTTTACACGTTTCTCACACGCTACCATTTTGCCACAGACGCGGCAGAGCGCTGTCGGGCGATTATGTGTATAAAAATGTTGGATAACTGTCGTAACCATGACATATTGCGGTGTAGTTATAAATTCGGTTATAAAGCGTAATGGCGGTAAAGAAAATGTCTTTGACCAGTTTTTTTTCTATGTGGAAATTTTTCCTTTATGCGAAAAGATGAAATGTTGTTCGTCGTGTTCCTGAATTTTCCAGATATAATAATGAGTAACTCGTAAGTATGATGAATGCTTATGGGCGTCAGAGTGGATTTGTGGGTTGTAGGATGGATATAGGTCGACTCAAGGTTGTTTATTTTTTTATCTATTTTGTTTTATTTTATTATTATTAATATTATTATTAGTAGTAGTAGTAATTATTATTATTATTATTATTATTATTATTATTATTATTATTATTATTAGTTTGTTGAAAAATGTTAGGAAAAATTCAGACTTCATCTACCGACTGGGCAAAGAATGAGATGGTGTGTATGCCATCCCAAGTAACTTCTGAAGGTCGAACTGCACTGTTCATTGTCTCTGGCTCTAGCTACCATAAACAAAGTTGTCAAAATATCAAACACTGTTGAACTGCAGTGCATGCCTTTGAAATTTAGTTGCAAGCTGTTTTTCGGTGGGTTCCAGCAGGTGTTCTCGCTATCGCGTAGTATTAATTTTATACATACCTTGGGTAGTGAATTAGGAAAATGTGCATTTAAAGAGGTTATGCGAAACACTTGTACTTAGAGGAACTCCGAGAAAATGAGTAAAGTTTCTCTAAAGGTTGTTTCTAACATGTGTCATCCCAAAATTAGGAATTAAAATTGTGATACTGCATTTTTTGTGAGTTAACATATTGATTCTCCATGGCCTTATTGCTGTCTATGACTAAATGCTTCTTTTGTATATTTTAAACCCACCTGAGTCTTTAACAGAATAATTGCAAGTATATTGTAGACTTTGTTAGAACATTGGAGCTTTATTCTGCGTTGTCTATTCTTGTAATTATGTACAAAATAAATAATTTTGGAAGCATACGTCACGCTCTTGCTTACTAAAACTTAAAAAAATCTTTGAAAACACTCTCTGCTAATTCAGTAATGTCGTTTAACTATCGTTGCTGAGCTCTTTTATGGGCTCTTTCATACCTCACTTCACACCGCAGGGCACAGTTTAGCTGCATTTAAGAAATTAAACCTGTTGCTGATTACGAACTTTGGAAACGTAATGCATACTAGCTGCATTTGAGGAATCAAATTTTTGGGCATTATGAACTTGAAAAGAGTAATGTCATATTTTTGGTATTTTCTCAGGTTTTCTTGTAAAAATAGTCCCACACATATCTCTGTATAAAATTTATGAAAGTACATTAGATCCAGATTGTATGTTATCAGCTTAACATGTTTATAAGCTTTCAGAAAAAATACAAATTGTCTGAAAGTAAAACAAACAAAGTTAATTTAATATATTAAATTGATTGATTGTTTATATGGACAATTTGCCATTTTGCGAAGAGATGAAGTGAGGATCGTCCTATTCTTGAACTTTTGTTTATATAAAATGAATAAATTATAATGCTTGTAATCTTCAGTTTAGGGCATGGATTTGTGGAAGATGGATGGATATACTCATCTCAAGTTTGTTTTGTTGTTGCCGTTTTTTTTTTTTTTGAGAAATTTATAAGTTTTCAGACTTCATCTACACGCTGGGCAAAGAATGAGATATTGTGTATGCCAACCTAAGGAACTTTTGAAGATCGAACTGCTCTGTGCGTTGTTACTGGTCGTAGCTATCACTAAACAAAATTGTCAAAATATCAAAGGGTGCTGAACTGCAGTGCATGGCTTTTAAGTTTAGTTGCAAGCGGTTTTTCAGTGGGTACAGTAGGCACTCTTGCTAGCGCGTAGTATTATTTTTTATACACCCATTGGTGAGAGAATTGGATAAATACGCTATTAAAAAGGTTTTGCGAAACACCGTTTGTATTTAGAGGAACTCCGGGAAATTGGGGAATATTTCTCTTAAGGTCGTTTCTAACACGTGTCATTCCAAAATAAGGAATTGAAGTTGTTATACTACATTTTTGTGTGATAAATATACTGATGCTTCATGGACGTATTGTTGTCCATGATTAAATGTTTATTTTTATATCACAATTATAAACAGTTTTATTTTTGGTCAAATAGTTAATTTTGATACTAAATGGATAAAGTTACTGGAGTAACAGCTACTTCAATGAGTTGTTTTCATTGCTAAATACTGTCAACTAAATATTTTTTTAGAATTAGTTTTTGAAGGCTGAATTGCATTTATCTTTTTGATATTATGAAAAAAACTTGACGGCTGCCATATGTATTATGGGTCTTTTCAAAATGGTGAATATGATAGAAGAACGTATAGAAGGAGCTCTGAAACGCACTGAGAATATAATAGAAGTAGGATGCTACATGAAAACGGAAATAATGGAAGACATCCTACTAGCGGTATGTGAAATAAGAAACTGTCTCATAGCTTTGAAAGTAGTTTTAGAAGACATAAATAATGTAAAGAAACAGCCTCAAAATGAGTTTATAACAGACCTTCCGGAAGAGATAAACGAGGGAGAAGACATCCGGCCGACAGAACAACTAGTGACATTTGCCGAGCAACAAACAGGAGACGAACACAGCAACAACGGAAGATGACACCTACGGAGCGGAGATGAAGCCAAACAGCATAAAACACCAGCGACACCTAGCTGAGAGGAGAGCAACAACATGGACTCCCACCATGCACGGGGAAGTAAGGGACATTAAGGAGAAATTAGACCATATTGTGCACTTCCTATACAATAAACTATGCAGTATAATTGAAGAAAAAATAAAGGAGAACTGGAAAAGAAACGCGGAAGCAAACACGAGGCGAACAGTTGTAACAGAGAATCAAATGGAAGAAACAGTAGATAGAACTATTAATCTTATGATGACAACACTAGTTCGTCAGAACAACCAAACCCAGGAAATGAGAAAGAAGAGGATTCATGGACACAAGTTGCAAGCAGAAGGAATAAGACACAAAAGAACAAACAGGCAATGGGAACAAAAGCAAACAATGACGTGGACATTCGTTCAGCACAAAGGAACGCGTGGCTCTTCATTAAAAGACTACAAAAACATACGTTGCCGGAGAAAGTTAGAAAATACCGATAAAATGGCATTCAAGGAGAAATAGAATGTGAGAAAGTAAATATAAGAGGAAGAAACAAGGCGTTCAAGCTCGGAATACCTTTCAGCTACCTAGGAAGTTCAAAATACAGAATTTTGGCCGGAAGGAGTAATTATCAGACGTTTTCTTTTTCAAAAACAATACCAAAACAAAGGAATCCCGTTCAATTGTTAAAGTGCTCAACTAGAACACAGAAGGGCTGAAAAATGTGATCAAATACGTGGTACCTGAAGAGCTTCAGACAAACGATATAATGATCTTTACAGAAACATTCTCAACAGAACCAACAGATATAAAAGGATTCTATAGACTTCACTCATATGCGAGACGAAGAGAGGTGTAGTATCTGAAACCATCTGTAGGGAGCTTCAAAGTAATATATAAGGAAGAAAATATACTGGCAGTAAAAACTGAGAAATGCACGGTGTTAGCAATTTACATCAGGCCACAAACAATCTCGGAGTAAGTACAAGAGGCCATAATGACAAGTCACAGCCACAGATGAAAATGACAGCAGACATTAATTGCAGAATACATAAAGCAAATACCAAAACAGAAATCGTCATGAATACACTAAGGAAAGAGGGAAACAAAGATGGCAGGCCGACATACATAGTGCCCAACGGAACAAGGGCGATTGATTTATTGCTATACAGAGGAAGAAAAATAAAGTTGATAGAACAAAAAGGACTATGGGAGTCGGGTTTCACATCGATAAGAAAACACATACCAATCGCAACAACGAAAGAAATAGCAATGGAGAATCAACGAAAGAACAGGGGAAAAAAAAAAAAAAAAAAAAAAAAATCACGGAAAGGAACGTCAAGGCTACTGGACCCACAAAAATCATAGTATTGATTTTGTTCATTCTCATTCTTGATGTCATTAAATGATTTATTGGGTCCAATACACATTGTTGTATAATACAAATATGTACTTGCAAGAGTCAAAATTGTTACTCTTGGGGACGTTTGTGTGCAAGGGGTTCTAGGTCTGAGATTACCGATGACTCTAACCGCCTTTTTTATAATGAAAATATATAATTAACATCTTAATTGTCTTTATTTTGAATGGTAAAATTGTGAATAGACTGGTTTGTTTACATTAGGAGCTAAGTTACGCTAATTGAAGTAATTTTCTAATTTAGTACTTAGAACATTGTACTTATAGATCCATCCTGAATTAGGTTTATCTGAGATAAAAATTTTGGTATGTCATCAGCATATAAGGTAATATCTTGCTGGGACAGTTCGCGTTTTTATAACATACTAAATTGCACAAGCCGATGTTTAGCTTATATAAGTGCATATATAAATAAATGACAAAAAGGAATAAAAACGCATATAAGATGAGCTAATGCTTTTCCTTTGCAGAGTCTCAAGATGGTCATTTTATAAATTGGAAACATTCAGTCATGGAGAACCATACGTTAACTCATATGTTTATTGACACAAAATAGCAATTTCATAATTTTAATTCCTAAATTTGCCTGATACATTTTAGGGACGTGCTATAGAGAAACTTCTGCTCAGAGTGGCTTAAAATACAAACGGATTTTTTTTATAAAAAAAAACTTTTCAATTATACAACTCACTCATCATTGCGTGTGTACAAAAATAATAATGAACGCCCGAGAGACCTACTGTGACCCACTGAAAATTTCGTGCAACTAAATTTAAAATCAATGCATATTTGATCAAATTCTTAATTATTTTGACAAATTTGTTTAGTGATAGTTGCAGTGGTAGTGGAGTGGAGTGGCAGTGACATTTCAAAGAGCTTGTTCGACTTTCAAAATTTCCTTAGGTTGGCATACACCTTTACCCAGTCAGTAGTGGAAGTCTTAAAACTTCCAATTGGCTTTTTAAAAAGAAATGCCAGCTTGAACGAGCTATCTCTTCCTCTTGCTCCCGCAATTCCACGCTTATGACGACACGAGTACATAATAATTATGAGTTACTCATCTTTATATAAGCAAAATTCACAAGTATGAAAATCCTCACTTATTTGTCCATGTAGAAAAAAACTGGTCAAGGACATGCTCCTTTGCACCATTACGCTGTTTAAACAGAATTTATAACTACACCGCAAGATGTCAGGGTAAGCAGAGCCGTCCAATGTTTTTCTACACAAAATCCCACTCGTTCTCTCAGCCGCGTATGTGGCGAAGATGGTAGCGTGGGAGAAGAGTGTGATAAGAGAGTGAATGAAAACGGGACCGGCGGCTGTCGGTTCACGTTTTGCTAGGTATCACAATTTTTTTTCTTCACTGTTTAATATCCCTGAGAAAGTAAATGTCATGTAGTTTTAAAGTGAATTTTATTTGTGCCATCATTAACATATTTCGTTACATACATAACTACTGACTTAAAACCTACATAATTCACATCCAATCTACAGAACCAATGCAGTTAAAGCGGCAATAACAAACAATCAGTGAGATTTTCTCTAATACATTAATAATAAGAGGAAATTTTCAAAACGAAATGAAAAATGTTTGGGATTACGAATTTGAAAAAAATAATATCTCATTCTTGGACTTTTTGCTGGATGTGTCGTAGAACTAAAATATCCCCATGGTTATGAGTAGAAATTCTGCAAGTAGCTTCAAGTTGATCGAGTATTCTTAGCATAATTTTTCATTTCTCAGTAGGGATTGAAATCGGAGGAAATGATGGTTTGTCCAAATGTATTTTATTGTCTGATCCAAAATGAATTTTATAATTTTTTCAACAACTTTCAAAGATATTGGGTTCATTTTTTAAAATATAAATGTATAATCTGGTATAAAAGAATTATGACTATGTTGTTGCTCTTGCACAATTCGCTATGTATGCAAAATCAATTTTTTATTCTGTAGGAGCAAGAAAACTTCTCATTTCTTGTTTTATAATGCATTTAAAGATTAAAATTGTTTTCGGAAAAATTCAGTAATAACAATAATATTTAGAAATGTAATGTTTTACGCGCAAGGATGATTTATATTGTGCTTTATAGTTATAAAGCGTTTGTCTATTTTGCGACAGTTTTTATGGGGGGGGGAATGAAGAAAAGGGATGGTTTTTAATTGATCAGAATACCCATAGTATTTTGTAGACTCAATGAACTTCTTCTTCTTCTCTCCCTCCGCAATCTCGATGTGTCGCTATGCCACTGCTAGATTCGGCAGAGCGCTGGAATTTCGTGACCTTTCCAGGTCAACGGGGGAAATAGTCAGGAAATGAGTAATTTATGAAAACATATCTTAAGACTGAAGATGACACTCTTTATTTGCTTTTATCACTTGTTAAATATTAGGGTCGCCTTTTTAAGTTCTGTTGAGCGGTTCTTAGATCACGTTTGCACCAACCGAACTGTTTACCAAAGCACACTGCTCTTTATTGCTCTACTTTCACTTTATATAGCTCAACTCGCTTTTCTCTCGATAGCTAAAACTCACTCTGTCCGATAACTAACCTCACACTACACTGATGACTAAACTGGTGATAGCTAAACTCACACTCTACTGATGGCTCAACTCTTTCTGTCCTGATAACTCCACTCACACTCAACTGCGGGGCATCGAAATCCCAATCTTTTATCAAATATCCCCTCATCACGTCGTTAGAACAACTCCTACCATTTCGACTATTATTCCGAGGAGCGTGCATATACTAATTCTAAGATTCCCGATTGGACGTTTCGTAGGCCTTGAATTTAAGCAATACTTTTTTTTTCTTTCGGTTCCACCAAGTCGGGCTATCTGCTTTATTTCACCCTCATGACTCGTGTCTTTAGTCTGTTTTATTCCACGCTTGCCTTTGGATTTTTAACAAAACTGAGTTTCGCCAGATACCTTATAGGGGCGACTTTTTTTTTTTTTTTTTTTTTTTTTTGTCACTCTTCAATATACCGTAGAAGGTGAATGTCATATAGTTTTAAAGTGACAAGAACTCCGATTTCAATTGCGCCATTATTAATTTATTTCCTTACGTTCGTAGCTACCGACTTAAAACCTGCAGAATTCACCTCCAATCTACTGAACCAATGCAGATAAAGCAACGATAACTAACAATCAGTAAGATTTTGTCTAATAGAATAATAATAAGAAGAAAATTTCAAAACAAAATGAAAAGGCATGAGTTGTGATACGGTAAAATGTGCATTTATTGCAATTGAAGTATCTAGAACGGAAAAACACCAAAAATATCTATTATTTGAAAAAATTATGTACTGCTACCGATAGTTTGTCATGTCAGATTTTATAGTTAGCGTGAATGATTGAAGTTCTGCTTGTCTGAGATTGTTACTTGCTCAACAAAAAATGACAGCGTATTTTAAATTAAATTTGATATCTCATGACAATGAGCCAAATTACACAAGATTGCTTAAGCACTAATATTACCCACGTGTGTTTTATTTTTCTTGCTCCCAGATTTTCTTATAAAAAAAATTACACACATATCCTTATGTCTAATATTTTATGCGGGTGACTACAGGTCCAGATTATATAATTGCAGTTTAATATATTTAGGCTGCTTTCATAAAAATACTAATTGTCTAAATGTGAAACAAAGAACTTGTTAATTTAATGAATGACAAAGGGACTTGTGTCCCATCCAGGGCCAGGGCCTGCGCAAGCGGGGGGCTCTCTAGTTTCTCCTATGAAGAGCTAGTCCATGTGAGCTATTGTTCCTATGAGTTTGTTAAGTCTATTAAGTATTTATACTATAAGTTTGGCATATTTGCTTCCGTTGTTCTATTCTTTTTGCAACTCTGTTTCTAGACTCTTCCAGGGTTCCGTGCTACCTGGTCCAGTGTGACCCGACTGCTTTCCTGAAGGAGTTTGCCCACCTCGTTATCGGTCTCACTCTTCCTTACCTATCAATACGTAGATCCCATGTGATTGCTATATGTCCCCATCTGCTGCTTGATAATCTTGCTACATGTCCACTCCATTTCCACTTCAGGCTGTTTGCACGTTGAGCCACGTCGTTTAGTCCCGACAATTTCCTAATTGCATAGATGATATTTTATCCATGAGGGATATCCCTAGTACTTTCCGCTCCATTTTACGTTGGGAGATGCTAATATTATTCTTTTCCACTTTTGTTGGGCTCCAAGTTAGGCATCCATATAATATTGTTGGGAATATGCAGGAGTCCAGCACGTCTAATCTCAGTTTCCGGCTCAAAGTATTCTCCATCACTATGATTTTCAAAGACCAGAATGCTCTACATGCTGAGGAATTTCTTTTGTTCATTTCTTTGCCCATATGATGCTGGAATGCAACTGTTTGTCATAAGTAGACGCACTCTGTTGCGTATTTTGTTGTTGAGTTGACTCTAACGGGCGTTATTTGGTTCTTTGCCTTGATATATCAAATTTAATTTAAAATACGCTGTCATTTTTTGTTGAGCAAGCAAGAATCTCAGACAAGCAGAACTTCAATCATTCACGCTAACTATAAAATCTGACATGACAAACTATCAGTAGCAGTACATAATTGTTTCAAATAATAGATATTTTTGGTGTTTTTCCGTTCTAGATACTTCAATTGCAATAAATGCACATTTTACCGTATCACAACTCATGCCTTTTCATTTTGTTTTGAAATTTTCTTCTTCTTATTAATCTATTAGACAAAATCTTACTGATTGTTAGTTATCGTTGCTTTATCTGCATTGGTTCAGTAGATTGGAGGTGAATTCTGTAGGTTTTATGTCGGTAGCTATGAACGTAAGGAAATAAATTAATAATGGCGCAATTCAAATCGGAATTCTTGTCACTTTAAAACTACATGACATTCCCCTTCTACGGGATATTGAAGAGTGACCAAAAAAAAATTGTATGGCCCCGCAAAACGCGAACTGACATTCGCCGGTTCGCATTTTCACACACTCACTCAACATTCATATCCCACACGTTACCACTTCGCCACAGACGCGGCTGAGTATTACCTTGCGAGTTTTACTACAAAAGCACAAGAGAGCTGCGATTACCCCGACATCTTGCGTTGTAGTTACTAAATTCTCCTTAGTTGCACAGTGGCGGCAAGAAGCCTATCTTTGAAAAGCTTTTTTCCTACACGGACGAATGCTCTATACATGAAGTGATGAAGAAAGAAGCTTTCTACTCGTAAATTTTGCTTAAATTAATATGAGTGACTCATAATCATTATAATGTATCTGCACGTAATAAGAGTGAAAATGCGGGAGCCTAAAGAATTCAAAATACCTTTCTTTTGTTAAGAAGCTTAAAGAAAGGTTCCAGACTTCATCTACCTCCTCGCAAAGAATGAGATGCTATGCACGCCATTCCAAATAACTTTTGAAGGTCAAACTGCACTATGAAGCGTTTTTGCCTCCAACTACAACAAAATTGTCAATGTAACAAAGAATTATGAACTGCATTGCATTTTTTTTTTTTTTTTTTTTTTTTTTTTAAAGCTGTTCACATGAGATTCTCTTGCAAGCGTTTGTTTTTGTTTATGCACCCATTGGTGAGTGAATTGTGTAAATGTGCATGTAATGATTTTTCAAAGCACGCTTAGTAGTTTAAGGCACTCTGAGAATATATGGGATTTTTCTCTAAACCTCGTTCCTAATGTGTATCAAACAAAAGTGTAGGAAACAAAAATTTGATACTGCATTTTTGTATGAATAAACATATGGATGCAAGATATACCTATGGTTGTGCGCGATTAAATATTTCTTTTTGTATGTCAAATTTTTTAACAGTCTTTATTCTTAGTCAAATTCGTTAAACCCATTCTATAAAATTACCTGATTGACAATTCTATCATTAAGTTGTTTTCATTGCTAAAATGCTGTCATCTGAATACTATTTTAGGATTGCTTTATTTGAAGGCTCAAGTCAAATTAATTTTCTGTAATTATGATAGAAATGACTTTCTACGTATATTGGAACACACATATGCAATATTTATTTCACTTCTAATTGAACTACAAGTATTTGCATCTTAATTTGCTTTCATTCTGAGGAGTTTGCTGTAATAAACATTGACGAAGGAACACTTTTTGAAGTTAAGTTGGCCGCACTCAGGTGAATGTTCAACGGGAAACATTGCGCTATTTCACATATGTGATGTCGCTAGAAGTGTCAAATGACGGAATTTGTTTCATGCACGACATCCTGTAGCTGTATAGCACTGCAAAGTCAGAATCTGCTTCCGCAAGTGTTTCAACTTGTGTTCACGTGAATTTCGTAAGACAAGCATTATAACGTTGCTCATTTGTTTAGCATTGTTATAACATGAATGTAAACATCTGAACCTCGCGTCATCCGAGCATCTTACAGATCCTTGCCAGGGAAATCAACCCCACATTTCTCTGCGGCTTTTAAAGCCCTTGCAACATCAGCAGCTGGGACGGACTGTATTTTTATGTGTGTGTGTATGTTCGTACGCGGGGGGGGGGGGGTGTCGAAGATGATGTATCTTGTTGTGGGCGTTGTAATACTGTTTCTGTCCTGAGAAACAATGTTGCCTGAGGGAATGCCCGCTGTTTTCGTTTAGCTAAAATTCGACTGGGGTGAGAAGGAAATCTGGCGTCACAAATGAAGAGACACTTTGGAGATTATTTTGAACGTTGAATTATTCTAGGTAGAAAACAGTGCTTTGCCAGTTATTGAGTCGGAAAGCAAAAACACTTAGAATACATAATCAGAATGCAGAGTGTGAGAGCGCCCAAAGAAAAGCTGATTGCTGAGAATGACGCTTAATGCTCGGTGCAAGAGTGTGGGTGCCGTAGGGTAGGTAGCTTGTGGAATAGAAGTGACGAACGTTTTGTTGTACGTTTTAGAATACATCGAAATAAGTACAAACATCGCATGGGCCTTAAGGCCGTACATACCAATGTCATCCTAATAATAATCAGAAGGGCCACACATACATACTTACATAATACATATTTACACACACTAACATATATATAAATTTTACATGCATATATGTAGATATATAAATACTTCGATATATTTACGTTTTCCATCAATAATTTTATATACAAATACATAAACATGAATGGAACCCTTACTCTTGAGCCCCCTTCCATTTATCTACACCCCTTCCCTAATTTCAACCTCCTTATTATGGCCATTAACCTCCATTGTCGAGCCTGCTCTAGAAATATTCCCAAATGGTGTATCTCGCATGCACCACCACTTTCCGGCAAATATGCAAATTTCTATTGGAATTCAGAAATTGCGGTGATAAATGCTCATTTCTTGCATTCTGCCAAAATATGCCTGTAGTTATCCTTTCTCCGTACAATGGAGAAATTCTTTCCCCTAGTGCATTGACTGTTGGTTTCCTTTCCAAGCCCTTAATCTGAACCATGCGAGACACTTCTTTGTTCTCTCCCACAGATATCTACATACCCCCCTTCCCCTATACCGGATGTATTTAGCGTGCCAGTATTTCTGCGCATTGAGACAAAATATGTTGTCTATCTATATCTGGCAAATGTCTGCTAACTATTTTACAACTTTTTTGTGTAATGTCCTCCACCCTTAACCAAATATTACCCCGATCCAATTTTGTCTAAGCTTTTCTTTATTTTTGATGCCAATCCTGTATCCCACCCTTCCCATATTTGCTCCCTTAGACAGACTGCTCGAAGAAGAGCTTGATCCCCCCGTATTATACTTAACCAATATTTAATTGTTCTTATTTTTAAATTCACACTTTTCGTTAGAAACACCAAACTCTTTCAGAACCGCACAATTTGCTGTACCCCTCCCTACCTGTAGCAACCGTTTTAGAAACTTTGTACCCTTTGTACCTGATTAAGTTCCTCGTTGTTTTCCCATCCCCAAATTTCGGCCCGGTACGCCATAGTTGACCTCACAACCGCTCTGTACAGGTGGAGTTTCCGGTATTTTCACTAAGATCTTTAATCTCTATGTTTTTAATTAAGCACTTGCTTTTTGTGTTGCCTATGTGTGTTACGCAGTTCCCGTTCCTAGCTAAAGTGACTCGCAAGTATGTGAATTTCTTAACATTTTCCAGTTTCCGACCTGCACACTCCCACCTCTCTTTCCTGCTGTTCATCGCTAATCAATTTGGTCTTCTCCTCATTGATTGCCATTCCCCCATTCCTGACAATGCGCCTCTAAGCGGTCTCGTTCAGTTTGCAGTCCGTCGGTTGTTGTCAATATCAATATCAGATCATCCGCACAAAGGAGAGCTGGTATGGACATGCCTCCTATGTTCGGGGTATCAGATTCCGCAACACACATTTTATGCGGTTTTTGAAACTTTATCGTGATCATATTTTACACAGAACTGTACCTTACTGAATGCTGAGTCAAGTACAACGTGCGAGAAGAGTCTTAACCACCTACCAGAGTCTCGTTCGAGGTTCAAACACGCATATTTATAGGCTACTGAAATTCTGAACGTTTGGGGCATAACTTCCCAAGGAATAGTCGCGCCTGCGTCGCTTCTCTGTTCAAAATTGAAATGCTGACTTAATATTGGCTATATTAAATTCGCCAGTTTATTTCTTATTTGTTCGCATATGGACCTTTAAATATCTTTTTATCATTCAGAGTTTTAAACTTTCAGCCTTATTCCAGCCCAGAGGTAGTTTTCCTTTCCGCAGATCTTTAACGTGTGGGAGAAAGCAGGTTCATTTTCTGTTGCTTTTAAGGCACCCCTCAATAACAAAAGACTGACCTATGCCCGTTTACCCTAAGCTTTTAACACAGGCTGTTTCCCCCCGTACTGCCTTTTACTCCAACGCTATATTTGACAAAAAAAAAAAAAAAACAACAACAACAACAAAAAAACACTGCTTCCTGCATATTACAAAGGCAAAGGTTTTCCACCAAAATACCAAACAGAAAGAGTAGGCATTATCGGGTATGATTAGGCATTGAGATAACTGAGAATGGAGGAAACATAAACAATTTATAAGATGGGTTGAAATCTTACTGATTGTTTCTTATTGTTGCGTAATCTGCCTTGGTTCTGTAGATTGGAGGTGAATTTTTTAAGTTTTAAGTAAGTAGTTAGGAATGTAATGAAATAAGTCAAGATGCCGCAAATCAATTTCGCTTTGAAACACATGACATTTACCTTCTCAGGGATATTAAGGAGTGGGAGGGAAAATAAGTGTGGTACCTATCAAAACGTGAACCGACAGCCGCCGGTACCCATTTTCATTCACTCAAACACACATTTTTCACACGCTACCATTTCGCCATAGACCCGGCAGAAGGCTAGCAGGCGATTATTTGTATAAAAAGAGAGGACGGCTAGTGTTACCCCGACATCTTGCGGCTTAGTTATAAATTCTGTTTAAAAAGGGTACTGAGGGAGAAGAGCATGTCTTTGACCAGTTTTTCTCGATGTGAGCAATTTCCCAATATGATAAGATGATGAAGTGAGGTTCTGCTCTTGAATTTAGTTAATATAAAAGTGAGTAACTCTTAGTAATTATAATGTATGGTTGTGGGCGTAAGAGTAGATTTGTTGGAGGAGGATGGATATACTTCAACTCAATTTATTATTATTATTATTATTATTATTATTATTATTATTATTTAGAAACTTAATAGCAAGTTTTCAAACTTCATCTACTGACTGGACAAAAAATGAGATGATGTATATGGAATGTCTGAAAGTCGAAATGCACTGTGCATTGTCTCTGGCTCCAGCTACCACTAAACAAAGTTGTCAAAATATCAAACCCTGTTGAACTGCAGTGCATGAGTTTGAAATTTAGTTGTAAGCGGTTTTTCAGTGGGTTTCAGTATGTACTCTATAGCGTGTAGTACTATTTTTATACAGAAATAGTGAGTGAATTGAGTAAATGTATAGTTAAAAAACGTTTGTGAAACACCCCTTAGAGGAAAACCGAGAAAATCAGGATGCTTCTCTAATGGTCTTTCCTAACATGTCACCCCAAAACTAGGAATTAAAATAGTAATACTGCATTTTTGTTGTGAAATTACATATTGATTCTCCATGAAGTATTGCTGTCCATGATTAAATATTTCTTTTGTATATTTGATTTATAAACATTATTATTGTTGGTCAAATAGTTAATTATGATACTAGTGGGATAAAACTGCTGGAGTAACAACTGCGTCATTAATTTGTTTTCATTGCTAAATGCTGTCATTAAATGAATATTTTTTTTAGAATTAGTTCTTGTTTTAAATGCCAATTGCATTTAGCTTTATTTTATTATGAAAAAAATGACTGCTGCTTAAATACGAGGGTAAGTCTATAATTATCCGGCCTAACCATTTTCTAGGTATGATAACTAAAAAGCTATATTACACTTTGTAAGATACTTACTCTGTATAGCAATACACTTCTCAGATCTTTGAATTTACATTTCAATTTCCCCCCAAACAATCATCAAGATATTGTCTGCAAAATGGGTATAAACAGCATCTATCGCTTTTTCGTCACACTTAAATTTCCTTCCTGGAAGAGCCTTCTTGAGTTTTGAGAGGAGGAAATAATCACTGGCAGCTAGATCTGGACTGTAGGGTGGGTGGTGCACCTCTCTGAAGCAACATTTCTTCAAAGTTTCCTTTGCAACAAGAGCTGTGTGCACAGGCACTTTATCGTGAAAAAGGCGCACACCACCACTCAGATTTCTTCACCTTTTCTCTTTGATGAAAGCACGTAATCTGTGCAGTAGGCCAGCATAGTACTCCGCATTTACTGTGGTGTTCCTCTCCTTGAATTCAATGAAGAGTATTCCTTCACAGTCCCAAAAGATTGTGGCCATGATCTTCTTGGTTGACTGAGTGACCTTGCCCTTTAGAGGCGGTGCTTCGCCCGGTTTACGCCACTCCATTGATTCTCTTTTGGACATGGGATCATAGTAGAGGAACATAATTTCATCTCCTGTAAGAATGGTTTGCAGAACTTATCTCTCGTTGCCACGGCAGAGCTTCAAAAATGCCCGACGACAGTGGACTCGTTGCTGCTTTTGGACTGAGGAAAGAAGTCTAGCACCCATCTTGCACCAACCTTATTTATGTTTAAATGCTCATGAACATTTCGAAGGACTGCTGTTTTAGAAAGGCCCAACGTAGCTGCTATTTCTGTAAATTTGAGCCGCCGGTCTTCCATAATTTCTCTTTCCACAAGAGCGATGTTTTCAGGATTGAGCACCTCCAAGGGCCCACCTGCAAGCTCTTCGTCTTCAACGCTTACTCGACACATTCGATAAAGTTTGACCCATTCTTTTACGGTAGAATATGAGAGCGATGCTTCCATATACACCGTCCAATCGCTGTTTACTTTCATTTGGAGTAAGTCCTTTTAGTAATAGTTCTATACTCCATTTTGAACATGTAACAGTCTTCGACACTTAGCCTTATTTATACAATTATATATGAACAACTGAACACAGCGGAGCGGAAGTTACGGCTGCAATTATTTATTTAATCGATAAGGTATGACACCAGATAAGGTTTTTGTGAATGCGATAATCCCTATCGGTAAGGCCGGAAACTTATATACGTACCCTCGTATATTATGTGGGACTCACATTTCCAATATTAAGTTATTTCTTATTGAACTACTAATATTTATGTCTCAGTTTGCTTTTACTCTGTGGAGTTTGCTGTAATGAAACATTTACGAAAGTATACTTTTAAACATTAAGTTATGAGCGTTAAATGGTAAACATTGCGCTATTTCACAAATGTGATGTCCCTGAAAGTGTTAAATGACGGAATTTGTTTCATGAACGTCATCGTATTTAATCCTATCTTTGTATATTACTGCGAAGTTGCCTTTAGAAAGTGTTTCAACTTTTGTTATCATTTATTTCGCGATGTAAACATTATAATATTTATAATTTATTGCTATTCTTCTAACATGAATGTGACCATGTGAAGCTCTCGCAATCCGAACACCGTCCAGGAATTGCCCAGCATTTAAAACTTATCTGCACGTTTTAACATCATAGATACAAATTCACTACATTTAATTCCCGAATATCACAATTCTGTCCGTTCCTGAACTCTGCTCACTAACCTTATACTCCATCCCATTCACCATTCACTCCTCGCTAACCTTTTACTCCCTTCACTTTTGCATTTTCCCCTCTGACATGTATTTTATCGCCAAGACCCTCGCTAAATTAAATCCCCTCATTTAGTATCTGATTCTCGACTTATAAGTTACACCATTGGCTATTAAAATATTTATTGTATAGTTAAGTTCTCCTTATTTGCTTATTTTTATACGCTGGTCATTAGCTAAAATTACTTTCCCCCTACTAACATTCACTATTTCACACAAGCCTGAAATTCCTAGAAACAGCCTGTTATAAATTTCGGGATTTTCCTTATATGCTGCACTTCTAAAGTAATGTCTCTTTCCTCCCTTAGTCATTTTTAGATCATCACAGTTCTCATAGATAACGCACGCATATTTTCCATTCACTTTCGCACTCATTCTCATGAATAGGCGGCGTAACGGTTTTGACCCCGGCCTGCCTGTAATGAAACACTTCGTCTCTCTGTTCCGACATTTTAATTTCCTTTTAGAACCATTTCTATATCTTTCAGAGTGTGATCCTTAGTTTTTGTTCTACAGTCCCGTCACAGCCATTTCCTCACTTGCCCATCTGAGCTTTTTTGTCTTCTGTCGGTGAATTTCCTTCAGAAATATAATATTCACATGGAGAGAAATGCTCGTGATTTGACACGGAAATCTCCTCCCTTTTGTATATCTCTGTCTTGGTTGGAAAGGACATATCGGCGAGCCGCCATTTGGGTACACATATACAGTAGTTCTTCTTACAGGTGGCTACAGTCAACATAAAATGACCGCCACGAGTAGTCGAGGGCGTTAAGGCGCGGACACGTGAGCGGGAGGTCTGGAGTTCTAATCCCGCCAGGACCGTCCTACCTGAATACGGTTTTTTCCAGGTTTTCCTCAATCCTCATAAATTGCAAATGCCCGGGAGGTACCTTAAACTTATGCCTGGAACGATTGCTTCCTTAAAAATAAAACCTTTCCGAATATATCAATTCATTTCATGTATCATCAGTGCCCATCGCCTGTGGTGCCTCTGTAGTAAAAACGGGTGTTAAACACCATTCTTTAATTTCAACACAATGAATACAATGCCTCTTGCAAATTACTGTAACCTGCCAAAATTATACATACACGTATATGTCTCAAATCATATCAATCCATGGTAAACATATTTCTAATTAAATACATACATAGTAAATACCAATCGGTCCTGGTGGTGTAGTGGTAACCATACTTGCCTTCTAAACCCAAGATCGCGGGCTCAAATCAGGCCAGGACAAATGGATTTTTTCGGGGGTAAAAATCGTAAGTATGGCTTCCTTCGGAAGGGAACTAAAGCAGTGGGTCCCGTGTCGTACATTTACGTTTTGTGAAAAAAAAAAAAACCTCAAGCCTGAAAGAAGAGGCCTCTGAGCAAAATTTCTCGGCCGTTTCACGCCATGAATAGAATAGGGCGCCGATGACCTGAGATGTATGTTAAAGAGCGTCCGCAAAAATATCCATATCTACTCAATACTTTTATAAATATAGCTCTGTATCCACAATTCTTAGATCTATGTAATTATCACTGCAATCAAGTTATTAACCTAATAAAGGCAGCCTATATTTACGGTACGGTTGCAGGCTCGACTCGTAGCATTAAAAATCACCTCTTAAGGAATTAATTTTTCACAGTAGAGAAACCACAGGTTAAGTATCCGGGGTAGAAATATTCAAATGAAAGAGGTTCGCTGTTTCGTGCTTGAAAGAAAGCATTGTCCAGCATGATGCACATCCGTGGTTCGAATACCTGATTTGACGGGAAATAATCAATTCTGATTCTTCATTTACGAATTGCCCTAACCTCGAAAATAAATTTCCAGTGAATCTATGACTGTGAAAGGGAAAGCCGGCGTAGAAATATTCCCATATTCGATACATTTTTATTACAAAATTTGCTTGTTTTATCTGAAAATGTCTCCTTGTGGGCAGTAATTGCTCAGATCTCGAAGAGGTCAATATTTTCAACAAATTGAGAAATTCATGGTTTCGACAATACGTTTCTGAGCTGTAAGTAATGCGCCACCGATCAGTAGAAATCTTGCGTGCATGTCAATCATCAAGTAATTACTTCTCTGCAGAATGCCATGCAGTGAATATGTGTAGTGTCTCGAAATACAAGTGTTCTCTGCTGTACATTCATACAAATGTAGCAATTCGATATTATACATGCTTACTTAAGCACTAATGTTCCACACATGTTTTTCTTCCTGGGTTTCTTGCAAAAACAGTCACACTCACATTCCTATGTATAATATTTTATGCACTCTACAACAGATACAGAATATATAATTGCCAATTGATAGATTTGTAATACTTTCAGAAAAATAATAATTGTGTAAATGTGAAGCAAACTCAGTTAATTTAATGTATTAAATTTAATTTAAAATACGCAGAAATTTTAACACTTTAACTATAAAGTGTTAATGACAAGCTATCGCTAGCATACATTAATTTTTCAACATCTTTGCTCTTCCTTCCTAATAGACATAGCATTTGCAACAAATAATTATTTTGCAGCATTATAACAGCTGTATTTTCGGTAAAAGTAGAATGTTTATTTTCTTATTATGTAATGCACGAAAAATTACTAATTGTTTGTCATTGTTGGTTAATCTGGAATGGTTGTGTAGATTGGAGGTGAATTTTGTAGGTTTTAAGTCAGTAGTTACGAATGTAACGAAATGAGTGAATGACGCTGCAAATAAAATTTGCTTTGAAATTGTGTGGCATTTACGTTCTCAGGGGTGACAATAATTGAAAAAAACACATGCCTACTGCGGTACCATTAAGCCACATTCGCGGCAGGATATTAATGTGGGATTTTCCGTAGAAAAAGTGAAGACTGCTGTATTTACAGTGACATCTACCACTGTAAGTATAAATTCAGTAAAGAGCGTAATGGATTTAAGGAATTTGCCTTTTTCTGCAGTTTTTCCCCCCCCCCCCCCCAATATTTTCTCAGGTTTTGTTGCAAAAATAGTCGCACGCTTATCCCTATGTGTCACATTTAAGCGTGTACTTTAGATGCCTAAAATATCTAAGAATACTTAATAGATGTCGAATGTATATCACATCAGCTTGTTATATTTGTAATGCTTTAAGAAAGGTGCTACATTTCTGAAAGCATACCAATATTAATTTAATATGTTCAATTCAATTTTTAAATAATTAGAACATATCTTTTGAACAAACAAGAAAATCAGACAAGCATACTTTCGATCTTGAACTATAAATATGAATTGTGACATTCCAAGCTGTCGCTAGAAAATACATACATTATTCATAGTAGAGATGTATTTGCATTTTTGCCTTTATAGATATAGCAATTGCAACAAATAAATATTTTTCTTCATCGCATCGCATTAATTTTCCTTCAATTTGAAAGTTTCTTTTTCTTAATGTATTTGAGAAAATGGAAATGTGGTTGATGTGCATTGGTTGTGTAGATTGGAGGTGAATTTTTAGGTTTTAGTAGTAGTTATGTATATTACGGAATAAGTCAATGATGCCGTGAATAAAATTTGCTTTGAAACTATATGGTATTTACCTTCTCGGGGATGAAAAGGAAATTGTTATACCTATCAAAATGCTAACCGACAACGGCTGGTTCACATTTATCACAAGCTATCGTTTCGCTACATACTAGCATAAGCTTACTTTGAGATTTTCGTTAGAAAAACACAAGATAGCTATCGTTACTGTGACATATTGCGGTTTAGCTATAAATTCACTTTAACCAGCGTAAATAGCGGTAAGAAGATTGTCTTTTACAGATTTTTTCCCCGGTATTTTTTGTATTTTCTCATGTTTTTTCGCCAAAATAGTAATACTATTTCCCTAAGTATAACTATTATGCTAATATTAAATTCAGACTCTAAAATATCAGCATAACATAAATATAGTGTTTTCAAGAAAATACTATTTAAATGTAAAACCATTAATGTTAAATTATACTATTATATTGAATTTAAAATACGCTGTCATTTTTTGTTTAGCAAACAAGTATCGTATACAAGAAGAACTTGGTTGTTCTGGTTAACTTTAAAGTGCTACATGACAAGCTATCGCTATGAGTACATACTTTTTTCCAATAACAGATGTCTGCTCTTTCTGCGTTCTAGCAATATCAATTGCAACCAATACATATTTTATGCAGTATCACAACTCATGCCTTTTCATTTGGTTTCGAAAGGTTCTTCTTCTTATTAATGTATTAGACGAAATCATACTGATTTTTAGTTATTGTACTTTATCTGCAGTGGTAGGCTGGAGATTAATTTTATAGGTTTTAATCCGTAGGTATGAATATAACGAATTAAGTCCATGATGTAGCAGATCAAATTCGCTTTGAAACTAAATGACATCAACTTTTCAGGGATATTAAAAATGTCAAAAGAGATTTCTGATACCTATTAAAATATGAACCGATATATGCCTTTACACGTTTCTCACACGCTACCATTTTGCCACAGACGCGGCAGAGCGCTGTCGGGCGATTATGTGTATAAAAATGTTGGATAACTGTCGTAACCATGACATATTGCGGTGTAGTTATAAATTCGGTTATAAAGCGTAATGGCGGTAAAGAAAATGTCTTTGACCAGTTTTTTTTCTATGTGGAAATTTTTCCTTTATGCGAAAAGATGAAATGTTGTTCGTCGTGTTCCTGAATTTTCCAGATATAATAATGAGTAACTCGTAAGTATGATGAATGCTTATGGGCGTCAGAGTGGATTTGTGGGTTGTAGGATGGATATAGGTCGACTCAAGGTTGTTTATTTTTTTATCTATTTTGTTTTATTTTATTATTATTAATATTATTATTAGTAGTAGTAGTAATTATTATTATTATTATTATTATTATTATTATTATTATTATTATTATTATTATTATTATTATTATTATTAGTTTGTTGAAAAATGTTAGGAAAAATTCAGACTTCATCTACCGACTGGGCAAAGAATGAGATGGTGTGTATGCCATCCCAAGTAACTTCTGAAGGTCGAACTGCACTGTGCATTGTCTCTGGCTCTAGCTACCATAAACAAAGTTGTCAAAATATCAAACACTGTTGAACTGCAGTGCATGCCTTTGAAATTTAGTTGCAAGCTGTTTTTCAGTGGGTTTCAGCAGGTGTTCTCGCTATCGCGTAGTATTCATTTTATACATACCTTGGGTAGTGAATTAGGTAAATGTGCATTTAAAGAGGTTATGCGAAACACTTGTACTTAGAGGAACTCCGAGAAAATGAGTAAAGTTTCTCTAAAGGTTGTTTCTAACATGTGTCATCCCAAAATTAGGAATTAAAATTGTGATACTGCATTTTTTGTGAGTTAACATAATGATTCTCCATGTCCTTATTGTTGTCTATGATTAAATACTTCTTTTGTATATTTTAAACCCACCTGAGTCTTTAATAGAATAATTGCAAGTATATTGTAGACTTTGTTAGAACATTGGGGCTTTATTCTGCGTTGTCCATTCTTGCAATTATGTACAAAATAAATAATTTTGGAAGCATACTTAACGCTCTTACTTACTAAAACTTAAAAAAAAAAATCTTTGAAAACACTCTCTGCTAATTCAGTAATGTCGTTTAACTATCGTTGCTGAGCTCTTTAATGGGCTCTTTCATACCTCATTTCACACTGCAGGGTACAGTTTAGCTGCATTTAAGAAATTAAACCTGTTGCTGATTACGAACTTTGGAAACGTAATGCATACTAGCTGCATTTGAGGAATCAAATTTTTGGGCATTATGAACTTGAAAAGAGCAATGTCATATTTTTGGTATTTTGTCAGGTTTTCTTGTAAAAATAGTCACACACATATCTCTGTATAACATTTATGAAAGTACATTAGATCCAGATTGCATGTTATCAGCTTAATATATTTATAAGCTTTCAGAAAAAATACAAATTGTCTGAAAGTAAAACAAACAATGTTAATTTAATATATTAAATTGATTGATTGTTTAAATGGACAATTTGCCACTTTGCGAAGAGATGAAGTGAGGATCCTCCTATCTTGAACTTTTGTTTATATAAAATGAATAAATTATAATGCTTGTAATCTTCAGTTTAGGGCATGGATTTGTGGAAGATGGATGGATATATTCATCTCAAGTTAGTTTTGTTGTTCCGTTTTTTTTTTTTTTTTTTTTTTTTGAGGATTTTATAAGTTTTCAGACTTCATCTACAGGCCGAGCAAAGAATGAGGTATTGTGTACGCCAACCTAAGGAACTTTTGAAGATCGAACTGCACTCTGCGTTGTTACTGGTCGTAGCAATCACTAAACAAAATTGTCAAAATATTAAAGGGTGTTGAACTGCAGTGCATGGCTTTTAAATTTAGTTGCAAGCGGTTTTTCAGTGGGTACAGTAGGCACTCTTGCTAGCGCGTAGTATTATTTTTGTACACCCATTGGTGAGAGAATTGGATAAATACGCTATTAAAAAGTTTTTGCGAAACGCCGTTTGTATTTAGAGCAACTCCGAAAAATTGGGGAATATTTCTCTTAAGGTCGTTTCTAAAACGTGTCATTCCAAAATAAGGAATTGAAGTTGTTATACTACATTTTTGTGTGAATAAATATACTGATGCTTCATGGGCGTATTGTTGTCCATGATTAAAAGTTTAATTTTATATCACAATTATAAACAGTTTTATTTTTGGTCAAATAGTTAATTTTGATACTAAATGGATAAAATTACTGGAGTAACAGCTACTTCATTGAGTTGTTTTCATTGCTAAATACTGTCAACTAAATATTTTTTTAGAATAAGTTTTTGAAGGCTGAATTGCATTTATCTTTTTGATATTATGAAAAAAACTGACGGCTGCCATATGAATTATGGGGTCTTTTCAAAATGGTGAATATGATAGAAGAACGTGTAGAAGGAACTCTGAAACGCGCTGAGAATATAACAGAAGTAGGATGCTACATGAAAAAGGAAATAATGGAAGACATCCTACTAGCGGTATGTGAAATAAGAAACTGTCTCATAGCTTTGAAAGTAATTTTAGAAGACATAAATAATGTAAAGAAACAGCCTTAAAATGAGTTTATAACAGACCATCCGGAAGAGATAAACGAGGGAGAAGACATCCGGCCCACAGAAAAACTAGTGACATTTGCCGAGGAACAAACAGGAGACGAAAACAGCAACAACGGAAGATGACACCTACCGGAGCGGAGATGAAGCCATACAGCATAAAACACCAGCGACACCTAACTGAGAGGAGAGCAACAACATGGACTCCCACCATGCACGGGGAAGTAAGGGACATTAAGGAGAAAATAGACCATATTGTGCACTTCCTATACAATAAACTATGCAGTATAATTGAAGAAAAAATAAAGGAGAACTGGAAAAGAAACGCGGAAGCAAACACGAGGCGAACAGTTGTAACAGAGAATCAAATGGAAGAAACAGTAGATAGAACTATTAATCTTATGATAACTAGAGTTCGTCAGAACAACCAAACCCAGGAAATGAGAAAGAAGAGGAACACAAAGCACTGGTGTATCCTATAAAATTAAATTTAAAACCACAGCTCCATCTACGTTGCTATACACGAAATACATATCATGGGTCACTTCTCGGTCGGCCGAAATTTGCTCTTTTGCTCTTCATGCGCTCAAGATATATCACTTGCAATAAATGCATTTGTACAGCATCACAACTTATGCCTTTTCATTTCGTTTTGAAAATTTCCTCTTATTATTAATGTATTAGAGAAAATCTCACTGATTGTTTGTTATTGCTGCTTTAACTGCATTGGTTCTGTAGATTGGATGTGAATTCTGTAGGTTTTAAGTCAGTGGTTATGTATGTAACGAAATATGTTAATGATGGCACAAATAAAATTCACTTTAAAACTACATGACATTTACTTTCTCAGGAATTTAAACAGTGAAAAAAAAAAAAAAAAAAAAAAAAAAAAATTGTGATACCTAGCAAAACGTGAACCGACAGCCGCCGGTCCCGTTTTCATTCGCTCTCTCATTTCACACTTTTCGCACGCTACCATCTTCGCCACATACGCGGCTGAGTCAACGAGTGGGATTTTGTGTAGAAAAAGACTGGACGGCTCTGCTTACCCTGACATCTTGCGGTGTAGTAATAAATTCTGTTTAAACAGCGTAATGGTGCAAAGGAGCATGTCCTTGATCAGTTTTTTTCTACATGGACAAATACGTGAGGATTTTCATACTTGTGAATTTTGCTTATATTAAAATGAGTAACTCATAATTATTACGTACTCGTGTCGTCATAAGCGTGGAATTGCGGGAGCAAGAGGAAGAGATAGCTCGTTCAAGCTGGCATTTCTTTTTAAAAAGTCAATTGGAAGTTTTTAGACTTCCACTACTGACTGGGTAAAGGGGTATGCCAACCTAAGGAAATTTTGAAAGTCGAACAAGCTCTTTGAAATGTCACTACCACTCCACTCCACTCCACTCCACTACCACTGCAACTATCACTAAACAAATTTGTCAAAATAATGAAGAATTTGATCAAATGTGCATTGATTTTAAATTTAGTTGCAAGAAATTTTGAGTGGGTCACAGTAGGTCTCTCGGGGGTTCATTATTATTTTTGTACACACGCAATGATGAGTGAGTTGTATAATTGAAAAGTTTTTTTTTATAAAAATATCCGTTTGTATTTTAAGCCACTCTGAGTAGAAGTTTCTCTATAGCACGTCCCTAAAATGTATCAGGCAAATTTAGGAATTAAAATTATGAAATTGCTATTTTGTGTCAATAAACATATAAGTTAACGTATGGTTGTACATGACTGAATGTTTTAGTACATCATAATTATAAAGTCTTATTGTTGATCAAATAGTTAATTATGATACTAGTTGGATAAAATTACTGGAGTAACAACTACCTCATTATGTAGTACCTATTCATTGCTAAATGCTGTCATCAACCGAATATTATTATGGGATTAGTTTTTAAAAGTCAAGTGCATTTAGTATTCTTTAATTATGAAAAAAACTGACTGCTCCCTTATGTATATTAACATTTTCAATATTAAGTTATTTCTTACTGAACTACAAGTATTTATGTCTCAGTTTACTTTTATTCTGTGAGTTTGCTGTAAGAAATATTTACGTTGGTAACACTGTTTGATTTTAAGTTAGCCACACTCAGGTGATTGTTCAATTATTTCACAGATATGATGTCGTTGTAAGTTTGCAATGACGACTTTTCTATCCTGCACGTCATCGTATTTAATCCTATCGCTGTATACTACTGCGAAATCGGCATCTGCTTTCAGAAAGTGTTTCAACTTGTAATATCGTGATATAGACATTATAATGTTTCTAATAATTGACTTTTAACAAAAACATAAACTTGTGAAGCTCGCTCCATCCCAGGACGGTCCAGAAATTGCTGAATATTCCCAACATTGTAGGTTTTGTTTGAATAGATCCAATTTCACTGTAGTTTTTATATTAACTTTGGAACGTTGTTCTGCTTTGCCCAGTCTTGTATTGTTGTACAAAATAAACAATTTTTGGAAGCATGCGTAATATTCAGACTTGACTTTAAAACAAAAACAACAACAAAAAAAAAAGCTCAAAGCAACTTCTGCATTTTAATTAATATTGCTGAACTCTTTCACGAGGTAACAAAGTAAATAAACGCATTTCAAACTCTAGGGCACAGTGTAACACCATTTGAGGAATTAATTTGTTTGGGATTACGAATTTGAAAAAAATAATATCTCATTCTTGGACTTTTTGCTGGATGTGTCATAGAACTAAAATATCCCCATGGTTATGAGTAGAAATTGCACAAGTAGCTACGAACGAAAGGAAATAAATTAATAATGGCGCAATTCAAATCGGAATTCTTGTCACTTTAAAAATACATGACATTCACCTTCTACGAGATATTGAAGAGTGACAAAAAAAAAAAAAAAAAAATTATGGCACATCAAAACGCGAACCGACATTCGCCGGTTCGCATTTACACTCTCTCTCAACATTCATATCCCACACGTTACCATTTCGCCACAGACGCAGCTGAGCATTTCCTTGCGAGTTTCTGTACAAAAGGACAAGAGAGCTGCGATTACCCCGACATCTTGCGGTGTAGTTACTAAATTCTGTTTAGTTGCACAGTGGCAGAATCTTTCTACTCGTGAATTTTGCTTAAATTAATATGAGTGACTCATAATCATTATAATGTATCTGCACGTAATAGGAGTGAAAATGCGGGAGCCTAAAGAATATAGTTCATTCAAAATACCTTTCTTTTATTAAGAAGCTTAAAGAAAGGTTCCAGACTTCATCTACCTCCTCGCAAAGAATGAGATGCTATGCACGCCATTCTAAATAACTTTTGAAGGTCGAACTGCACTGTTAAGCGTTTTTGCCTCCAACTACAACCAAACAAAATTTTCAATGTAACAAAGAACTGTGAACTGCATTGCATTGCTTTTAAATTTATTTGCAACAGTTGTTCACATGAGATTCTCTCGCAAGCGTTCGTTTTTGTTTATGCACCCATTGGGGAGTGAATTGTGTAAATGTGCATGTAAAGATTTTTCAAAGCACGCTTAGCAGTTGGCCGCACTCAGGTGAATGTTCAACACGAAACATTGCGCTATTTCACATATGTGATGTCGCTAGAAGGGTCAAATTACGGATTTGTTTCATGCACGACACCTGTAGCTGTATAGTACTGCAAAGTCATAATGTGCTTCCGCAAGTGTTTCAACTTGTGTTCTCGTGAATTTCGTAAGACAAGCAATATAACGTTGCTCATTTGTTTAGCATTGTTATAACATGAATGTAAACATCTGAACCTCGCGTCATCCGAGCATCTTACAGATCCTTGCCAGGGAAATCACCCCCACATTTCTCTGCGGCTTTTAAATCCCTTGCAACATCAGCAGCTGGGTCTGTATTTTTATATGTGTGTGTGTGTGTATGTTCGTACGCGGGGGGGGGGGGTGTCGAAGATGATGTATCTGGTTGTGGGCGTTGTAATACTGTTTCTGTCCAGAGAAACAGTGTTGCCTCAGGGAATGCCCGCTGTTTTCGTTCAGCTAAAACTCGACTGGGGTGAGAAGGAAATCCGGCGTCACAAATGAAGAGACGCTTTGGAGATTATTTTGAACGATGAATTATTCTAGGTGTTTCTTCCTAGAAAACAGTGCTTTGCCTGTTATAGAGTCGGAAAGCAAAAACACTTAGAATACATAATCAGAATGCAGAGTGTGAGAGCGCCGAAAGAAAAGCTGATTGCTGAGAATGACGCTTAATGCTCAGTGCGAGAGTGTGGGTGCCGTAGGGTAGGTAGCTTGTGGAATAGAAGTGACGAACGTTTTGTTGTACGTTTTAGAATACATTGAAATAAGTACAAACATCGCATGGGCCTTAAGGCCGTACATACCAATGTCATCCTAATAATAATCAGAAGGGCCACACATACATACTTACATAATACATATTTACACACACTAACATATATATATATATATATATATATATATATATATATAAATTTTACATGCATATATGTAAATATATAAATACTTCGATATATTTTTTCTGCGCATTGAGACAAAATATGTTGTCTATCTATATCTGGCAAATGTCTGTCAACTATTTTACAACTTTTTTGTGTAATGTCCTCCACCCTTAACCAAATATTACCCCGATCCAATTTTGTCTAAGCTTTTCCCTATTTTTGATGCCCATGCTGTATTCCACCCTTCCCATATTTGCTCCCTTAGACAGACTGCTCGAAGAAGAGCTTGATCCCCCCGTATTATCCTTAACCAATATTTAATTGTTCTTATTTTTAAATTCACACTTTTCGTTAGAAACACCAAACTCTTTAAGAACCGCACAATTTGCTGTACCCCTCCCTACCTGTAGCAACCGTTTTAGAAACTGTGTACCGTTTGTACCTGATTAAGTTCCTCGTTGTTTTCCCATCCCCAAATTTCGGCCCGGTACGCCATAGTTGACCTCACAACCGCTCTGTACAGGTGGAGTTTCCGGTATTTTCACTAAGATCTTTAATCTCTATGTTTTTAATTAAGCACTTGCTTTTTGTGTTGCCTATGTGTGTTACGCAGTTTCCGTTCCTAGCTAAAGTGACTCGCAAGTATTTGAATTTCTTAACATTTTCCAGTGTCTGACCTACATACTCCCACCTCTCTTTCCTGCTGTACATCGCTAATCAATTTGGTCTTCGCCTCATTGATTGCCATTCCCCCATTCCTGACAATGCGCCTCTAAGCGGTCTCGTTCAGTTTGCAGTTCGTCGGTTGTTGTCAATATTAATATCAGATCATCCGCATAAAGGAGAGCTGGTATGGACATACCTCCTATGTTCGGGGTATCAGGTTCCGCAACACACATTTTATGCGGTTTTTGAAACTTTATCGTGATCATATTTTACACAGAACTGAACCTTACTGAATGCTGAGTCAAGTACAACGTGCGAGAAGAGTCTAAACCACCTACCAGAGTGACGTTCGAGGTTCAAACACGCATATTTATAGGCTACTGAAATTCTGAACGTTTGGGGCATAACTTCCCAAGGAATAGTCGCGCCTGCTTCGCTTCTCTGTTCAAAATTGAAATGCTGACTTAATGTTGGCTGTATTAAATTCGCCAGTTTATTTCTTATTTGTTCGCATATGGACCTTTAAATATCTTTTTATCATTCAGAGTTTTAAACTTTCAGCCGTATTCCAGCCCAGAGGTAGTTTTCCTTTCCGCAGATCTTTAACGTGTGGGAGAAAGCAGGTTCAATTTCTGTTGCTTTTAAGGCACCCCTCAATAACAAAAGACTGACCTATGCCCGTTTACCCTAGGCTTTTAACACAGGCTGTTTCCCCCCGTACTGCCTTTTTCTCCAATGCTATATTTGACAAAAAAAAAACAACAACAAAAAAAACACTGCTTCCTGCATATTACAAAGGCAAAGGTTTTCCACCAAAATACCAAACAGAAAGAGTAGGCATTATCGGGTATGATTAGGCATTGAGATAACTGAGAATGGAGGAAACATAAACAATTTATAAGATGGGTTGAAATCTTACTGATTGTTTCTTATTGTTGCGTAATCTGCCTTGGTTCTGTAGATTGGAGGTGAATTTTTTAAGTTTTAAGTCAGTAGTTATGAATGTAATGAAATAAGTCAAGATGCCACAAACCAATTTCGCTTTGAAACACATGACATTTACCTTCTCAGGGATATTAAGGAGTGGGAGGGAAAATAAGTGTGATACCTATCAAAACGTGAACCGACAGCCGCCGGTACCCATTTTCATTCACTCAAACACACATTTTTCACACGCTACCATTTCGCCACAGACGCGGCAGAAGGCTAGCAGGCGATTATTTGTATAAAAAGAGAGGACGGCTAGTGTTACCCCGACATCTTGCGGCGTAGTTATAAATTCTGTTTAAAAAGCGTACTAACGGAGAAGAGCATGTCTTTGACCAGTTTTTCTCGATGTGAGCAATTTCCCAATATGATAAGATGATGAAGTGAGGTTTGCTCTTGAATTTTGCTCATATAAAAGGAGCAACTCTTAGTAATTATAATGTATGGTTGTGGGCGTAAGAGTAGATTTGTTGGAGGAGGATGGATATACTTCAACTCAATTTATTATTATTATTATTATTATTATTATTATTATTATTATTATTATTTAGAAACTTAATAGCAAGTTTTCAAACTTCATCTACTGACTGGACAAAAAATGAGATGATGTATATGGAATGTCTGAAAGTCGAAATGCACTGTGCATTGTCTCTGGCTCCAGCTACCACTAAACAAAGTTGTCAAAATATCAAACCCTGTTGAACTGCAGTGCATGAGTTTGAAATTTAGTTGTAAGCGGTTTTTCAGTGGGTTTCAGTATGTACTCTATAGCGTGTAGTACTATTTTTATACAGAAATAGTGAGTGAATTGAGTAAATGTATAGTTAAAAAACGTTTGTGAAACACCCCTTAGAGGAAAACCGAGAAAATCAGGATGCTTCTCTAATGGTCTTTCCTAACATGTCACCCCAAAACTAGGAATTAAAATAGTAATACTGCATTTTTGTTGTGAAATTACATATTGATTCTCCATGAAGTATTGCTGTCCATGATTAAATATTTCTTTTGTATATTTGATTTATAAACATTATTATTGTTGGTCAAATAGTTAATTATGATACTAGTGGGATAAAACTGCTGGAGTAACAACTGCGTCATTAATTTGTTTTCATTGCTAAATGCTGTCATTAAATGAATATTTTTTTTAGAATTAGTTCTTGTTTTAAATGCCAATTGCATTTAGCTTTATTTTATTATGAAAAAAATGACTGCTGCTTAAATACGAGGGTAAGTCTATAATTATCCGGCCTAACCATTTTCTAGGTATGATAACTAAAAAGCTATATTACACTTTGTAAGATACTTACTCTGTATAGCAATACACTTCTCAGATCTTTGAATTTACATTTCAATTTCCCCCCAAACAATCATCAAGATATTGTCTGCAAAATGGGTATAAACAGCATCTATCGCTTTTTCGTCACACTTAAATTTCCTTCCTGGAAGAGCCTTCTTGAGTTTTGAGAGGAGGAAATAATCACTGGCAGCTAGATCTGGACTGTAGGGTGGGTGGTGCACCTCTCTGAAGCAACATTTCTTCAAAGTTTCCTTTGCAACAAGAGCTGTGTGCACAGGCACTTTGTCGTGAAAAAGGCGCACACCACCACTCAGATTTCTTCACCTTTTCTCTTTGATGAAAGCACGTAATCTGTGCAGTAGGCCAGCATAGTACTCCGCATTTACTGTGGTGTTCCTCTCCTTGAATTCAATGAAGAGTATTCCTTCACAGTCCCAAAAGATTGTGGCCATGATCTTCTTGGTTGACTGAGTGACCTTGCCCTTTAGAGGCGGTGCTTCGCCCGGTTTACGCCACTCCATTGATTCTCTTTTGGACATGGGATCATAGTAGAGGAACATAATTTCATCTCCTGTAAGAATGGTTTGCAGAACTTATCTCTCGTTGCCACGGCAGAGCTTCAAAAATGCCCGACGACAGTGGACTCGTTGCTGCTTTTGGACTGAGGAAAGAAGTCTAGCACCCATCTTGCACCAACCTTATTTATGTTTAAATGCTCATGAACATTTCGAAGGACTGCTGTTTTAGAAAGGCCCAACGTAGCTGCTATTTCTGTAAATTTGAGCCGCCGGTCTTCCATAATTTCTCTTTCCACAAGAGCGATGTTTTCAGGATTGAGCACCTCCAAGGGCCCACCTGCAAGCTCTTCGTCTTCAACGCTTACTCGACACATTCTATAAAGTTTGACCCATTCTTTTACGGTAGAATATGAGAGCGATGCTTCCATATACACCGTCCAATCGCTGTTTACTTTCATTTGGAGTAAGTCCTTTTAGTAATAGTTCTATACTCCATTTTGAACATGTAACAGTCTTCGACACTTAGCCTTATTTATACAATTATATATGAACAACTGAACACAGCGGAGCGGAAGTTACGGCTGCAATTATTTATTTAATCGATAAGGTATGACACCAGATAAGGTTTTTGTGAATGCGATAATCCCTATCGGTAAGGCCGGAAACTTATATACGTACCCTCGTATATTATGTGGGACTCACATTTCCAATATTAAGTTATTTCTTATTGAACTACTAATATTTATGTCTCAGTTTGCTTTTACTCTGTGGAGTTTGCTGTAATGAAACATTTACGAAAGTATACTTTTAAACATTAAGTTATGAGCGTTAAATGGTAAACATTGCGCTATTTCACAAATGTGATGTCCCTGAAAGTGTTAAATGACGGAATTTGTTTCATGAACGTCATCGTATTTAATCCTATCTTTGTATATTACTGCGAAGTTGCCTTTAGAAAGTGTTTCAACTTTTGTTATCATTTATTTCGCGATGTAAACATTATAATATTTATAATTTATTGCTATTCTTCTAACATGAATGTGACCATGTGAAGCTCTCGCAATCCGAACACCGTCCAGGAATTGCCCAGCATTTAAAACTTATCTGCACGTTTTAACATCATAGATACAAATTCACTACATTTAATTCCCGAATATCACAATTCTGTCCGTTCCTGAACTCTGCTCACTAACCTTATACTCCATCCCATTCACCATTCACTCCTCGCTAACCTTTTACTCCCTTCACTTTTGCATTTTCCCCTCTGACATGTATTTTATCGCCAAGACCCTCGCTAAATTAAATCCCCTCATTTAGTATCTGATTCTCGACTTATAAGTTACACCATTGGCTATTAAAATATTTATTGTATAGTTAAGTTCTCCTTATTTGCTTATTTTTATACGCTGGTCATTAGCTAAAATTACTTTCCCCCTACTAACATTCACTATTTCACACAAGCCTGAAATTCCTAGAAACAGCCTGTTATAAATTTCGGGATTTTCCTTATATGCTGCACTTCTAAAGTAATGTCTCTTTCCTCCCTTAGTCATTTTTAGATCATCACAGTTCTCATAGATAACGCACGCATATTTTCCATTCACTTTCGCACTCATTCTCATGAATAGGCGGCGTAACGGTTTTGACCCCGGCCTGCCTGTAATGAAACACTTCGTCTCTCTGTTCCGACATTTTAATTTCCTTTTAGAACCATTTCTATATCTTTCAGAGTGTGATCCTTAGTTTTTGTTCTACAGTCCCGTCACAGCCATTTCCTCACTTGCCCATCTGAGCTTTTTTGTCTTCTGTCGGTGAATTTCCTTCAGAAATATAATATTCACATGGAGAGAAATGCTCGTGATTTGACACGGAAATCTCCTCCCTTTTGTATATCTCTGTCTTGGTTGGAAAGGACATATCGGCGAGCCGCCATTTGGGTACACATATACAGTAGTTCTTCTTACAGGTGGCTACAGTCAACATAAAATGACCGCCACCAGTAGTCGATGGCGTTAAGGCGCGGACACGTGAGCGGGAGGTCTGGAGTTCTAATCCCGCCAGGACCGTCCTACCTGAATACGGTTTTTTCCAAGTTTTCCTCAATCCTCATAAATTGCAAATGCCGGGGAGGTACCCTAAACTTATGCATGGAACGATTGCTTCCTTAAAAATAAAACCTTTCCCAATATATCATTTCATTTCATGTATCATCAGTGCCCATCGCCTGTGGTGCCTCTGTAGTAAAAACGGGTGTTAAACACCATTCTTTAATTTCAACACAATGAATACAATGCCTCTTGCAAATTACTGTAACCTGCCAAAATTATACATACACGTATATGTCTCAAATCATATCAATCCATGGTAAACATATTTCTAATTAAATACATACATAGTAAATACCAATCGGTCCTGGTGGTGTAGTGGTAACCATACTTGCCTTCTAAACCCAAGATCGCGGGTTCAAATCAGGCCAGGACAAATGGATTTTTTCGGGGGTAAAAATCGTAAGTATGGCTTCCTTCGGAAGGGAACTAAAGCAGTGGGTCCCGTGTCGTACATTTACGTTTTATGAAAAAAAACCTCAAGCCTGAAAGAAGAGGCCTCTGAGCAAAATTTCTCGGCCGTTTCACGCCATGAATAGAATAGGGCGCCGATGACCTGAGATGTATGTTAAAGAGCGTCCGCAAAAATATCCATATCGACTCAATACTTTTATAAATATAGCTCTGTATCCACAATTCTTAGATCTATGTAATTATCACTGCAATCAAGTTATTAACCTAATAAAGGCAGCCTATAATTAGGGTACGGTTGCAGGCACGCCTCGTAGCATTAAAAATCACCTCTTAAGGAATTAATTTTTCACAGTAGAGAAACCACAGGTTAAGTATCCGGGGTAGAAATATTCAAATGAAAGAGTTTCGCTGTTTCGTGCTTGAAAGAAAGCATTGTCCAGCATGATGCACATCCGTGGTTCGAATACCTGATTTGACGGGAAATAATCAATTCTGATTCTTCATTTACAAATTGCCCTAACCTCGAAAATAAATTTCCAGTGAATCTATGACTGTGAAAGGGAAAGCCGGCGTAGAAATATTCCCATATTCGATACATTTTTATTACAAAATTTGCTTGTTTTATCTGAAAATGTCTCCTTGTGGGCAGTAATTGCTCAGATCTCGAAGAGGTCAATATTTTCAACAAATTGAGAAATTCATGGTTTCGACAATACGTTTCTGAGCTGTAAGTAATGCGCCACCGATCAGTAGAAATCTTGCGTGCATGTCAATCATAAAGTAATTACTTCTCTGCAGAATGCCATGCAGTGAATATGTGTAGTGTCTCGAAATACAAGTGTTCTCTGCTGTACATTCATACAAATGTAGCAATTCGATATTATACATGCTTACTTAAGCACTAATGTTCCACACATGTTTTTCTTCCTTTCTTCCAGGGTTTCTTGCAAAAACAGTCACACTCACATCCCTATGTATAATATTTTATGCACTCTACAACAGATACAGAATATATAATTGCCAATGGATAGATTTGTAATACTTTCAGAAAAATAATAATTGTGTAAATGTGAAGCAAACTCAGTTAATTTAATGTATTAAATTTAATTTAAAATACGCAGAAATTTTAACACTTTAACTATAAAGTGTTAATGACAAGCTATCGCTAGCAATACATTAATTTTTCAACATCTTTGCTCTTCCTTCCTAATAGACATAGCATTTGCAACAAATAATTATTTTGCAGCATTATAACAGCTGTATTTTCGGTAAAAGTGGAATGTTTATTTTCTTATTATGTAATGCACGAAAAATTACTAATTGTTTGTCATTGTTGGTTAATCTGGATTGCTTGTGTAGATTGGAGGTGAATTTTATAGGTTTTAAGTCAGTAGTTACGAATGTAACGAAATAAGTGAATGACGCTGCAAATAAAATTTGCTTTGAAATTGTATGGCATTGACATTCTCAGGGGTGATAATAATTGAAAAAAAAAAAATCTGTTACCTATCAAAACGCGAACCGACAGCCGCCGGTCCACATTTTATTGTGTTACCTCCGCACACATGCCTAGTGCGGTACCATTAAGCCACATTACCGGCAGAATATTAATGTGGGATTTTCCGTAGAAAAAGTGAAGACTGCTGTATTTACAGTGACATCTACCACTGTAAGTATAAATTCAGTAAAGAGCGTAATGGATCTAAGGAACTTGCCTTTTTCTGCAGTTTTTTTTTTTCCCCCAATATTTTCTCAGGTTTTGTTGCAAAAATAGTCGCATGCTTATCCCTATGTGTCACATTTAAGCGTGTACATTAGATGCCTAAAATATCTAAGAATAATTAATAGATGTCGAATGTATATCACATCAGCTTATTATATTTATAATGCTTTCAGAAAGATGCTACATTTCTGAAAGCATACCAATATTAATTTAATATATTCAATTCAATTCAATTTTTAAATAATTAGAACATATCTTTTGAACAAACAAGAAAATCAGACAAGCATACTTTCGATCTTGAACTATAAATATGAATTGTGACATTCCAAGCTGTCGCTAGAAAATACATAGATTATTTATAGTAGAGATGTATTTGCATTTTCGCCTTTATAGATATAGCAATTGCAACAAATAAATATTTTTCTTCATCGCATAGCATTAATTTACCTTCAATTTGAAAGTTTCTTTTTCTTAATGTATTTGAGAAAATGTAAATGTGGTTGATGTGCATTGGTTGTGTAGATTGGAGGTGAATTTTTAGGTTTTAGTAGTAATGTATGTTACGGAATAAGTCAATGATGCCGCGAATAAAATTTGCTTTGAAACTATATGGTATTTACCTTCTCGGGGATGAAAAGGAAATTGTGATACCTATCAAAATGCTAACCGACAACGGGTGGTTCACATTTATCACAAGCTATCGTTTCGCTACATACTAGCATAAGCTTACTTTGGGATTTTCGTTAGAAAAACACAAGATTGCTGTCGTTACTGTGACATATTGCGGTTTGGCTATAAATTCACTTTAAACAGCGTAAATAGCGGTAACAAGATTGTCTTTTACAGATTTTTCACCGGTATTTTTTGCATTTTCTCATGTTTGTTCGCCAAAATAGTAATACTATTTTCCTGAGTATAACTTTTATGCTAATATTAAATTCAGACTCTAAAATATCAGCATAACATAAATATAGTGTTTTCAAGAAAATACTATTTAAATGTAAAACCATTAATGTTAAATTATACTATTATATTGAATTTAAAATACGCTGTCATTTTTTGTTTAGCAAACAAGTATCGTATACAAGAAGAACTTGGTTGTTCTGGTTAACTTTAAAGTGCTACATGACAAGCTATCGCTATGAGTACACACTTTTTTCCAATAACAGATGTCTGCTCTTTCTGCGTTCTAGCAATATCAATTGCAACCAATACATATTTTATGCAGTATCACAACTCATGCCTTTTCATTTGGTTTAGAAAGGTTCTTCTTCTTATTAATGTATTAGACGAAATCTTACTGATTTTTAGTTATTGTACTTTATCTGCATTGGTAGGCTGGAGAATAATTTTATAGGTTTTAATCCGTAGGTATGAATATAACGAATTAAGTCCATGATGTAGCAGATCAAATTCGCTTTGAAACTAAATGACATCAACTTTTCAGGGATATTAAAAATGTCAAAAGAGATTTCTGATACCTATTAAAATATGAACCGATATATGCCTTTACACGTTTCTCACACGCTACCATTTTGCCACAGACGCGGCAGAGCGCTGTCGGGCGATTATGTGTATAAAAATGTTGGATAACTGTCGTAACCATGACATATTGCGGTGTAGTTATAAATTCGGTTATAAAGCGTAATGGCGGTAAAGAAAATGTCTTTGACCATTTATTTTTTCTATAATTTCCTTTTGTGCGAAAAGATGAAGTGTAGTTCGTCCTGTTCCTGAATTTTCCAGATATAATAATGAGTAACTCGTAAGTATGATGTATGGTTATTGGCGTCAGAGTGGATTTGTGGGTTGTAGGATGGATATAGGTCGACTCAAGGTTGTTTATTTTCTATGTATTTTGGTTTATTTATTATTATTATTATTATTATTATTATTATTAGTTTGTTTGTTTAAAAATGTTAGGAAAAGTTCAGACTTCATCTACTTATTGGGCAAAGAATGAGATGGTGTGTATGCCATCCCAAGTAACTTCTGAAGGTCGAACTACACTGTGCATTGTCTCTGGCTCTAGCTACCATAAACAAAGTTGTCTAAATATCAAACCCTGTTGAACTGCAGTGCATGCCTTTGAAATTTAGTTGCAAGCTGTTTTTCGGTGGGTTCCAGCAGGTGTTCTGGCTATCGCTGTTCTGGCTAGTATTAATTTTATACATACCTTGGGTAGTGAATTAGGAAAATGTGCATTTAAAGAGTTTATGCGAAACACTTGTACTTAGAGGAACTCCGAGAAAATGAGTAATGTTTCTCTAAAGGTTGTTTCTAACATGTGTCATCCCAAAATTAGGAATTAAAATTGTGATACTGCATTTTTTGTGAGTTAACATATTGATTCTCCATGGCCTTATTGTTGCCTACGATTAAATGCTTCTTTTGTATATTTTAAACCCACCTGAGTCTTTAACAGAATAATTGCAAGTATATTGTAGACTTTGTTAGAACATTGGGGCTTTATTCTGCGTTGTCCATTCTTGTAATTATGTACAAAATAAATAATTTTGGAAGCATACGTCACGCTCTTGCTTACTAAAACTTAAAAATCTTTGAAAACACTCTCTGCTAATTCAGTAATGTCGTTTGACTAACGTTGCTGAGCTCTTTTATCGGCTCTTTCATACCTCACTTCACACTGCAGGGCACAGTTTAGCTGCATTTAAGAAATTAAACCTGTTGCTGATTACGAACTTTGGAAACGTAATGCATACTAGCTACATTTGAGGAATCAAATTTTTGGGCATTATGAACTTGAAAACCGCCACGGGTGGCCGAGGTCGTTAAGGCACGGACTCGTGAGCGGGAGGTCCGCGGTTCGAATCCCGCCAGGACCGTCCTCCCTGACTGGGGTTTTTTCCAGGTTTTCCTCAGTCTTCATAACTGGCAAATGCCGGGGAGGTACCTAAACTTAGGCCTGGAACGCTTCCTTCCTTAAAAAAAAAATATCCTTTCCCAATTTATCATTTCATCTCATGTATCATCAGTGTCCACCGCCTGTGGTGCCTCAGTAGTGAAAACGGGCGTTAAACACTACTCAAAAAAAAAAAAAAAATGAACTTGAAAAGAGTAATGTCATATTTTTGGTATTTTCTCAGGTTTTCTTGTAAAAATAGTCTCACACATATCTCTGTATAAAATTTATGAAAGTACATTAGATACAGATTGCATGTTATCAGCTTAATATATTTATAAGCTTTCAGAAAAAATACAAATTGTCTGAAAGTAAAACAAACAAAGTTAATTTAATATATTAAATTGATTGATTGTTTAAATGGACAATTTGCCATTTTGCGAAGAGATGAAGGATCGTCCTATTCTTGAACTTTTGTTTATATAAAATGAATAAATTATAATGTTTGTAATCTTCAGTTGAGGGCATAAGGGTGGATTTGTGGGAGATGGATGGATATATTCATCTCAAGTTTGTTTTGTTGTTGCGTTTTTTTTTTTTTTTTTTTTTTTTTTTTTTTTTTTTTTTTTTTGAAATTTATAAGTTTTCAGACTTCATCTACAGGCTGGGCAAAGAATGAGGTATTGTGTATGCCAACCTATGGAACTTTTGAAGATCGAACTGCTCTGTGCGTTGTTACTGGTATTAGCTATCATTAAACAAAATTGTCAAAATATCAAAGGGTGTTGAACTGCCGTGCATGGCTTTTAAGTTTAGTTGCAAGCGGTTTTTCAGAGGGTACAGTAGGCACTCTTTCTAGCGCGTAGTATTATTTTTTATACACCCATTGGTGAGAGAATTGGATAAATACGCTATTAAAAAGGTTTTGCGAAACACCGTTTGTATTTAGAGGAACTCCGAGAAATTGGGGAATATTTCTCTTAAGGTCGTTTCTAAGACGTGTCATTCCAAAATAAGGAATTGAAGTTGTTATATTACATTTTTGTGTGAATATATATACTGATGCTTCATGGGCGTATTGTTATCCATGATTAAATGATTATTTTTATATCACAATTATAAACAGTTTTATTTTTGGTCAAATGGTTAATTTTGATACTAAATGGATAAAATTACTAGAGTAACAGCTACTTCATTGAGTTGTTTTCATTGCTAAATACTGTCAACTAAATATTTTTTTAGAATTAGTTTTTGAAGGCTGCATTGCATTTATCTTTTTGATATTATGAAAAAAAAACTGAGGCTGCCATATGTATTTTGGGTCTTTTCAAAATGGTGACTATGATAGAAGAACGTATAGGAGCTCTGAAACGCACTGAGAATATAATAGAAGTAGGATGCTACATGAAAAAGGAAATAATGGAAGACATCCTACTAGCGGTATGTGAAATAAGAAACTGTCTCATAGCTTTGAAAGTAATTTTAGAAGGCATAAATAATGTAAAGAAACAGCCTCAAAATGAGTTTATAACAGACCATCCGGAAGAGATAAACGAGGGAGAAGACATCCGGCCCACAGAACAACTAGTGACCTATGCCGATGAGCAAACAGGAGACGAACACAGCAACAACGGAAGATGACACCTACCGGAGCGGAGATGAAACCACACAGCATAAAACACCAGCGACACCTAACTGAGAGGAGAGCAACAACATGGACGCCCACCATGCACGGGGAAGTAAGGGACATTAAGGAGAAATTAGACCATATTGTGCACTTCCTATACAATAAACTATGCAGTATAATTGAAGAAAAATAAAGGAGAACTGGAAAAGAAACGCGGAAGCAAACACGAGGTGAACAGTTGTAACAAAGAATCAAATCGAAGAAACAGTAGATAGAACTGTTAATCTTATGATGACAATACGAGTTCGTCAGAACAACCAAACCCAGGAAATGAGAAAGAAGAGGATTCATAGACACAAATTGTAAGCAGAAGGAATAAGACACAAAAGAACAAACCGGCAATGGGAACAAAAGCAAACAATGACGTGGACATTTGTGCAGCACAAAGGAACGCGTGGCTCTTCCTTAAAAGACTACAAAAACTTACGTTGCCGGAGAAAGTTAGAAAATACCGATAAAATGGCATTCAAGGAGAAATAGAATGTGAGAAAGTAAATATAAGAGGAAGAAACAAGGCGTTCAAGCTCGGAATACCTTTCAACTACCTAGGGAGTTCAAAATCCAGAATTTTGGCCGGAAGGAATAATTATCAGACGTTTTCTTTTTCAAAAACAATACCAAAACAAAGGAATCCCGTTCAATTGTTAAAGTGCTCAACTGGAACACAGAAGGGCTGAAAAATGTGATCAAATACTTGGTACCTGAAGAGCTTCAGACAAACGATATAATGATCTTTACAGAAACATTCTCAACAGAACCAACAGATATAAAAGGATTCTATAGACTTCACTCATATGCGCGACGAAGAGAGGTGTAGTATCTGAAACCATCTGTAGGGAGCTTCAAAGTAATATATAAGGAAGAAAATATACTGGCAGTAAAATCTGAGAAATGCACGGTGTTAGCAATTTACATCAGGCCACAAACAATCTCGGAGTAAGTACAAGAGGCCATAATGACAGGTCACAGCCACAGATGAAAATGACAGCAAACATAAATTGCAGAATACATAAAGCAAATATCAAAACAGAAATCGTCATGGATACACTAAGGAAAGAGGGAAACAAAGATGGCAGGCCGACATACATAGTACCCAACGGAACAAGGGCGATTGATTTATTGCTATACAGAGGAAAAAAATAAAGTTGATAGAACAAAAAGGTCTATGGGAGTCGGGTTTCACATCGATAAGAAAACACATACAATCGCAAAAACGAAAGAAATAGAAATGGAGAATCAACGAAAGAACAGGAAGAAAAAAAAAAAAATCACGGAAAGGAACGTCAAGGCTACTGGACCCACAAAAATCATAGTATTGATTTTGTTCATTCGCATTCTTGATGTCATTAAATGATTTATTGGGTCCAATACACATTGTTATATAATACAAATATGTACTTGCAAGAGTCAAATTTGTACTCTTGGGGACGTTTGTGTGCAAGGGGTTCTAGGTCTGAGATTACCGATGACTCTAACCGCCTTTTTTATAATGAAAATATATAATTAAAATCTTAATTGTCTTTATTTTGAATGGTAAAATTGTGAATATGCTGATTTGTTTACATTAGGAGTTAAGTTACGGTAATTGAAGTAATTTTCCATATCAGTACTTAGAACATTACACTTATAGATCTATCCTGAATTAGGTTTATCTGAGATAAAAATTATGGTATGTCATCAGCATATAAGGCATTATCTTGCTGGGAGAGTTCGTGTTTTTATAACATAATAAATTGCACAAGCCGATGTTTAACTTATATAAGTGCATATATAAATAAATGACAAAAAGGAATAAAAACGCATATAAGATGAGCTAATGCTTTTCCTTTGCAGAGTCTCAAGATGGTCATTTTATAAATTGGAAACATTCAGTCATGGACAACCATACGTTAACTCATATGTTTATTGACACAAAATAGCAATTTCATAATTTTAATTCCTAAATTTGCCTGATACATTTTAGGGGCGTGCTATAGAGAAACTTCTACTCAGAGTGGCTTAAAATACAAACGGATTTTTTTTTATAAAAAAAAACTTTTGAATTATACAACTCACTCATCATTGCGTGTGTACAAAAATAATAATGAACGCCCGAGAGACCTACTGTGACCCACTGAAAATTTCTTGCAACTAAATTTAATATCAATGCATATTTGATCAAATTCTTAATTATTTTGACAAATTTGTTTAGTGATAGTTGCAGTGGTAGTGGAGTGGAGTGGCAGTGACATTTCAAAGAGCTTGTTCGACTTTCAAAATTTCCTTAGGTTGGCATACACCATTACCCAGTCAGTAGTGGAAGTCTAAAAACTTCCAATTGGCTTTTTAAAAAGAAATGCCAGCTTGAACGAGCTATCTCTTCCTCTTGCTCCCGCAATTCCACGCTTATGACGACACGAGTATATAATAATTATGAGTTACTCATCTTTATATAAGCAAAATTCACAAGTATGAAAATCCTCACTTATTTGTCCATGTAGAAAAAAACTGGTCAAGGACATGCTCCTTTGCACCATTACGCTGTTGAAACAGAATTTATAACTACACCGCAAGATGTCAGGGTAAGCATAGCCTTCCAGTCTGTTTCTACACAAAATCCCACTCGTTCTCTCAGCCGCGTATGTGGCGAAGATGGTAGCGTGCGAGCAGTGTGTGATGAGAGAGTGAATGAAAACGGGACCGGCGGCTGTCGGTTCACGTTTTGCTAGGTATCACAATTTTTTTTCTTCACTGTTTAATATCCCTGAGAAAGTAAATGTCATGTAGTTTTAAAGTGAATTTTATTTGTGCCATCATTAACATATTTCGTTACATACACAACTACTGACTTAAAACCTACTGAATTCACATCCAATCTACAGAACTAATGCAGTTAAAGCGGCAATAACAAACAATCAGTGAGATTTTGTCTAATACATTAATAATAAGAGGAAATTTTCAAAACGAAATGAAAAGGCATAAGTTGTGATGCTGTACAAATGCATTTATTGCAACTGATATATCTAGAGCGCATGAAGAGCAAAAGAGCAAAATTCGGCCGACCGAGAAGTGACCCCATGATATGTATTTGGTGTATAGCAACGTAGATGGAGCTGTAGTTTTAAATTTAATTTTATATGATACACCAGTGCTTTGTGTTCTATTGCTTAAATAAATCTGTACTTATGAACCTAGTAGATAAACAATACCAATATTATTTCTTTACCTATAAACCTTGTATACTGTTCGTATTTAAACGTGAATTACTCATAAATTACGTGTGATTTTTTAAGGAATTAATTTTTCATAGTAAGAAACTTTAGGGTGGTATTGGGGGTGTATATAATCTAATGAGATAGGTTAGCGCTTCCATGCATGCAAGGGAACAAGAACTGCAATGCTAAAGATGCCTGAAGTGACTGGGAGTTTTCAATCAGATTCTTCATTTCCAAACTGCTCAAACTTAAAAATAAATTTTCCGGCCAATCTATAGCTATGAAAGACAAGGCTGGCTTAAGGATACTCCCGCTTTCGATACACTTTAATTACAAAATTTGCTTGTTTTATCTGAAAATGTCTCCTTTTTGGGCAGTAATTGCTCAAATCTCGAAGAGGTCAATATTTGCAACAGTTTGGGAAACTCATGGTTTCCACAGTACGTTTCGTAGCTCTTAAGTAATAGGTGGAAAATTTGTGTGCATGTCAGTTATCGGATAATTACTCCTCTGCAGAACTCCATGCATTGAACATGTGTAGTGTCTCGAATACAAGTGCTCTCTGCTGTACACTCAGCATGTGTAGTAATTCGATATTACACAAGCTTACTTAAGCACTAATATTCCTACCGCCTGTGGTGCCTCAGTAGTAAAAACGGGCGTTAAACACTACTCAAAAAAAAAAAAAAAAAAAAAACTAATATTCCACAATGTGTTTTCTTCCCGAGATTTTCTTGTCAAAATAGTCACACCCATATCCCTAGCTGATTAACTTTTACGCTACAGCATATCCAAAATATATAAGTGGAACTTATTACATTTATTTAAATACCAAATGCTTAAACAATTTGAGAATTTTATATATTAAAATTAATTTGCAGTACACTTTCTTAAGCTGTTCAGCAAACAAGTATCACCGACAAGCAGAACTTGGTTCTTCTACGTCAACTATAAAGTCTGAGATGGCAAACTATCATTGGTAGTACATAAAATTTTCAAAGAAGAGATGTCTTTGCTCTTCATGCGCTCTAGATATATCAGTTGCAATAAATGCATTTGTACAGCATCACAACTTATGCCTTTTCATTTCGTTTTGAAAATTTCCTCTTATTATTAATGTATTAGACAAAATCTCACTGATTGTTTGTTATTGCCGCTTTAACTGCATTGGTTCTGTAGATTGGATGTGAATTCAGTAGGTTTTAAGTCAGTAGTTGTGTATGTAACGAAATATGTTAATGATGGCACAAATAAAATTCACTTTAAAACTACATTACATTTACTTTCTCAGGGATATTAAACAGTGAAGAAAAAAAATTGTGATACCTAGCAAAACGTGAACCGACAGCCGCCGGTCCCGTTTTCATTCACTCTCTCATCACACACTTCTCGCACGCTACCATCTTCGCCACATATGTAGCTGAGAGATCGAGTGGGATTTTGTGTAGAAAAAGACTGGAAGGCTATGCTTACCCTGACATCTTGCGGTGTAGTTATAAATTCTGTTTAAACAGCGTAATGGTGCAAAGGAGCATGTCCTTGATCAGTTTTTTTCTACATGGACAAATAAGTGAGGATTTTCATACTTGTGAATTTTGCTTATATAAAGATGAGTAACTCATAATTATTATGTACTCGTGTCGTCATAAGCGTGGAATTGCGGGAGCAAGAGGAAGAGATAGCTCGTTCAAGCTGGCATTTCTTTTTAAAAAGCCAATTAGAAGTTTTTAGACTTCCACTACTGACTGGGTAAAGGTGTATGCCAACCTAAGGAAATTTTGAAAGTCGAACAAGCTCTTTGAAATGTCACTGCCACTCCACTCCACTACCACTGCAACTATCACTAAGCAAATTTGTCAAAATAATTAAGAACTTGATCAAATATGCATTGATTTTAAATTTAGTTGCAAGAAATTTTCAGTGGGTCACAGTAGGTCTCTCGGGCGTTCATTATTATTTTTGTATACACGCAATGATGAGTGAGTTGTATAATTGAAAAGTTTTTTTTAATAAAAAAAATCCGTTTGTATTTTAAGCCACTCTGAGTAGAAGTTTCTCTATAGCACGTCCCTAAAATGTATCAGGCAAATTTAGGAATTAAAATTATGAAATTGCTATTTTGTGTCAATAAACATATAAGTTAACGTATGGTTGTACATGACTGAATTTTTAGTACATCATAATTATGAAGTCTTATTGTTGATCAAATAGTTAATTATGATACTAGTAGGATAAAATTACTGGAGTAACAACTACCTCATTATGTAGTACCTATTCATTGCTAAATGCTGTCATCAACCGAATATTATTATGGGATTAGTTTTTAAAAGTCAAGTGCATTTAGTATTCTTTAATTATGAAAAAAAAAAAAAAAACTTACAGCTCCCATAGGTATATTAACATTTTCAATATTAAGTTATTTCTTATTGAACTACAAGTATTTATATCTCAGTTTACTTTTATTCTGTGGAGTTTGCTGTAATAAATATTTACGTTGGTAACACTGTTTGATTTTAAGTTAGCCACACTCAGGTGATTGTTCAATTATTTCACAGATATGTCGTCGCTATAAGTTTGCAATGACGACTTTTCTATCCTGCACGTCATCGTATTTAATCCTATCTCTGTATACTACCTTGAAATCGGAATCTGCTTTCAGAAAGTGTTTCAACTTGTGTTATTGTAAATTCGTGATATAGACATTATAATGTTTCTAATAATTGACTTTTAATAAGAACATAAACTTGTTAAGCTCGCTCCATCCCAGGACGGTCCAGAATATGCTGAATATTCCCAACATTGCAGATTTTGTTTGAATATATCCAGTTTCATTGTAGTTTTTATATTAACCTTGGAACGTTGTCTGCTTTGCTCAATCTTGTATTGTTGTACAAAATAAACAAATTTTGGAAGCATGCGTAATATTCTAACTTGACTGTTAAAAAAAAAAGTTCAAAGCAACTTCTGCATTTTAATTAATATTGCTGAACTCTTTCACGAGGTAACAAAGTAAATAAAAACTATTTCGCATTTCAAACTCTAGGGCACAGTGTAACACCATTTGAGGAATTAACTTGTTTGGGATTACGAATTTGAATAAAATAATATCTCATTCTTGGACTTTTTGCTAGATGTGTCATAGAACTAAAATATCCCCATGGTTATGAGTAGAAATTCTACAAGTAGCTTCAAGTTGATTTGAGTATTTTTAGCATAATTTTTCATTTTTCACTAGGGATTGAAATCGGAGGAAATGATGGTTTGTCCAAATGTATTTTATTGTCTGATCCAAAATGAATTTTATAATTTTTTCAATAACTTTCAAAGATATTGGGTTCATTTTTAAAATATAAATGTATAATCTGGTATAAAAGAGTTGTGACTATGTTGTTGCTCTTGCACAATTCGCTATGTATGCAAAATCAATTTTTTATTCTGTAGGAGCAAGAAAACTTCTCATATCTTATTGTTTTATAATGCATTTAAAGATTAAAATTGTTATCGGAAAAATTCAGTAATAACAATAATATTTAGAAATGTAATGTTTTACGCGCAAGGATGATTTATATTGTGCTTTATAGTTATAAAGCGTTTGTCTATTTTGCAACAGTTTTTATGGGGGGGGGATGAAGAAGAAAAGGGATGGTTTTTAATTGATCAGAATAGAATTGTATTTTGTAGACTCGATGAACTTCTTCTTCTTCTCTCTCCCTCCGCAATCGGGATGTGTCGCTGTGCCACAGCTAGATTCGGTAGAGCGCTGGAATTTCGTGACCTTTCCAGGTCAACGGGGGAAATAGTCGGGAAATGGGTAATTTATGAAAACATATCTTAAGACTGAAGATGACACTCTTTATTTGCTTTTGTCACTTGTTAAATATTAGGGTCGCCTTTTTAAGTTCTGTTGAGTGGTTCTTAGATCACGTTTGCACCAACCGAACTGTCTACCAAAGCACACTGCTCTTTATAGCTCTACTTTCACTTTATATAGCTCAACTCGCTTTTCTCTCGATAGCTAAAACTCACTCTGTCCGATAACTAACCTCACACTACACTGATAACTAAACTGGTGATAGCTAAACTCACACTCTACTGATGGCTCAACTCTTTCTGTCCTGATAACTCCACTCATACTCAACTGCCGGGCATCGAAATCCCAATCTTTTATCAAATATCCCCTCATCTCATCGTTAGAACATCTCCTACCATTTCGACTATTATTTCTCTTAAAAATTTCTCTGTATATGCCGAGGGGCGTGTACTAATTCTAAGATTCCCGATTGGACGTTTCGTAGGCCTTGAATTTAAGCAATACTTTTTTTTTCTTTCGGTTCCACCAAGCCGGGCTATCTGCTTTATTTCACCTTCATGATTCGTGTCTTTAGTCTGTTTTGTTCCATGCTTGCCTTCGGATTTTTAACAAAGCTGAGTTTCGCTAGATACCTTAAAGTGGCGATTTTTTTTTTTTATACAAAAGGACCTTGGAACAGAATATAAAGGAGGCATATGGTCATCTGTTCTTTGTCCAATACAGAACACATTCACTGTACATTTTCTGGCTTATTTATAAAGTTTCTGTCCGCCAGTTTTTCCTTTTCGCTACCCATGTAATACACCATGCACAAATAACTTAACTACTAATGTGAATACACATTAATTGTAATACTATTTATAATATGTATAATTGATTATGTTAACATTTTATAACATTTTAATTGGAGACGGCATCTCATAAATACTGCTTCAATTTCTAAGTAGTACTGGGTAACTTTCCCTTCACTGGACAGCTACAATTGCAGTTGACCGAGCTCTGCATTCTTCTCGTTGCCATGTTTGAAAGCCGGACGGAGAGCCGGAGGTAGATCAGTAAGAGTTCACTTTTGGAAACATTATTTTGACGTGTTAATGTATTAAGTTGTCATTATATGATACAGTGAATTCATATGACTCAATTCAGGTATTCCCCACAGATTATTAATTACGTTTCTTACATGTGTCAGATTATGCGCTTGATGTACGCAGATTGTTTCAAGAGAGATTTTCTGATATTCAACTGGCAAGTGGAATTTCGATTTACAGATTGGTAAAACAAAATTTTAAAACGGGAATAATTCTTGATAAAAAAAAGCGTAGAGTACTCTTAGACGAAACGTTAGATGAAATTGGATATGGTGTAGAATGCTCCCCTAAAAACACTTCAACTTTCTCAGTAAACGGAAATTCCTAACCGTCTCTTCGAACGGCTACAAAACGCACAAAATCATTGTAGTGCAATAAGCAAAATCTCTGCATCCAATTACAAATTTTGAGAATGGATTATGAATGCACAACGGATAAATTGATGCAAATCTAATTTGCTTTAGAATGAAGTTTAATACCATCTAAGTGGGTATGTTAATTCGCAAAACAACCGATACTGACGTTTAGAAAAACCTAACTTGCTTTACGAGAAACCCGTGCATGATCAAAAGATGGGACGCCATTAGCAGCGAGAGATTAATAGTCCCTATTTTTTGTTCCAAATTGTGACAGGTGTTTGCATAAAATTCTGCAACTCTTTTTCCACGAGTTATTTGCGAGGGAACGTTGGTTCGCGGCTTCCTAACTGGAACCTACAACGAAGCACATAGCCCACGTCCCCTTGCATGAAATTCACGAATCATCGGCCATAGAGTCCTCCGATTTAACTCACTGCGATTATTATCTTTCGGGCTCATTAAGATAAAGAGAGTACAAGACAAATTTACATACATTAGAGGAACTAAAAATATCATTCTTTCATTTATCAGAGAAAACTGCAGTGTTTGGTGGTTAATTTCAATAGTCGTTCGCAGAAATCTAAGGAAAGAAAAGGTGGGATGGGGGGGGGGGGGGAGACCAGCATCTTCCTTGCTTAGTAATTGTGAATAAAATTATCATTTACTTACTGGACAATCGTAGTTGCGAATACCTTGGCTTGAACCGATCGACCGGGTGTTTCGCGTGGAGCGATTGCGCTAAAGAAAAATCACCTGTTTTATTGCTTGTAATTTTAAAATATTTTTATTATATTTTAATAAAATACTTTTAGCAAATATATTAATTTGATAACTTTTGTATAGGATTATATATAGAAAATAATAAAAATATTCCTAGAAGAGTTTAATGAAAGAATCCATACTTTGAATACGATTCACATAAAAAGACAAAACTATATTTTAAGCAACACTTTTATGCTGAGATACGCAATATATAACAAGCAGTAACAAATTAAAATAGTTAATCACAAGTTACACTGTTGTAAGTTTCAACCAGATTTCATGCATATCTTGTTCAACATTTAACGGTTCATAATAATGTTGCTTATGCACGACTCTTTGGTGGAGGAAGATCCAGTTCAACGCATTTATTTTGTTGACAGAATACCTCGCCGTTCTTGTAATGAGGGCCGTATTTCAGGGACTGTAGGACTTCTGTTCCTTCCTGATTTGCTTGACTGATAGTTATTGGGCAGGATTTTATAGCTCTTGAAAAAGTTGTAATTTAAATCATGTGTAAACAAGGTGCTGGTTTGTGTTTCTGATCTCTTCCACATTCATTGTATAATAAGCTGGTATATAGATATAGTGTTAAATAACTTGCTTAATATAAGAGTGGGAAATAAAAGAGCCCAACACCTCTCTTGTACTCTAAGCGCAGCGCCTCTAGCAGTACTGCTACGGGAATCTCGTGCTTCGACAGCGGCCTCTGGATAACGAGGCAACTCGAGGAGTCCCATAGTCGGTACGCGAGTAACCAAGGCAACGAACTAGCCTTGCTTTGTGTAGTATACGATACAAGAAGCAAACACACATACAGTGTCGAAAAATATGAAAATGAAAACATTGTTTTACGATAGCTGATAGCATAGCTCATAATGAATTATAGACGGTAGAGATAGCCTTAGCAACTTTTCATCATCATCATCATCATCATCATCATCATCATCATCGCGTAATTCTATCTTTAAATTTCAGTAGTTTGAAAAAAAATACTTCGTAATTTTCTGATGAACTTCTATAATCTTTGTGTTGATTTCCTCAAGGAAATTTTCCCAACGCATTAATTGTTGTGAAAGGAACAATTAAAAATATATATGATTTTCACAACTTAAATTTCTGTTGGCCTGCTACGTGTTGTACAGTGCTGGCACACAGAATTGGAATTGTTTTTGTTTGTTCCCATGTAGTAGGTACGACACACAGTACTGAGATTAGCAGGTTAATATTTCCAAACCTAAACAAAACAATCCGGCGTGTATTTTTAGAATTAAGTAAGCTGTTAGTATTATACTGGTACAGTTTGTGCAACTGCAACCATTGCCACTGGAAGTCTTAAATAGACGAGATCGCAGAATTAATGCAACCTTTTCAAAATCCCATTTCAAATCAAGTCCAAAGAGAAACGAAAAAATCTCCAATCTCAACCAGTCTTTAGCAATGCAAACACCTTCTGCTATCAAGTAGAATAACACATTATGTTAAATATAGAAGCATAAGAAATATGCATATTCAGAAACGAATAAATAAATGGAGCTTTTATTTAGGTACTTTATAGTTAGCACGTACTCTACATAATATGCATATATGCCTAAAAGTAATATATACCGTATACACACATTCACAGTAGATATCTATTTAATATATTTAAAAAATTTGACCGAAAAACAACAGTAATGTGTAGTATGATGTTCTGTAAACAGACGTGACTCACATACATTATTATAGCGTTGCTACGTGACAGATAAATCAACAATGACAAATGAAGCCAAGATTATTGTATGATGTTCTGTAAACAGATGTGACTCACAATACGTTATGCTAGCGTAACTACACAAAATGGAGCCAAGACTATCATTTGAACAGCGGAAGGCAATTTTGAAGTGGTATAGGAAAACCGAGAATGTTGTACAGAATAAAACTCAGTTGAACTTCTACCTATGGGGAACTCTTAAGGATGTTGTATACCGTAGAAAACCAGCTACATTGGCATCACTTCGGGAAGAAATGGAAACGGTGCTGCAATCGCTGAGGACACTTTCGCAAAAGTTGCTCAATCAGTAGTTCAACGTACTCAGAAGTGCATCGACGCCGGTGGTGGGTATTTTGAGCAATTGTTGTAACTGTAAAAGTCTAAGATGATTAGTGCTCATCATTTTCTGTTTGGGTGAATTCAGTTTTTTTTATGTTAACATAGTTTTTTCTTTGCTTGAAGTGTGTGTACATTTTTTTTGGCACCCTCTGTATTTCAAGTATTTTTACTTGAAACGAAAAGAAAAGCTTTTAATTTTGAAAAGCAATTAACACCTTATTTTTTCCATATATATCAAACAATTTTCACTTTATGCGTCAAATTCAATTCAGTTGGATCCTTTGTTGTTATAAATAATCAATAGGTATATCATTTATGCTCTGCTAAAATTTCTTTCATTAACACGCACACCTGCTGATTGCTTATAACACGCTCTTTCCCTCTCAGTGCCGTTATACATTTTCTATTGAACATGTTTGCTCCACTGTTATAGATTTCCGCATATTTAGTCGAAAATAATACCCGATTCGGGCACTCCTCTTATTCGTGGCCGAACTTTCGTGAGAATGAGTTATTCTGGAGTAAAACTAGCTGTCGTAAGCTTCCGTTGGCTACCATTTCTCTCTTATCTCGTGCCACTCTTGTTGCCACGTTTTTTTTAAATCGCGTTAATGCCCTTATTAACTACTGAGGCCTCGGTAGTGAGCAAGTCATATCGGCGAGACTGAAAGTTTATTTGATCGGCTTTAGTGGACGCTGTCCGCATGTTTGTTTGAATCCTTTACAATGTTGTCTATTCTCTTCCTATTTCATATTTTATAGATACTTCAGATATTACAAATATCTTATTCTTATATCCACTATGAAGCAATATTGTGAGTGGAGATATATAAGATGACTGATGTTTAATTAAGCCATTCGCTGCTGCGGTCTTTGAAATGTAGGTGTGGTGCTTACGGGGGATGCGGAAGTTTTACATTGGTTAATTAAGCTTTTCGACGTAAATATGAAATAGTGTTTGCTTATTAAGGACTTGTTTTTATTGATAGAGTGACGGGTAGATTTTATTCTCTGATGAGATGTTACGGTTGAATCCTCTTGGCTCCGGCTGTAGGCTCTGCTGGTTGTTTTGAAGACAAGAAGTTATCGTCTTGTGGGCAAGGAAGTGGAAAGGTTGGATTTAACAGAATATACCGATGATGATGATGATGATGATGATGATGATGATGACGTCGTTGATGATGGTGAGCAGTCTTGTTTTATGCTGTTGCTCTCGAGATCTCTGGGTAACAATTGTTTATGTTTGTTCAAATAAGCCTTAAGTGTTTCCATGATACACGGACTTCAAACACATGTGAATTTAGTCCCTGGCCACTCCCCAATATTTATCTGAGGAAAGTTTTTCCGCACGAACCAACACTTTTTTCTCTCCAACGACGAAGAATTTACACTTCCTAATTATTCTTTAAGTCTGCCCTATTAGCTCACTCTCGCTACCTCGCACTTAAAATACGAAGTGTTGTTCTCGGGTTTACACATGTTCATTAGACGGCGACTCTGCTCTCTTTATCACGTGCGAATAACGCCCACTGTTTACTGTTCACTTTTTCACTTTCAAGATTTAACTTCTTTCCTCGCGCTAACTTTCGTCTCGCCAATCTGTCTTTTTGTTATCATTGCTCAGTTAACTGCGACTGCTAGGAATGTCACTAATGCTTAGCTGCTTCGCTGCGCGTGCTCTCCTTGTGCGAATATTAACACTAATCAAGCAGTTTCACTTACTAACTTCGGGCTTCGAATTCCATCAAGTTTTGTACTAATCCCTGCAGTCGGTCAAAGCGTCTATTTTTGAATCTTAGAAATCTTGGATTAAAACGAGTCTTAGCTTTTAAATTTCTATCCTAGTTTCTTATTGGTCAGATTCCCTATTCGCGATTTCCGGATACTTTTGATTGATATTCCTCACGCGTCTTTTATTTATTTGTTTACAGAATAAAAAGTTAGTTTATAAGGGGTTAAAGAACATTGGCCTAGATGACCCTACAACATAAAAAATCCTTCTCACCGTCATTTTCCTAAACCCAAGATCGCGGGTTCGAACCAGACAGGACCGATGGATTTTTTCGGGAGTAAATATCGTAAGTATGTCTTCCTTCGGAAGGAAAGTAAAGCCGTGGGTCCCGTGTCGTACATTTACGGCACGAAAAAGAACCTCAAGCCTGAAAGAGAGGCCTCTGAGCAAAATTTGTTGGCCGTTTCACGCCTTGAGTTGAATGGGACGCTGATGACCTGAGATGTTAAAGAGCGTCCGTAAATAAATCAATCAAAAAAAAAAAAAAAAAAAAATGAACGTCAATTAAAGCGACCATCTAGACTGAGCTTTGAATAGAATAGTGCTCTGCTCCTTTTAGACTTTTCTTAAGGCACCTTGCCTTAACACAAAAGTTAACAGGTCTTGGGGCAGTTGTACACGCACAACATGAAGATTCCAGGTTTAATTTTCTGAGTAACATAAGAAACCTTGGTTTCTTTAGGGCGGTGCTGGGCATAAAATCTCTACAACATACCTGTGAATAAAACCCTCGTGCTTTCCAAAAACACGTTATACGATATGCGTACTGAGAAAAATATAAAGTGAATATACAAGCTTAATCTAAGCAACAATACACAATGTACTTATATAAAATTAACTCAGCCTGACAATTATAATTTCCTGGAGTGTTCGAGGCCGGGAAAATCCCGTCTCAGTGGATATCAAAATCATCTTGTAATGGTCGTTATTTTTATTAATTCAAAAACACATATAGTAAATTCATTCATTTACCATTTCCTCTTCCTCGTGTACATCTTTGTTGTTTGGCACATATATAGTGAAAGTATATACTTTTGAGAATATTGAGAAAATTATGTTTAGACAGCAACAGTTTTGGACATCCATTGTTATAACAAGGTATCTCTTCTGATACACTAGATATCGCCCCTTTTTTGCCTCATATATTTTTCTTCCCATCATTTGCCTTGCTTGAAAGAAATATAAACATCACATTAATCCTTCTTGGGTTTACAGATAGAGATTTTTTGTATAACACTTCTGAAAAAGCTTTCCTTTTTACATTTACAGCAGATATGCTGTTCTCTTCACACTACTACTTATACACGAAAACTTTTCATCTCTTCATTCACTAGTTTTAGACTTCTTTTTCTTCTGCGACATCATCAATATTTGTTATTTACAAGTTTCACTTTTTACATAAAAAGCTGCGATTCGAATCTTTAGAATTCTGTCTATGGGAACTTTTTGGAATATTTTTTACCTCTTGTGAATCTCGTCATGGTCTTTTAGTTTATTAAACAGTCACAGTTTGCAATCCATTACACCTCCTTGAATTCCAACTTTACACAAGAAAAATAATGGTACAATGAAAACATAATTTATGTAGTGAAAATATAGCACAAATTAAAAGAATAGTACTAGTAGAAAAATGGAAATAAGTATTACAAAGTGTCTAAAGTGTACACTATAATAACATCAAAAAGTTTACAGTGCACAACTTTCAGATACCATTTAAATAAGAACAATGTATTATATTTAAAACAAATAACCATTACAACTAGGTAAACAAATAAGAAACTCAAACTGAAAACCACAAGATGATAATATTTAAGTATTTATATAAATCATATAGTCTTCAGGCATAACAAAACGATAACGTTGTCCATAGTATGAGTTAGACTAAAAAGTTGTGCTTTACATTTTAAAGGTGGTGAGAGAAAAGTCAGGCCAGAGAAAAAGATGAGGTTAGAGATTTTTACTACACTAAATCTTGAAGATGCTAATGATACAGAATATTGAGATTTCCTCACTCGCGAAGTAGGCTTGAAATGTTTCTTTTACCGTATTTCGCTTTAACACTGACTTATAAGCTCCAAATTCAATTTCCTTATCACCATACAGCTTCGTTATTTTTCTTCGCGCACTATTGATTTTTTATCTCAAACTCTATGTTTAAGATCGCTCTACAACCTACGAAATTAACACCCGGTATACTATATATACGATGATCCCTTGATAGTAATGGAGTATTTATCTCTTTAATTTTCTTACAAACTCTGAGATTATGAAATCTGTTGCATTTCCTTGTTTGTTGCGATGTTTCAAGAAGCCCAATAAATTTGGTTCTCCAAAACGAATCAAACTGATCTTTATGTCGGATGTTCCTAAATTCAATACTCAAATTACTAGGAATAATAGAAGAGAGCAAACCAAAAGTGTTATTAAGTAACCACAAGTGTAAAATTACATGAATAGTTAACCTGTTAAGTTTAATATGAAGGTTTTTGTTGTTAATTGCGAATAAATTGCTTACATTTAAAATTTAGTATTTTACAAAAGCAGATAAAAGTTGCAGCCCCTAGCTTGATTTATGTATATACGCGCTAAGCAAAGTGACTGTTTTAAACGTTCAAAGCATTGTGTACACAGTTGGCAATTCCATATACCAGAGCGACCAACTTTTCTAATTAAATTGGCGTCTCCTTCACAGTGTTGGTCAAGTACCACCGCACGAAAGAATCAAGTGAGGGTGATACCGCTGTTTACCAAATTCGCAGTTCAAATGCTATCATTCTGCCGTCCTGTTTATACTGCATGCGATCCCTAATGTCAGTGTATAGGAATTGCGGGCAAGTTTTGTTCAAAATGCTGCTGAGGCACCACAGTCGGTGTAGCATTTTAATCCCCAATCTTATCTCCCATTTGTTATTTTTATACAATATAACAAAATACCTTTGTTTTGGTCTCTTTTGTATTTACAGGAGTTTGAATACTGGATTAAGGAACGACCGTTGTAGATAAAACTTAGTTGATATGAGTTACGAATCATTAATTATACTATGAAATCTTCTCTTACACCATTTTCTAGTTAAATTCAGTGTATTTGCGATAGTTAAGTATTTCGTCTATCCCCTTATCACAGCACCAAAATTGGTAAAGTACTCACATTAAATGCTTTGATTATGCACCATTCTAAAAATGAGAGATTGGAAATTCCCATAACAATGTTTGTGTGGAAAGCTGCTTTAAGAAATGTTGATTTCAAGTGTTATCTACACAATTTATACGCACCTTGTCACATACACAATTTGTCAGCACATTAATCTTAATGTAATTGCATAACTTTGCCAGCAAAAGACGCTAACACCTCTTTAGGCAAATAAATACTTGTTTAATCTTAGGAAGTTGGCGTTAGTGTTAATTATAAATAATAAGCATTGCGATTATGAGTATGCACGTTTTTTAGATCATGTTAAGTTTTATTAGAAACGCCCATACTGCATGCAAATTATCACAAGTAATATCACAAGAGGGTCTGAGATACCGCCACGGGTGGCCGAGGTCGTTAAGGCATGGACTCGTGAGCGGGAGGTCTGCGGTTCGAATCCCGCCAGGACCGTCCTCCCTGACTGGGGTTTTTTCCAGGTTTTCCTCAGTCTTCATAACTGGCAAATGCCGGGGAGGTACCTAAACTTAGGCCTGGAACGCTTCCTTCCTTAAAAAAAAAAATCCTTTCCTAATATATCATTTCATTTCATGTATCATCAGTGTCCACCGCCTGTGGTGCCTCAGTAGTAAAAACGGGCGTTAAACACAACTCAAAAAAAAAAGGGTCTGAGATTGCTGATAAATTCATGAACGTAAGAATCTCAGACCCTCTTATGATATTTATTAGGACTATTTCACGAATAAAATAAAAAAAAATTATATATAATTCCGTAACTTTGGTGTACATTCTTGTGATAATTGTACATTTATATTTTGAATACTTAACCTTTTGAGGTCATCTAGCAACAAATGAATGTCGATTTTCAGTAATGGCAATAGAGAAGAGCCAAATAAGGGTTTGGGACTATTTCATGAATAGAATAAAAGTAAAAGTAATATATATTTGAAATTCGTGCATGGATTATTAACAATTGTATAAAATGTTGTATTTATTTATGGATACCTACCTATTCAAAAACCGTGAGAATGAAATATACGAAAGTTGACTATTACAGTCGCTATCTTTAGATTTACTAATACAAACTGAAAAGAACAAACATAGAAAACATTGTACCATTCTGAACAACATTTTTATTAAGATTTATGGTTGCTTAGGTAGATATTTTTGCTTAATTCATATATATATATATATATATATATATATATGTGTGTGTGTGTGTGTGTATTAGAGGCATAGAGTTGGCTACGCTACCACAAGACAAATGCACATCGCATAATAAAACGGATTTGATAATTTTTTTTTCGATAATTCCATGCCTTATCCGACTGTAATTGGTTAAAATCCAAAATTTTGTTTCGTTTTCATTGGTCCATTTTAAAATGGTATTACATAAGTGAAATAGTCTCTATAGTTTCGTCACAGTGTCTCCATAAACAGTAGCGGACTTAGTTAAGCACACATGTAACATATATAACAAATTGTATGAATAATTTACTATATATTTCACACATACGCTGTACAAACATGCATCATTAATAAACATTAGTGAAGTATAATAATTACACATATAATATGCTTAGCAGTCTTAATTCTTGGGTTAGAACGTATTGTTTCTTTCACAGCTCAAATAGCACTAAGTTGCGTGAGACTCGAAAGATCAACGTAATAGTTCAGTAAATACTGCTCGCCTGTCCCGTCTCCAGTGTAGGCCGGCTGGTAGCGAGTGACGGCTTATGCAATCCCCGCCACTATTGTCGACCATCAGATACTTTGATGGCCGATACTTGAGAGGTACAAATCAATGTGAAAGTAAAAGATCCTTGATCTACAAAATAACGTTAAGGAAGCTTGATCACAACAGCATTGTAACAGAAATACCGCAAAAAATTTTGTAAGCAATAAAGAATTGTTTAAATTCTTGTCTTCGTTCACTTTGCACCGTGCTCCGCTGAAGTAGCACTAAGTTCCATGACCTCGTTTAACTGGGCACGGTAGTTGGAGGGCACGGAGAAAGTAGACGGTGGACAGCTGATCTTGTGAAGGTCAAGGCTCGGAAAATTTTTACACCGTAACGCTAGAGCGGCGGAGCTTTCATTATACTCGTAAATGTCATTCACATTTCTCACCAGCTATAAAGCAGCCATATAAGTTGCATGTACTGTTACGTTGGGCTTTTCCTTTAATTTATCGGTGATGAACTAGGACACCGATATTAACAATCTCATCCAAGGTCAAGTAGGGCTTACAGTATCTTAAAAATAGTATTAGAAAAACTCGTAATAATTACCTAAATCGCTCCATCTACTCGTTCTTTTGAAACACAAATTCTTTGTCACTTTTAATTATATATATTTATTATCTTTATATCTCCATGTAAGAGTAGTAAATAAATAAACATAAAATATATGAATTATATACACTATCTCCAACAGTTCCTAAGTAAACAGTTATTAGTTGCTATGGAGTTGAAGTCACGAATGTTAGTTTATACTCGAAAAGATTTATATTTGTGTAGTGCGTTCCGAATTAACATAGAAGTAGATGAAATTTCCCACCCTTACCGTCTTTCTATAGCTCCTCACAAGAGATAAAACCAGGGTGTGGCTTAGAGTTAAAAGTTGTGTATGGTTTTAAACATATTTGTCTGAACACTAGAAGCAGCATGTATACTTTTTTATACATCAAAGAAGATAAAGGAGGTGATTTATTTTAATCTTAAGGCAGCCAAATGTTCATCTGGTTCTAAAAAGTACCTTTACAAAATCATAGTCTCGGGATTTAGGATTTATCAGGAAGAAGCGCATGCACTCACCCACACACAAACACAGTTGAAGGGGACCTATAAATTTCCTCTTAATCTGGGAAAGATCTTGTTATTTTTGGGATTTTTGTTTAAATAATTTTACTGCTATTCATTTCTGAAATAATCCGTTTTATTTTGCACGCTCGGAAATACAGAAAATATTATCTGCATTCATTTCTTAACTTAGAACAACGAACGATACGTTGTTAACAGCTTCTCCTGACATACAATAAATATTGAGGGATTATTTACAATGAAAATTAGGCATAACATAGTGTAATATTAGAGCTCAAGATCCGACTATATTTAAATGGAATATGCACAAATATTTTCACAGAAAGGTGACAGAACCAAGGATAAGACGAACTTTCTCGATAGATTCGTGGCGCTGCAGGCGTTTACGATGCGTTTGTCAACAAAACAGTAACGATTTTCAAGTTACTATACACTGCAAAGATGTACCATGTTACAACTTACTTTGTTTGTTTCACATCCAAAGATAAAGAGGCTTATCTCATGTGTTGGGTTTAACACCGTTGACTAGTTATTGCTGAATTTGTTATATTTTTAAAAACTGATTATTTTCCTAATATTACAAAAACATCCCTATAAATTAAAATACTTATTACATAACAAGAGCACCTAATACAAATATTTTATACTTCAAATACAAATAATGTTTTAAGCTTTAACTTTTTTAGAAGATGAAACAATGAGAAAATGAATACTATGAATGTAAACTACAGAAAAAAAAAAACATTAAGTTCTACACTCATCAATTTTCAAACGTTGGAATAAATAAATGAATTAACAATGAATTTCCTCCTAGAAAAATTCTCACAGGCACTAATGTTCTACTTTCGGTATCTGTCGGATAAACCCCCCCTTTTTTTTTTTTTAAAAAAAATTGTCTATCTTACTAATGTCATAAACCTCACAACATGGAAAATTTAATTAATTTTAATATGTAGTGTATGTTTAAGAGCGGTTATGAAGTCTTTCTCTCTTTTCGCAGATCAAATATTTCCTATATTGAGACACCAAGTCTTAAGTCTTCTAAATAAAAAATAAACAAATAAATAAAAACACTTTCCATTCCTCTACTTTTAGGTATTTTTTTCAGAACTTGAACCACAATCTACCCTTTGATTTTGAATTATTTTGTCCAACAATATCGTTCATCGAAAGATTATAAGTACTTATGGGATCTTTTACAATTTCATTAATAACTTCTGCACTTTCTTGCAAACCAGATCAATTTATTTTAGTTTCTGAATCTACACACGAAAACTTACTAACTTTATCAAAACTGTTTTCCAAAACTGCTAAATATTGGATACTAGAATTTTAAAAAAGAAGATTTGTGCTTAAGAATAATGTTTGTTCCTTAACATAATTAATTTCTTTTAGAGTGCACAACAGTTGATTGGCAGAAGGTATTATACATTTATGGAATTTTTCTGAAGATGAAAAATTAATTTCACCAAAGGTTCGAAATATTTCTGTTGCTTTCACACAATCAGCTTCCAATTTAAAAAATGCCTTATTAGTAATACTAGAGTACCATGAAAAAACTTGAGGTACATTTTGCTTTCTGCAGTAGTAAACTTGGGCAGTTATCATAAGACAGAGTATGATTTATGCTCATAATACATGGCAAGAATTCTTACAATAGCAGGCAATAAACTATGAAATCTTGTACTATTATGGGATAATACCTTTTTATGCTCTGTTTCCACAGAACTCTTTCAGTGTTGTTACTCTTACGGCATAAATGTGAAAATATTTATACAGGAGGGTTAAAAATAACACCAACAACGCTTAGTATGTTTTGCAGGACGGCAAATTCACTCTGCACCGTATTGTACCGAAATGTGAATTGCATAATACTATAATATTTAATGTGAATAGGGCACAAACATGACTATATACAACATAAATTAATCTCATATCGTGTAAACACAATTTAATCTGACATATGAAATGTGTCGATATTAACTTGGTGTGGGCGGCTTGCGGGGGCGGCGTTAATTCGAAGTGATAACATTATGATTTGTTATTGTCGGCCGCGACCACCGGGATGTAATAATGTCTGGTAGAGCATTTACCCGAGGGTCACACTTCGTACCCCGGTTCTTTCAGGGACCAGAAGTCACCTTTTGTGCCCTCGTAGTGACACGGGGAAAGGGAGGTGAAAGGAAATGGTTTATATCACACGACAGTGCTTCGCTTAAAGCTTGGAAGTGTTTATTCATATGATAATTTATTGACAGCCCCCTGGTTCACTGCCTCTTTGCCGACGAATTTAGCGGGCATTACTGAACTGAACTAAATCGTCTAACCGCGACATTGCCTAAATTGAAATTGAAACTGCATCTAGCTGTGCGAACTAGCGCTACTGAACTTGCCTGCACTGCTGACTTGAAAATCTTAAAAGCCCAAACCGAAGTCCACCTCTGCTCACATAACTGCGTGCCTCGCTGCTCAAAACACTGCGTAAACTGTATGGCTTATATTCTAGAAAATGGAGTAAAATGTACTACTTGAAATCCAAAATATATATGCCTTAGTAGAAGTGTTTCCCACTAATTTCACAGTGTCCCCACGTGGTCCTGAGAGCTCACGGGGTGCACAGAAGGGAGCTCACAGCTCGCCGAGCCTTCAAAATATTCAAATATTATTGGTGAGCTCTCATCCTCGCATACGCGCTCGCTCTGAAACTTTCAATTCTTTGGTCTCCGATTGGTGAGTTCGTAATCATTCGATGTCAACGTGAAAGGAGCCATCCTCGCCGATACCTATTTCTGTGGTATTTTTAACGAACGTCCGAGCATTTTCAGCAAGTGAGAATAGAAAAGACCGACTCATGCCGCAGACCTACATTCACTTAGCTTTGTTGGCTTTGTGACTATAGGCAGCTTGCAGCCAAAGAGTCCAGGTAGCTTACATACATTTTCCTGATACATGAACTTTCCTTACTTACTACGTATATACGGCTATATAAAAATCTTTTTTGGTGCTGAAAGACAGATTGCATAAAAATGTCTTAATATAATGTGAATAGGACATAAATAACATTAAACATAACCTAAATAATGCTCACAACATTTCACATTCTTACATAAATTATTCCAGAACATATTTTAGCAAAAAGTCACCCAAACGTGTATTTTTCTGACTTATATGACTTAATTTGGTCATAATGTAATTTTTCAGCAAAATTGCATCAAATGTGTTTTTCAAGTCTTTATGGCCAACAGAAATTTACATATCGGTTTAGTAATTAGAAAGCGAACTTTTATGCCCTAAAATAAAATATATATATATATATACATATATATATATATATGCATTTATGCAAATAAATCTACAAGTACATGCAACATAATATGCAATTAAGTCAACTTTCAGATAATTTATATGGACTCGGTGAAGTTAATTTTTAAATTTTGGACTCGCATCGGTCTTATTCGGAATCATTTTTTACATTTCAGATGGCCACCACCAGGTGTTTTTGGTCTTATGATGTGTGTAAGCAAAGTGAGAAAAACTTCCTTCAATCTCGCATGATGATAAAGGAGGGCATACAAACGCTGTTACTTGTTCCGCTGTAATTTATTTTGCAGCACGGAACTCTCAGAATTTCTTATACTTCGCATATTTGTCTATACCCTGTATTTTTGGAAATAATGTTTTAAATTTTTTCTTTAACAGTTTTGGTAATAATACCAGGAGATCATATTAATTTAGATAACGTCTTAACCCACAACAATTTTGGAAACCGATCACTAAGGTCGTTTCTAAAGGAAAGCTGCTACTCTCCTCCTACCCTCCACAAATCACACACCCAAGAACTACTGGCGGTCACTGACGGTCATTCAAATTTAAACCTAACTTTTGTGCTCTGGGTTGGGAAAGAGTGACAAGAGGGGCAAGGCCATAGTGATACTTAGGCAAGGATGTGTGGAGGGGGAGCAATCCAAGAGATACTTCTCATTGGTCCATCACCAGTAGTCCTATGTCTGAGTAAGAGGTAGCACCATCTGTTGCGTAGAAATCATCATCCACTTTCTAACGAACCAAAGGAGTCGAAGTGACCAACATTTTGTCAAGACTTTAGGCACAGTAAGGAGAAGCTATGCTTTCACGAACCCAAGCATTTGACTGGTACAAAAGGTTTCTCAGCAGTTGCGATGCAGTGGAAAATGAAAGCCATGCACATCCATAGATGAGCACTCAGCACAATATTTAAACCTTTTTTGGCCTTTTGGAAGGTGAATGACTCTTAAGTGTGATCGAAATTGCTTCACATGGGCATAAATTTTGAAACTTCTCGCTTTCCTAGAATTTTTATTAACAGGTATTGGTTTTTTTTTTTTCTTGGATGGTGTTTAACGCCCGCTGAGGCACCACAGAAGATGGACACTGGTGATACATGAAACGAAATGACATATTGGGAAAGGATTGATTTATTTAAGGAAGAAAACGTTCCAGGCCTAAGTTTACCTCCCCGATTTTTGCCATTTATGAGGAATGAGGGAATCCTGCGAAATACCTGTCAGGGAGGACGGCTCTGTAAGAATTGAACTCCAGACCTCCCGCCCACGAGTTCGTCCGCGCCTTAACGACCTCGACCAACCGTTGCAGTTGAGGTTTCGTGAAATGTGTAAATTTTCCTCAGTCTAGTACAAAATAAGTTTGCGAGAACGTGGCATCATTAACGATCCGAAGTTTGGTGAAGTTGTCGCTCAGTGGATGGAGACAAATGTAAGTAGTGATTTAGGAGGAATAGACGACGAATAATTGCCCATGGCAATATTCTGCAGTATCTTAGATATCAGTTGTATCAATAGATGTATGCATTGTACAACAGCCACCAGAAAATAAACCTGTGAACCACTGAACTTCATAAAAAACACGTTTATGCTCATATGGAAAGAAGAATTCAAGATGTACATCATACACATACACTGAGGACTTGTATTGAGAGAGTTGTACAAGTTGCTCCAGTGGATGCTGCACATGATCGTCTTGAAAACTTTGTGGTGCAAGAAAAAAGAAGAAAGTGGCGTTCCTGTGGAAAACGTCCAAGATTCCCATTAGTCTTTGTATTTGTAAAACGTATTTCAGAGCTTCAGGTGTGAAAAACCACTTCAGTGCTCCCATGTAAAATGTTCAATATCCCATTTTTTGAATGTTCTAATATAATAAGTGGAAGATAAGTAAGAATATATTTCTGAACGCAAAATACGAGAACTAATGTAAACATAGCATTAATAACTAGCCTCAAGTGCAAACTACGATAGTGAACAGCATTGCTGCTTGTCTTGTTTTTCCATAATCAGTAGGGAGTGTAATTTTATATAAATAAGAAGCCCTGAAGATTTGTTTATATGCAAGAGAAGTATTATACCTTCAATGAAGATAAAATAATACTCTTATATTTGAGAATTAAATATACAGAGGGTGCCAAAAATGCATACACACTTTAAGTAAAGATGTTAACATAACAAAACTGAATTCACACAAACAGAAAATGATGAGCACTAATCATCTTAGACGTTTACAGTTACAACAATTGCTCAAAATGACCACCATCGGCGTCGATACACTTCTGAGTACGTTGAACTACTGATTGAGCAAGTTTGCGAAAGTGTCCTTAGCGATTGCAGCACACGCCGTTTCAATTTCTTCCCGAAGTGTAGCTGGTTTTCTACGGTATACAACATTCTTAAGAGTTCCCCATAGGTAGAAGTCCAACGTAGTTAGATGCATAGAACGCGGTGGAAACTCAAGCGGACCTCTTCGTCCTATCCAGTGTCTTGGATAGTGCCTAGGACAGTGCCTTGTATCCAGTGCGCGGGGCTTGTTGCTGTGCGAAGTCTCCCACATCCGCCCTTGTGAACATCGCCTACGGTGCCATTAGTCTCAAATTTGTCTCGAATGCGTGCAATTGTTACTCGTGTTGGCGGTTCTGTTCTGTACACACGTCTCCATTGCCTTTGAACTTCAACAACATTCTCGGTTTTCCAATACCACTTCAAAATTTCTTTCCGCTGTTCAAACGATAATCCATTATGTTGTAGCAACGCTAGCATAACGTAATGTGAGTCATATCTGTTTGCAGAACATCATACGATAATCTGGGCTTCATTTGTTCATTGTTGATTTACCTGTCACGTAGCAACCCTATCATAATGTATGAGTCACATTTGTTTACAGAACATCATACTACACATTACTGTTGTTTTTCGGTGCAACTGTGCTACATTAAATATATATCTATTGTGAATTTGTGCGCACATTTTTGGCACCCTCGGTATACCACACTAACAATTCGTTTACACAGTGCTATTAAAGATGAAAATATTTTTATATTATTTTGCGCGACAAAAAGTGAAATTATGTAGAATCTATTTAGTGAAATAAAATTAAAAGTGCACGTGCACATATATTGAAACACATAGTTCGTTATTTTAATAGTAATTTTCAAACCGTGAACAGATATTTAACGGTTTGAATATAGGGGTCCCGCAGAGCACATCAGTTGATGTAGCTACAGTTGTCACTTCATGAGATAAGGACTTAAAAGCTTTTAACGTCTCACACTTTTTTTCCAATGACGAAATGGCAAGTGGAAGATGAATGAAATAGAGTAGTCTTCACTTCTGAGTCTTTCCAGCTACTTCTTTTCATGCAGCATCATTGTAACCAAACTATTTACTACATTTCTAACTGTTTCTAGTTGCTTAGCTTAGTAGATGGCAGCAGCAACCATGTATTCCAATCAATTACAATCCAGGTGAGGTGTATATCTGATGCCTTGGATTTAAATATTTGTAGTCTATAAATTCTTTTTTTACGGGAAGTAAAAGCTTATCAAGAAGTGGATAATTAAATCTGGATGTCTCTGATATATTATGAAATAATGCTTTTAAAGACTTGATCATCCAATCAGCCCTCTCATGTCGGTCCTGGTGGTGTAGTGGTTACCTTACTTGGCTCCTACACCCAAGAACGCGGGTTCGAACACGGCCAGGACCGATGGATTTTTTCGGGCGTAAAAATCCTAAGTATGGCTTCCTTCGGAAGGGAAGTAAAGCGGTGGGTCCCGTGTCGTACATTTACGGCACGATAAAGAACCTCAAGTCTGAAAGAGAGGCCTCTGAGAAAAATTTGTCGGCCGTTTCACGCCCGGAGTTGAATAGGACGCTGATGACCTGAGATGTTAAAGAGCGTCCATAAATAAAGCAATCAAAAAAAAGCCCCCTCATTGTGTACGGGGCGTAGCGATCCCAAGGTACTTAAGCTGCTCCCTCCGGTTCACCCTTACTGTGTTTGACCCTTTTTTTAATTTTTCCAACTTTTATTTTTTTATTTTTTTATTCTTTTAAACTCTCTTAGTCTGATGGGTGTCTCCGCGTTTGATGCGGTAAACGGTGATTCGGTAAGGGGGTTATTTCCAGCTCTGGTTTATCATGTAGAACGGGAGCATATCCCCTGGTAAAGCCCAAGCCCGAGGAGGGCCATTGTACGAGCTGTTACCTTCCTGAAGGCGATTGGAACCCTCTGTCTAGGCCCTGAGGTGAGTTCTGTCAAATAACCTAAGCCGGGTTGAAGCCCAGGAAGCAGCTGCCATTGGAGACAGTTTCAATAGTAGCGGAAGTGAATAATAATGCTCACCAACAAACTAAACGCAAGAGAAGTAACCGAGATGTCATTCCCTCGTTACTCAGTTATAAGCAGAATTGACGGATGTTCAGTCGTTTTGTTGTGAAACCCCAAAAGTATACATAACATCCCTGCCCCGTGATTGAGAAATGGACTGTTTCTGGTGGAGACGCTGGGACTAATGCATACAAATACTTTACTTCAGGCGACAGTTCTCCACAGAGCAGAATATAACGCTGAATTCGTCTCCTACCAATGACGGAATGTCTGATATCGAAATTCAGGGTTATCTGGCGGACCAATGCGTCAACATCAGTTTATCACCTGCAAGAAGTACTGATGGAGATGGAGAAGTACTGACGACCCGTACTCTCTTCCTCACCTTCAACAGGGTCAAACTACCTCAGAGAATCAAGGCTGGGCACGAGGTAATAGAGGTGCACCCATTCCCAGCTTATTTTCCCAACACCGTGCGATGTTTTCAGTGTCAACGTTTCTGCCACACTCGCATATCATGTATGAGTGCTATTTCTGTGTGTGTATCCTGTGGACTTGAAATTCATGAGGGAGTATGAACAGAAGATCCAGGATGCAGTGTTTGCTCTAGTTGACGTGGGTGTCAGCTCAACACTGCTGTGCGCTCATGGACATATGGGCATTCAGGGCAAGGAGGCAGCAGATGTCGCAGCGAAATCTACTCGTTTAGCCCCTCCACAATCCAGCAACATATTTACTCGGGAGATTTTAGTGCGTTTTTACGTTGGGCAATTCTCTCGCGCTGGCACGAAGAATTGTATTTGCTCCGAGGGAAAGCAACTCTTCCTCGGTCTACCTCTTCTCGCATTGTTCCTGGAGAACTACTAGTTTTAACTCTTTTGCGAATTGAGCATTGTATTTTTAATCGTGCTCCAGGTAGCCCACATGTGGCCACCCCCAAAACTGTGCGTCACATTTTAATTGACTGCCACTTTCAGAACATCCCTGTGTTTCCCCTCAACCCTTGCGTTGCTGAGGAGCAAGTGCTCCGTTTTATATTTATTTGTGAATTCTGGAGCAAGGTATGACTTTTCACTTTAACATGACGGGCTGTTTTAGCGCATTTTAAATCAATTTTGTGTTTTTATAGCACATACATTGTTTTATATATTTTCTCTTGTTATTTGTTTATGGGTTTACACTTTTAACGGACAACCTGCTGTTTTCGATTGTTTTCAGCGCAATATTTCATTGTTAATATTTTTATTTAATTATTAATTATTATTAGCGCAGTTTTAGCATGTTCGGTAGCTAATGTCAAAAGTAGTTTTGCGCCCTTAAATAATAATAATAATAATAATAATAATAATAATAATAATCCTTGATCAGGTAGCTAGTAGTATCTCTTACAAAAAAAATGGTCTTCTGAATGGCATTTTGCTATAGAAGTTTGCTGAACTAATGACATTTTTTCAATCGTCAATGTGTTTGTGACTTCGGTTTCTTCTACATCAGATAATTCGTTTTTAAGCGAACCAACTATACACTTTGCAATATCACGTCCTTCCCAAACTCTTGTTTCGTAAACTGATACCCATAAAAATTGTCTTCAACCTTCAACTGTACCTTTTCAATAGTTTCACTGGCAATGCATCATATACATTTTGTTTTGCGTTAATTAGTCAAGCGCCTTATTTTGTGCATAATTTTCAGGAATTTACGTATAAATATGATAGTTAACTTTCACAGAGGAATATCAGCTGCTAGAAAGGCTTCATACAAAGCATGGGAAAATTAGGGGAAAATTTTGGGTACCTAAATGACCACTAATTTTTTTTTGATCAGGAATATTTTTGGCCAGTTTAATCTTTAACATTTCCTTGTGCTTACTGGATTAAAATATTGAATCACTTAAATTCCTCTTGAAAACTGCGTAGTGTTTTACTTTTTATTTTAGGCATTTTTGTTCAAGGTATGACAGCTACGGTTCCTAAGAATAAACTTTACACTCCCAAGTCTGAGAAAATTACTGTAAACCACTGCATTAAAATCAATACAGCGTTAGACGAAAGCAGGGAGATCAGACACACTCCGTGCTAAATGCTATAGACAGCAGATACAAAATATAACACCAACATTTTGAGCTACAGAGGTGGGAAGAAGATTCAGAGGAATTGACCTGAGATCAATATGGCAACGAGGCATTAAAATAAATAAAAACATATGGAATGGTTAAAAAAAGTCTTGAGGATATCAGCAGGCAGGAAATCGAGGTAGAATGTAACACGAAAGTCTCCTGAGCCCATCGAATGAAATTAAATTAACGTGCGGAAAAGAGAAAATTTTCTCGTTCTAGGGAAAAAGGCGAGATCAGGAATGGGCTGGTTTAGACTGCAAAGTTGGAAGGCTAAAAAATAATTCATAGTTCTGGTAGGAGAATCTGTCCATTTTATGGAGGGAATGAGGAATGGGTACATATTTTGGCCGAGTGTACCATCTGGAAACACATGAAAAAAAATGATCTTCAGAACATTTTTAAAAGCAATTAAAGGTTGTGAGGCATACTGGAACCTGTTTGCGAACCACACTAATTAGTTAAATTTTTCTAACCAAATTGTGCAAAGCTAGAAGCAATTTATTTTGTGGTTAGAAAGCATTAACTAGTATAATTTTAAATATTATGTAATGGGTTTCCAACTCGTATATCTGCAAATACCATTCTTTCCATTTAAAAAGTATTTATTATTAATATTTTTTTATTTTTCATTATTATTTGTTCCTCTTTCTAGTTGTCATATTTAAGCATATACAGCCGACGACTCAAATATAAAATATATTTGTAATGTGCATATAGAGCTTTATAACAATAAAGATACACATACTACTACTACTACTACTACTACTACTACTACTACTACTACTACTACTACTACTACTACTACTACTACTACTACTACTACTACTGCTACTACTACTACTACTACTACTACTACTACTACTACTACTACTGCTGCTGCTGCTGCTGCTGCTGCTAGTACTACTACTACTACTACTACTACTACTACTACTACTACTACTACTACTACCACCACTATTGCTGCTACTGCTGCTGCTGCTGCTGCTAGTACTATTACTACCTCAGGAAGCAATTGAAACTTTAAATTGGAACTGCACGAGAAGTTTGTTTTTTTCTCACAATTTTTGATATGACGGAGTGACTCACACTGCATTGAAAACATATATTATGTTACGCAGGTGTTTATTGTTACATTACTCGAGCTCTTGCTTCGTACAGCGTGACCTACGCTTAAGAGAAGTGGGAAATGTAAAATGTCCAAATTTAATATGATTTGTTCTTAATGCAACTACATTTTGCGATTCTTTCTGATTCATAACATGTTTATAGGGAAGTGCACACATTTAACCCTATAAAATGCATTTAAAGGGACTATGTATATCTTTAAGCATTGTTTTGTCACGCCTTTCACTTATTTAAGGTACTTTTGTAGATCGTTTTTGAGGAAAGTGTTATAGTCTCATCAAAAGAATTTCGGGTGAAAAGGCACAGACTAGCAAACCTAAAGGCAACAGAGGATGCTGCTAATGATTACTGTTCTGTAATGCATTTAAGTGAATCATGGTTTTAAGTTAAATTTCAATTGAGATTACTTTGAAACTACATTTTCCTATACATATGTTCCATTTTCTTAGAAACTATTAAAACTACAAGTAGAAATTTTGCTCTCATTCAAAGAACTAGAATTATATCTGTCAGTGTAGATTGTATAGGTAGAAAATGTAATATTTTGTATTAAATTTTGCAGTCAAATTTGACATCATTTTAATAAGGATAATAAATGTTAAACTAAGTAAATTTAGCAGCAAAATTCCTGTAGTTCAGTACTTAAAATATGTTTTAATATGCAAAAATGATGTGTGTTCATATAGTTTTTGAGAAAAATAAAAAATACCTTTTTTTTGCATAATTTCCTCCTTACTTTTTAGAACTAAATATTTTTTCAGACAAACTACAAACATATAAACACGAATCTGTAAACAGAAAAGGCTGTACATACGAGGTGGTATTCACAATATTCGGGACTGGTGCTGCCATCTCGACAGTAGTTACAGTAAAGTTTTGTACCACTAGGTGGCAACACTACCACATCTGATGAGTGAGTGTTTAAAGTTTCATGCAGCTGAATACATGTGCTGAGTTTCTATAGTACTTTTCAAGATACTTTGTGCGTAGTGTGTGGCGATTTTACGATGGATCCAAGATTAGAACAGAGAGTGTGCATCATATTCTTTGCAAATCTCCGGGAAAATGCTACGGAGACCCTCGCAATAATTCAACAAGTATTTTGGGGACAAAGCATGAGCCGTACACGTATGTTTGAGTGGCATGCTCGGTTCAGGGCCGGCCGTACAGCTATTGAAGACGATGCTCACACCGGTAGGCCTGTCAGCTGCACAATGCCTGATATTGTTACCAAAGTTGAACACCTCGTTCGTGAGGGTCGACGTTGAACCATTGAAGACCTTGCTCATGAAGTGGGAATTGATTATGGGACATGCATCGTGTCGCCGCAAAATTTGTGCCAAGGATCCTGGCTGCTGATCAGAAGGCGCAGCATGTTGAAGTTTGCACGGAGCTTCGGCAGGCCGTACCCGATGAGCCAATCTTCTTGACCAGGGTCATCACCGGCGACGAGAGCTGAATGTACGCTTATGACCCTGAGACAAATCAACAATTCTCCCAGTGGAAGAGCCCGAACTCTTCAAGGGGAAGAGAGAGAGAGAGAGACAGAGAGAGAGAGAGGGATGAAGAGCAAAGTCAAGAGAATGCTGCTCTTTTTATTTGATACCAAGAGGATTGTGCACAAAGAATCCGTCCCACCAAATCAAGCATTCCATGCACTAAAGTGACATTTTGCGACTGCTCCGTGAAAATGTGCGGAGACGACGGCTCGAACTTTGGCGACAAGGAAACTGCTTATTGCATCACGATAATGCGCCCTGTCACAATTCCTTGTTCACCAGGAGCTTTTTTGACGAAAAACAACCTGACAGTTGTTCCCTACCCACTATACCCGCCTGATTTGGCACCCTGCGACTTCGCTCTATTCCCTAAAGTGAAAATCAAGTTGAAAGGACGTCGGTTCGACACAATTGAGAGGATTAAAAAAGAAACGCTGTCTGTGATAAACACGCTCAAAGAACATCACTCCCAAAGAGGCACTTGGAAAATGGCAGAATCGCTGGGACCGGTGTATACGTGTGGAAGGGAACTACTTGGAGGGTGGCGGCGGTCATTAATCTCAAAGTAAGTTTTTGACCAGATGGCAGTACCAGTCCCGTATATTCTGGATACCATCTCGTATGCTTATATAGTAAATGTTTTATACTGATCTATTAAGTTTGCATGTTTTGAGTTCAGTGCATGTTCAGATGAGTATGCACTTCCCAGTTCCTTTAAGGCATGCCATTTAACCTCTTAGTAAAAAGATAATTTCCATATGTTGTAATTTTACTCCATTTACAAATACAGTTTCAACTAATCCCTAAATACTGTTGTATGAAAGGTAGTGAATGTATTATAAACTAACAGAATAAACTATTATTCTTTAATATTATTAGAAAAACATACATTTATGTGCACCATATCAAAGTATGCTTAAAATGTATCAAAAGCTATGATTAGTAAAGAAATGTCAGCATGTGAATTCAACGACAGTAAAAACTCGTGCTTTTGCATGAAAATCCTGTCTCTATAAATAATATATCCTGAATGAGCATACATATGTAACGAAACAAGTTGTAGCAACCTCACATAATTTCACATGGTAGAGATATAATGTACATAATATAATGATGGGGATGTTGGCAAAAAGAACTTAATCGCGGATTGAAATCCGGCCGGGCGAGGTCAATAGATTTTTGGGGCATAAAAATCTCGAGCACAAGCCCTCCAGGAAATTACTTAAATTTGCGGGTCCTGAGTCGTACATTACGGCACGTTTAAGAACTCCATACTCGAAAAGGAAGGCTTCCAGACATAATTACCAGCCATTTAACTTTCAAGTAATTCCTTAGCATCACAATACAAGGTATTTGAAACGATTATCTGACTACCTGTCTTTCTGATGTATATTAGTGCTAAGTGTAATTAATTTCGAATAGGACATATGGCTTGTCAGAACCCGGAAGGGACAAACGCTGATAGTGGAAGTGTCTAAGAACGGAAGAAGATAAAAATAACATGCTTAATTTTCTAACACAATAGAATAGAGGAAGATATACTTACGTTATGCATACGCTTATTTCTCCTCCAGAACAAATTCCGTAGGTATAAAGCATCACAGCAAGTAGACATACAAAATTTCGGCGTAATACCTGTGGAGAAAAATATGTTTATAATTACTTATCAGCGTCCATATACAAATCATAACGACCTGTGCCTACTTCAAGAATTTTGACAATTTAATGCTTATGATTCCTTTGTATTTTGTCCACTATTTTCCTTTTATTTCTTTCGCTACTAAATTTTAGAGAAATTCTATCACTTAACATTACGAACTCCGGTAAACTCCTAATAAGGGATGCTATTGGTGAGCTGTTTTTGCTAGATGGAAGTTAAAGGCGAGCTCTCAAATTTGGTGTGCACAAAAAGTATAACAATGATGAAAAATAGCATTTTTGAGCACAGAATTAAACCAGGTAACATTTGAATGCTCATGGCGTTTGTTGTATGTTTTCCCGTGCAAATAGGTAGCATCAAAAATTTACATTTTTGTCAAGTAGTTTCAGCAGAATGTGAGAAAGTTGATATTATCTTCCCTGAGCAACAAAATATCGGTACACGAAATTATCATTTTGAGATGTAAACGGGTATTCTGTTTCATAAAGCAGTTGAAAATTCAGGTCATTGTCATTTTAAATTTATGCAGTTAGACGTGAAGGTTAATGTTTCAATAGTTCTGCCCTTTCAGCCTGTGAAAACACCTCGTCAATGAGAACACTGTTTTAGGGGACATTAGACGTTCTTAAGTGAACCCATATAGAACTATTTCCTTTTCATCACATCACCACTAAGAACGTACAAACAGTATCCTTCCTAAATTATTGAACAAAGGACTGTTATCAATTAAATACAAACACAACCTCACCTCTCTAAAGCTGCTACCTTTCAATTGTTTCTTTAACATGCCCTTATATTCTGAGTGGAAGGCATCCTTTAGTTTAATTTGCAATGCTTCCTTACTAATACTTTCACTTTCACTCCACGCTAAAAGAAACGGAATTGTTTACGAGGCACTATAACCCAGGCGCAAAAAATAAAGAATTGTTTACAACAAGAACAATAAAGACGCGATAACTTTCTTAACTACAAACCAACACTAAGGAGGCAATAATTAATAAGGAAAAAATGCATACTCTTTTAACAGTATAAGTAGTGAATGTTTTTTATCTGAAGCTAAGCTAACGTAACCTATCCAAACCAAACTTTACAACCTGTGCGTTAACAGTGTAACTTTTTAAATTTATTGTGTAAACCTAAGATAAATTTAGCACTTTTTTCCTTAACTTAAGCTAATCTAACCTAAATTTGCAAGGTACATAAAATGAAAGTGAAATTGCAACCTCTGCGTTGTCCTCCCTAAAAAAGATAACATTTACTATAGTAAGAGAAGTGTACACAAATTGTGCAGATTGGGAAAAAAAATATTACCCGAGGGGGAAGTGAACCCACTACCTCTCCGTTGGTAGCATGAAGTTCTAACCAACTGAGGCTCCAGATCTATGAGACACAGATATTGAGTTGAGCTCGGTTTTTTCCGCTGCCCACTGCTGGCATTGGTGAAAGGATTCCGTGACTGGAGCACCTGTTGCTTTCACATTGTAGAGCAAACTGTTATTTATTCATGAATAAACAAAACAATCTTTTGTTTTTAAACCAGTTTTATACTTCCTATGCATTGTATATTGAAAGGTGAGTAGGTAGTGAGTTTTTTCATAGTTTTATCGCTCGTTTCTCTGCAGCTAGGGGAGCTGCAGTCAGAGCAAAGCGAATGTAATACCCACGCAGCTGATTCTGCCCATTACAACTGCACTTATAATGAAAATAAGCACGTACCTAATGACCGGAGATAGAAATGTTGTCTTGCTACATCCATACATTTCTAAAATCTTTGTAGGAGGTTGTTATTCAACACATCAGTTCATCTTGCCAAGTTGAGTCAGTCTCTCTCCTGATATTTTCTTCCAATTTTCTAATATGTTTAGGTTGTTCCATACATTTTTTTCCAACTAAAAGTCACATACTGCCAGTATGTCATTCATGTACCTTTCGGCATTTATGGTATTCTCAAAAAAAAAAAAAAAAAAAAGGCCATAACAATTTATTACAGAAAATTTCTCCATATCAGGATTATCTGCCTACAATCTGTGGACAGCAGTGAGGGGTCTTGCACCCCTTTCTTGACACCATTGGACACCATTGCCAATTTTCGTAAAGTAAAATGTGTTTCGCGAACAAGGGGTATTGTTAGTGTACTCAAATATGTAATGGAAAGTCGGAGAGAGGTACAAATTACAGTACACTGCTTAAGTAAAGGTACAATAGCAAAGCAGTTGGTTTTTATTTAAAATTGACTCAAATTAATGAAGGGCAGATTTTAACTTGTTTTTTTTGTTGTTGTTTCTTTAAATTTTTTCTCTTTGTACCAATCGAGCCGCATCAAATCTTCTCTTCGAAACATTTTCAGCATATAACTTTATAATAAAATAAAATATATCAATGTATTTTCTTTTATCCATTAAGGCATTTCCTGCTACAATAAATAACAATACATTTATTTAAAATGTTAACAGAAAAACTATTCACTCTTGGTGCACTTCTAGATAAAAACGACTTCAGTTAAAAAGCAGCATAACAAGGAACTAAGTGGTATTTATGTAAACCTAACTGCTTCAAAAAAGATTTGAAAGTACATCATGCAACTTATGAAATGGCATATTGCAGCATACCATCACTTCACAAAGATGTTTAAAATTCCTCAATGCGCATAGAAAGTTAATGTATATGTTGTATCCTCCTTATTCCTATAAAATAATTTGATATTCAAATATGTTGTTTAGAATAACAGCAAGCATTGATGCAAATCATTCTATCCGCTTTTAACTTTATGTAACAGTATATACAAAGTATACTTTAAAAGCGCAATACTAGCACTCAAATTCAACCAGTACAGGCAACTTACTTGTGTCTATTTTTTGGCACCTTTGACCGTATTCTTTACACACGAGGCGACACTGTAACAAACAGATAACTTTTTTGAGAGGCCTGCAATGGAATTCAAAATTGGCGAGATTGGTAGCTGAGATACAGAGCGATCCAATGAACTATGAACCAACTTGCGGTAATTTACCTATAGGCAAGAGCAGCGTTCTTTACCACCTGTGGGTACAGTTTCAGCTGCTCCTTTCTATAGGCTAGTAAGTAAAACCTTTTGAAAGGAGCAGCTGAAACTGCCCGTGCTTATTGTCCATACATACCCGGCACAAACAAACAAACAAACAAAAAACAAAAACAAAACAAAACCTATGCATTTCACGGTGAACAATGCCCGCTCATTTCGTTTCAGTTTTTCCAGGGTATGTGCGTTTGTCCCGCACATGGTAAATTTTTATTCACAGGGGATTAGTAATTCTTCCTAATAACTCTGTCACTTTAAAACACACTTTCAATTTCTCTCTAGAAATATTTTCTGTATGTGCTGTGGAAGAGTCTGGTTGAAAACAGGCGAAATCACGCTTTCTGTTCATTCATTCTCTAAAGGAAAAAGAAAGAAAGGGAGCAGAAAAGTATTGACGTAAGCGGAGCCATCAACTGTTTCTCAAAAAAAAAAAAAAAAAAAAAAAAAATCCCTTAATTTTGCTCTACTAATGACACACCATACATAAATTTTTCGTCATGGAGGGGCACTTCATGATGCCAGGTTTCTCTGCTCTCTAATAATTATTCAGCTATACATAACACGAAGATGGAACCAGGCCTCTTCCGACAAAAGTATTAAATATGGGTATATTTCTCAGTTGTATAAACTATTCACACCCCACTCACAAAATGTGCGCCTACTTATATGATCACCTGGTTGAACAGCGGTGGTACAGTTATTTTATACCGTTTTAACTTGAGCAGTTTAGTACTTCTTTGCATAGAGCCATCAGAAATATCTGTTTATTGTGAAAGGTGTCTAAGTGATTATGGCGGGAATTCAATAAACGATGACGGATGCCATTTACTGTTCCTTCGGTGAAAACTCTACACTGTCTGTTAAGTTTCTTAGACTAAACACTACCCGTGGGGTAGTTCAAATAGAGTTAGAATGAATGGGGAATGGGGGAAAATAATAGAAAGGCCTTTGAAGTATTGGTTCAGGATCAACGGGCTAGAGGGGAAAAGTATATCAAGATAATGCTTAAGTTTACAAGAAGGAATAAAACAAAGAGACCTGGGTTAGTATGATTAGGGACATTTTGGACAGGATTGCAAGGGAGAAATGAGGAAAGATGGGAATTAAAAGGGAAAGGAATTTGAAAAGCAATGAAGCAAAAGATTGAAGATGTTGAATTGCAAGAAATATGTGTTGGCTCATACCATGTGGTTCACCAGTAATTCTTGAGATAGGCAACACTTCAAACTCCTGAAGTCAATTAGGTCGATATTGCTATGCTTACCCACTATATGTTGGCCAAGTAAATCCAGTCTTCGGTTTAAACAAAAAGACCTTAACAATAGTAACAATGTTCCCTCCAAAAACATGATACATGTGAGTGTAGAAGCTACTAGTGTATAAAGATATAGGTTTTGCAATGTGATCTACAGCAATAGAATGTTAAATGAACACTTTAAACCGTCAAAAAGCGGTATGCAATGGATATTACGCGAAGGAGTGAAGAAAATATTCACCATCCACGTGTTCTAATGGAGCAATGTGACCCCAATTATCGAATGGGTACGTACACACTATAGGTTGGGGGTGTAGTGGTTTGAATCCCAAGACATGCATACAATTTGTTCATTGGTTCATCACATACACATAGGGCCTAACATACCCTATACATGTGTATAGGTACATAGCTGCATATGCCACGTAACCTTATCTTCTATCAACAACACATCACAAAGCGTCAGTCTCTCACGATGTTTTCCAACGTTGAGTGTGCTGATATGTTACTTAATTACGGAGAAGCGCTACATAACACATAGGCACAATGTCTGTGTCAAGACGGGTTGCTGGAAAGAGTCACCTTTCGTAATAATGAACGACGTTTGCGTATGACAGGGTCACTTGGAGGGACAGGTCCTCACCAATTACCTCTGGCCATAATGAAGTGGTATTTTGTACGCAGTCTTAAATAACCCCCATATCAGCACATGAGAATTGACACAGGACAACACAAGTCCGGCCATCTATTATGCAAATATTGATTAGCAATAATTTCTATCAGCTACACCAGGAACTCGACGGTCGTGACTTTGAAACTCGAGTGGATTTTTTGCCAGTGGGTATTACGCAACGTAGACAATGAAGCAGCCTTTTTATTCAGAAGAATATTTTGGAATGAATCGCAATTTCAACGGAACTCTGGTTCACCGTAGAATAAGAATGTGGTTTCAACATGATGGAGCTCCGCATCACAGATCCGTGGACGTCCAGCGTATCTCCAGAAAAATGGATAGGAAGGGGAGTACTTCTGTTGTGTCCAGCCAGGTCACAACTCGAGTCATCCTTGGGACCTTTTAAAGCAAATCGGATGTGTGCAGGAACAGGAGAACCCTGATCACCTTCAGCAGTTGATTAATGAGGCCTGCAAATCTGTTATACGCCAAATGCTAGGTTGTCATTACTGTAATGAAGAGTCGGCTTTGTAACGAAAGCGTTGAAGGAATCGTAACGTTGACAAGGTATAATAAGAACGTGATATTGTATAAGAGCACGCTGTATATCCTAGTTAGTGAAACATACTGTATAAACCCAAACATATTAAGAGGTATACGTAATAAATATTAAGGGTGACTTGCCTTGCTACGCTGTGCATCCCAAAGGTGACGATGCCTGAAAGGGTCCTCAGATAAACACTTGCATAAACAAAAGCAACCCTCCTTTCCACTCACTTAAAATATTATGTCTTAGTGTGCATGTTATACATAGAATTATTGTGCTGTTGAAGTACTGTTTAGTTTTAAGCTTAACAAACCAAATCATGAACCTCTTAAAACTTATGTCAGAACTTAGTGACTGTCCACCTCATGGCGATGGGAAGTGTTTAACAATAACTCTTATGTCTAGACTAGGTGATTATTACCCCTCCTTGGGCATTACAATTGTATAAGTGATCCCTGAATTTATTCAGAAACAGGAGAGAAGCCTTTCTGCTTGGGGAATCCACAGCCAACTGTGTAAGAAAGCCCTTTAATAAATACTTATACTTTTAACAGAGTTGGTTGAGTTATCCAGCATTCGTCTGGAAACACCTCGTCTTTCCTGGAGCAGTCGACCTATCTCGATTCCCCGAAGTGACGCCAATTATCCCAATATAACATCCCTTCTCGTCTTAGCTATCGAGACTGAATAGGGAAATTATAGCACCGCATTAAACAGAAGAACATCACCAAGTTGTAAGTCAGTCGACGGACATCACAGGTTGAACTTCGTTTAATAAAATCCTGCTGGCATCTCGGCAGACGGTATTACATTACACTAACGTGCTCAGATGTGTATGAATTAAGGAGCATTTCGAACATCTGCTCCGTTTAAAGAAAAATAAGCAATTTTTTAATATTTTTATTTGTTTTCAATACTTGTGAACTCTCTAAAACGCCATCCCTAATTGATATTCAGAAAAAAAAATTAAGTTATGAATGAATTTTGTACTGTTCTTTTACTTAGCTGAAGTTTTTGCACGGAAGCTATTTTTTTTCATATCTTTTCCTGTCTTAAGTAATTTCTAGATTTATGTAATTTCATGGCATTTTTTAAACATATTACGGATATTGTATGGATGTTTAGTTGCATTCCAATTTCATGCATTAGCCTAACATTTGCTCTGATCGGATATTAAATTTAGGTAGAGGTTCATTAAGCATTGAGCAATAAACTAGGAGAGAAATAAAAGACAGGGAAACAAATGAACAAACACGTATACAAATTTTGAAAAAAAGAAAGTAAATGAGTTGTTGAATATTTGAACGTGCGTTGACGTATGAACCTTGCGCTTTATTCAACTGATCTACCGCTTATGCCTAAGAGCTTGTAGGTAGCATACACCTCCTGTTCAGTGTAGATGCACTACAAGTCTGTATTCCATTTGTGGTCATTACAATAGTTCATTAAAGTTTCTAATGTTGAATTTAAACCCACAGCACAGATTATAAATATCTTTTAGAGTATCGTCTCAGGGATATCGTTATGTTAATCCTGGATGGGAAATGGTACCGACGTTTTTGAAACTTCTATAAACTGCAGGTCACATAAAACCAAAATTTAGGGGAATGGTGGACCACTTGGTATAACAAATCCTTGAATTTATTCAGATGCATGAAAAAATAATGGTGTAGGGAAAATATGTTAAATGTTGTAATAAGAATAATAGAAAAAGATTTACACGAGGCAGAACAGGAACTGTCATGTTGAAAGGAGGAGGCGGAAGGCTCAATATTGAGATATGCGCGAGAGAAAGCGATCTGGCATAGTTTATTAGAGTGTTGAGTATTGGAGAAGCTTAATGGCTATAATGAAAAGGGAGGAGTTGGAAAGGGATCTTAAGAGTAAAGGTCCCATTCATGTTTATGTATTTGTATATAAAATCACCGCCACGGGTGGCCGAGGTCGTAAAGGCGCGGACTTGTGAGAGAGAGGTCTGGGGTTCGAATCCCACTAGAACGTCCTCCCTGACTGAGGTTTTTTCCAGACTTTCCTCAGTCCTCATAAATGGGAAATTCCGGGGAGGTACCGTAAACTTAGGGCTGGAACGTTTCCTTCTTTAAAAAATCTTTTCCAATCATTTCATTTCATGTATCATCCTGTCCTCCGCCTGTGGTGCCTCAGCAGTAAAAACGGGCGATAAACACTATTCAAAAAGTATACAAAATTATTACTAGAAAGTTGAATATATCGAAGTATTTGTATGTATGTGTGTATGCATATATGTATGTGTGGCTATTTTGATTGTTATAAGGACGTCATTAGCATGTACGGCTGTAAGGCCCATGCGACAGTTGTGCTTATTTGAATGTATTCTAAAACGCCCATTACCACTACTTCATTATTGAGAGAGAAATTGAATTTGGAGAAATGGAGTATTGTTTCAACATAAGTTGGGAATAAGATACCGAATTTAAATTTAGAGAAATAATTTAAGAAATAGGAAGTTATTGAAGGCATTAAGGAAGAAATGGTTGAGAGGATTAATAAAGAAACTTCTTCTTATTTGGCAATACAGTCCCGGGTGAGCCTTCGCCTGCCATGGGTACCTCTGCTTCCTCTATCTCCGTCTTACGACTTCATTGATAGAGGGCAGTATTGCAGAGGGGACATGTTATCAGCATGTCGGCACCCAGCATGTCGCCTATTATGCGACTTTCGTGATCGAAGAACGAACGAATGCCATCTCTCCATCAAGCAGCTACCGTATTGTCTTCACGAGGCTGGGTGAACCCCGTTACAGACCTCCATAACTTAAAAAATTCCTAAGCAATATCGGGAATCGAGCCCGGGCCTCCCGGCCAGCAGTCCTGCAACGCTAACAACTAGACCAAGGAGGTAGTCTAATATAGAAGCGAAAGAAGTTAATAATGCTGCGGAAAATTATTAGAGATGACTATTTTAATTATGTGACTGAATTCAATATCCTGACAACCACAGCGCTGTGGATACGGGATCAACAAGAAAATTAGTAGAATGAATATAACTAATAATTAGTACAAATAGTGTACAATGGTTAGGTTGGCTGTATAATTTTCTGTATAGAGTATTTTGCTTTGTATTTATTATTTTGAGTAGTGAATAAATTAATTCATTTATACGGCAATAACAATAATATGAGTAATAAGCTTATCTACATAATACTTTAATACATTACAAATACTTAGTGAAAAGTTTTCTTTTTATAGTTTTCTCTCTTACAAATTAAAAATAAATTAACTCTTTGGCATTCGGATTTTGCTACAAACACTTTTCGTTCATAGAATATAATAATTACTTTTTATGTCTAAGTATTGATATACAATCAATAAAAATGCAAGAATATGGCAACAAGCAGTTGCAGACGTTGAAAAAATTAAGTAATATTTGTAAGAAGAAATATTCTGTTGCGCTTCCTAAATTGTTTACAGATTTTATATGCAGTACGTATTTGCTTTCCAACCACTTACCAGGAATTAACTTTCCCTGTTTTCAGATTTGCTCGTAGCCTATTGAACAAGGAAATTTACAAAATAAATTCAGTGATTTTGAGTTGCAGGGGATGTGAATTCTTACATAGCTTAAGATTAAAATTATAACAAACTTTTAAATTATCGAGCAAACGCTTGCTTAGATCCCTTAAGAGAAGAATTGCATAATGTAGTGTTACTTAAAGCTTAGTATTTGGTGTATATTGACTCAAACAAATCCTTTCATCAAGATAAATTAGTTTACAAAGAAAGCACTTATTGAGGATTCTGGATCTTTAAACCTAACGCCCTAGTATTTTTATTTGTGAATCTGCGAATGTTAGATAAACTCCAAAACAACATACGTAAGAAAATAGCCACACAGCATTATAATAGTTGCAATCTGTAAATCAGCGTTTTTTAAGTCTTGAAGCAAAAGGCGAACGTTTTCTTTGAAAAGTGCGCACTTTTAGATCGTACAAAAATTTAAAATGCAAACAACATTGAGTTATCTCACCTGTATTTTTATAAGAATGTGAGGGTATCTTTCTGTTATGTTGATCGTTATTTACCATTAACGAGATGGTCGTCCGCGCTCGGTTGCGACTGGCGGAATCATTCTGCCCTTTAAAGTGAGGCTCAAACGGTATAAAAAGCAGCAGTAGCACACATTTTCCTGCTTTATTAAAAAATAAAACACTTACTTGAATATAAACGTTAGTGTGCTTAAATTATTTTGAACTAAATGTGACGGTAGGAATAGCTGATAATCTACTTCTCTTGAATACATGGAGCTCTAGTAACGTCAAACCGTTTCATATTTAGATATTTTACTGGACATTTTTCTGAATAGGATCCTTTTCTTTATTGCTTAATACAAAGTATATGGAGTGAACACCTAAAGAAAATAGAAGTGCAAAATTTTGGAGGAAAAATGACCGTGTATTACTTGGATAAAGGAAATTAAATCTATGAGAACATGGATATATGACGTAACTTTAGAGACAAGAAAAACACATTTAAAAGAATAATCCCTAATTGAGAGGACGAGTGGGGGAAAGTACACGTTTAAGGTCTTTCTGCATACGACGATGAATGTGGCTACACAAATTGATGTATAAAATTATCTTCTTCTTGGTTCAGTACTTATGAAGTAGCTATTCTAAGAATTTGCTCTTACTGAATCGTCATTTGGACATTTTGTTTATATTTTCAAATTCGACAGATTATACAATGCTTCCAGATTGTACTACGTCACTTATTATTACTATTTAAAATTTTTATTAATAAGAATGAAATTATTACAAAGGAACCCTTAACCAGTATTAAAAGTTAAAAGGAAATCTTTTAACTCTAATGTTTATATATATTTCAACACTTTTTTCTGTTTCACCTATCATTTTTACAAACAATGGAGATCATTTTATCTATTATATACCTTAATGGATAAAATTATTGTAATGAGAATAAAGGTCTCTGTTTTGCGCTTTTAGCACAGTCTGTCTGTATTTAAAATATCTTAGGCTTTGAATTTGAACCTTGCCTAAGACTTTCAAATTTGGCAGATTTATCGACTAACCTATATCATCTTTAGGTCTTTAGAAAATAGTCTTCTATACGTTTTTTCGTCGTGACTAAATAAAAACACTGCTGCAATCATTAAGTACAATTTTTCTTTTATGTATTCGCAATACTTTTTAAGGAAAATTGATGTTTGTTAACAATACGTTTAAATTTAATTGATTCAAGTAAGCATATATGCAGTTATATCGCAATAATGGTTCTACATAATTAATTCCATAAACTCAAGTATTAAATCAGTTTCAATTATGAACATTATAATTTATGTGTATACATCTAAAATGGATTTTTTTTTTAGCTTTAACATCTGCCAGGCAAAGATATTATCAGATTTTTGACATAAAGTCTAAAGTTTATAGTTCTATGCGTCGTTTATTACTTCTTGTGATTTCTTTTTGTTTTGGGGTTCCTTTTCACCTATTTTGTTCCTCATAGTGTGCCAATTGTATTGCAGAATTCAGAGAGTAGGTTCACCCACGAAGAAATTGTTAATAAGACTTATAAAGAATATGAAATATTTTCACCGGAGAGTGAATATACACGCAGCGGTATGCTATGATGCACAATGTCTTGTTTCGTCAACGCTTTATTTCTAATATGATACCGTTTGACTACAGCAGTTTTCTCAACAACTTCACAATTAGATAACCGTACACTGTATAATGCAACAATAACAACCTTCATTGACAGTTCGTGCTGAATGTAAAATATTTTAACAGATGACGATAGTGTTAGAAATGTAGCCTGTTAAAAGTAAATATCTTCAACTTTTTAAACAACTGTCAAGCGATGCATGACCCCTTTTGAAACGGCCATGTTTTCTCAACAGAACTAAACAAATTCAGCACATTATTTACTAAATGGTTATGCTAATGCTGCTGATGTTGCAATTTCTTATAGAAATTCCTTGTGCTGAAGCGCTTAAACTGTTTCTAGAAACAACACATCTTTTGACACTTGACTGGTGCTGGATTATGGAACATTATTTGAATGATTGGGGAATATTAGAGCAGCAATTCTCTTATTTCTTCATTTTGTTGTCTTAGAAAAATGCATTTTTTGTAAATTGCCTTATTACATTAACAACTATCAATTTTTCAAAGAATCGATAAATGAATGAATTATACTATACTATTCAATTATTTACTCCAATAGCAAGTTCATTATCAATAAATGAGTATCTAAAATGGTGTGGCATGTTGAAAGTTATTTTATGTTGTTCCTAGGTTCGCTTTGATTTGCTTACGGCTTAATAGGCAAATTTTCTACCCAGAAAATGTTACTTTTAGCATTTTTTATTATAAAATATGCTTTTATCGAGTGATAATCTGCTTATGAGCATGTTATGGTGATTGTTGCAATTATAGCCGTGGAGTTCGTTACTTTAATAGACAAAGGTGATGCAACTGTAACGTTTAGCAACTTATTGCAACAAAATTACATCTTATAATGCATAAAAATATAAGAGGTATGTGTTAATCATAAAATTAATACATCTCATCACAAATCACATTTAAGAATTTTAAGAAGTTTGCGCAGTTGGTGCATTTGTATCTCTAGGATAAAAAATGCATTCAGGATCGTTAATTTGCACTGTTTTCAGTCGGATATATTACAATTTACACTGCATCTGTATGGAAATCTCTGATGTGCGTATATGTAAATAAAGAACTGAAGAAGAACTGGCCCGTTTCGGCGCGTCCGGTTACACCGCAGCGCCCGCAGGATATGTTTTAACGAGAACATACTCTTACAATTGCTGCGAAAGTTAAGACAACGTCGATAATATTAGTAAATATTCATCTCACCTGAAGGAGAACACTTTTAAGTCTATGCCATCTTTACTCCTTTAAATCTATGTGGCATTTGTCTCAATTTCCTTAAAGTTCTGAACATTAAACGTTTTATAATATCGTATTAAAATTAGAAGCATATCAAATATTTCAGTCATGATATGCACTATTCTGAGTTAAATTATTTGTACTTATTTTGCTTATACGAAAAATTTACCATGGTAATGGCTAAGGCGTCGTAAAACTGCTGGTATTTGTCTACTTTCCTGATGTGTATGTTTTCGTTCACTCGTATCTTCACACCCCGTAGCTACTTATAAATTTATCAATAAAACGTCTTAGGACTAATTAAACTCAAATTATCTTGGTGCCATAAACGCACAATTTTTAAATCAAACGAAGTGTTACATAGCGATAATTAATCCCAGGTTAAAATAAAAACTGGTATAAGATGCACTTAAGGCTACGAATTCTACTTACTTACCATGTTAACCATTTGTTGTGAATTGATGTTCAAGCTGTAAGTACCTTCTCCTTTACTGTGTATACCCTTGGAAACTGCGTGGTTGATAATGGCATGGCAATGTGGATGCTGCGGAGATGAAGAATTACACAACAAAAGCAACCCACTGTTGGGAGGGTGGGAGTAGCTTTTACCTTTGTGTCACACTCTCACACTTCATTTCATATCGATCGACAGGAGAAAGTCCAAGATATAAATGTTATGTGCTGTGACATGTCATGGAAAGTCTCACAAATCGAAAAGAAAAACTCCTGAGCGTGTTCTGTGTAAATAACTCTTAGTGAACACATTTGTCAACATGTGTGCAATAGAGTTGAAAAAAAAAAGAAGAAGAAGAAGAAAAAAGAAAGAGTGAACGGTTTTCAGAAACGTTCCAAGTTCAAGAAACTAAAGTCCAAATGCTTGTTTTCGTAGATCTTACATAAAATCTTTATTTTCTAAAGTGTAAGTCTTAATTTAACAGCATTTGGTTCTTTACAAAACCAAGCAAAATTACTGCATCATTGGTCTAATGGGGATATTTTTATTGCGTTAATTTCATTTCGAAATTACTAAAGAAAAAAAGTTTCCAATTTAAGCATTTATTCCTCTCCCTATTTGATGTATAAGTAAACAATAAAAGGAATGTTATTGACTAGATTATTAATGAATGACATACTGGTCAACTAGATATATTATTAAGAAATATATTGAAATGTTATTTATAAACATGATCACAGTCATCTAGGTCAACTAATACAATACTAATAAAAGATCGATGAAATAAATAATATTAATTTTAATATAAATATAATGAAATATAAAAAGTGTACATTAAATTTTAAGCACAATTATGGGAGTGAAATTTCGTTAAACTGTGGTGTGATTGGCGTTGAGCAAATAAGGGAACAATTGCGAATCAGTAGCGACATTTTAAGGCGAGAAATAAATCGACAGTATTACAATGGCTTCTAAAACCTGAACTAGAGTTCTTATTTGGTACTTTTTTCAAATGTCCCATTTTTATGAGCTCTTCCCAAGTAAGTTAAATACGGAATTTATTCCGTTTAAAATCGTGTAGCGCTCCTGGTGGTTAATCCTTGAAGTATTGATTGTACTAAGAAGTTTGTGCTACTTATGGCGATGCACCTTTTCTCCTTCCATGGCTGTTGGCAACATACCACCTTACTTATCAATGTCCAGCTCTGATTAAATAAGCATAGAATTTTAACTGTGTATCCTTTTCATAATGCACCATATTATCAGAAAAGAATTTCCCGTCATCAAGGGTGCAAATGAAAATGTATTTTATGCAGTGCTTTTTGCACTTCATATGGTGATCAGTGATCAATTTAAAAATGAAAAAAGTGTTGTTGAAAGTAAAGGTTCCAGCAGCAGTATACGAGGGTGGTCTGAAAAGTTTCCGACCTAATAAAGATACAAGACATTTTTTCAGAATTTTTTTTTTATTTTTCAACATAGTCTCCTTGTAACTCTACACACTTCTCCCAGCGATGCTCCCTCCCTGTAACCCGTCCAAATACTACTCGGCGTTTTTCTCTGCAAAATAATTGTTCACTAAGGTGATTGCCTCTTCATTTGACGAAAATCTCTGTCCTCCGAGGGTAATTTTCAGATGAGGGAACAAAAAGAAGTCGCTTGGGGCTAGATCTGGTGAGTAAGGCGGATGGTCAAGCAGTTCAAACCGCAATTCGTGGATTTTCACCATTGCAACCGCTGAGGTGTGAGACGGTGCGTTGTCTTGGTGAAACAGGATTTCCTTTTTCTGCAAATGTGGCCGTTTTTCCGCAAGTTCTGCCTTCAGCTTGTCAAGTAATGATGCGTAGTATGCTACTGTAATGGTTTTTCCTCTTTGAAGATAATCGATTAAAATAACTCCATAACTACCCCCAAAAAATAGTCGCCATCACTTTCCCAGCCGAAAAAACAGTTTTTGCTTTTTTTGGATCCGGTTCCCCCTTTGCAGTTCACTGTTTGGACTGTATTTTTGTTTCGGGCTTATAATGGTGTATCCAAGTTTCATTTACAGTAATTAATCGGCGCTAAAACTTGGATTTATTGCGCCTAAACTGCGCCAACAGAGCGTTTGAAATGTCCATTCGAACACGTTTTTGGTCTAACGTAAGCAAACGTGGCACCCAACACGCGGACATCTTTCTCATGTCTAAATGTTGATTTAATATGTGACAAACACGTTCTTTTGACATGTTCATAGCCTCTGCTATCTCTCTCACTTTAATTCGGCGGTCGTCTAGCACCATTTGGTGAACTTTGGCGATGTTTTCGTCGGTCGGTAGTTGCAGTTTTTGGACGTCCCGAACGTTCATCGTCTCCCAAGCTCTTACGGCCACGTTTAAATTCAGCTGCCCAAAATTTCACTGTGGTAAATGATGGTACAGAGTCCCCACACACAGAATCCAACTCATCTTTGATTTGCGTAGGCGTATTGCCTTTCAAAAACAAATATTTCATACAGCTCGATACTCGATTTTGTCCATTTTCATAAAAACACTCACATCAACTCACTCAAACGACTGTTACATAACAACTGAGCGTCCAAAATGGCTGAAACTTTGGTGAGTAACTGTCAACAGATGAACAACGAAATTCACTAGCTTTTATTTACGAGTGCTGCTATCTTCATGTTGAGGTCGGAAACTTTTCAGACCACCCTCGTAGGTAAGTTTTTAATTGCGAAAATTGTAAGTGAAGTGGAAAAAAGGTTATCGCTGACAGGGCAGGAAGTAACCTTGCTAATCATAAGATGGTGCATAGCCATTGCTTTAAGTTCATTGGGTACACAACAGTCATCGTAAAATGCTTTTGTTCGCAAACCAAATGCATTGCAATAATTAACAATGTTATTGCGCCATTTGTGACAACTCAGATCGTTGTAGAGCGGAAGAAAATGCGCTTCATATTAATGTTAATTGACACTTTCAACCATCTGGACTAAAGATATGTGCCTTTGGCTGTGAGATATTTTCATTATAAAACGCTGGGAAGGTAAAACTTACAGAACGTTTATTTTTATACGAATTTGGAATATTTGGAATGTTACATTATTTAAATACCTTGAAAAAGTTGTTGCAATGCCGGCAGATAATACAGAGACAAATTTTGATGGAAAGAAGATAAAGCAAAAAAAAAAAAAAAAAAAGTTTTATTTTAAAATGAAAGAAAACATAATATGCAATTTAATTGTTGTTGGTTGTCCTGAACATGTGATACATAATGCTGTGCAAACTGCTGTACATTGCTTACTTGTAGTCCTGGTGGTCTGTGGTAATCATGCAATGCTTGCCTCGTAGACCCAAGATCGCTGGTTTATTCCTGGTCAGAACCGAATGGATCTTTTCGGGCGTAAAAATTATGGCTTCCTTTGGAAGGAAAGTAAAACCTTGTGCCCCGTGTTATAAATTTACGACCCGTAAACGAACCTCAATACCGAAAGAAGATATTTATCGGCCGTTTCATGCTCTGAATTGAATGGGAGGTTAATGACCTGAGATGTTAAAGCACGTCCACAAATAAATCAAGTAAATAAAAATAAAAGATTGCATACTTATTGTGTGATTCTCAGCTGATAATTATTTAATTAATAAATAGAATTTACTAGCATTGCCACATTCATTGTGTACGGGTTGATAACTTAAACCATTCTGCGAATTTACTAATAAGAGGAACAATTTTGATGACTCTTGCCGACTTGACATTTTTCTTACCCTGAATTCATGCTTCCTTTCCTCTGACAAATATCCTATGTATCTGCATAATTTCTTTGAAAATTCACTTACAATTTCACTCCTAAGTTTAATTGCCAGCCAGTTGAAACCCCTTTCTGATATAATAAAATGTCCTGAAATGCAACATATAATAGTAATTGAAGTGAAAGATGGAGTGAATAAACTGATAGAAAACTAAATTATAAGAAGATAGAAACATTTCTTACCACTGCTCGCTACAAGAACTAGAAAATGAATGACATATAACAGATTGAGAAGTCTAAAAACTATGCAGTACATTTTTATGCACCTGCATTGAATATATTCATGAGTGGTGTGTATAATTTCTCAAGTCTCTTCAGATTATTGATTGAATAAGCTTGAAGAGAAAGGAGCCTATGACATAGAAGAGCATACAAGAAAACTACTTTTTCATGAAGATGGTGTCACCAAATTTTACTGCAAATGAAGAACAGTTCTTTGATGAGTTTGCGTGTATGAAAAAATATTTGAAATGTGGAGTGAATTGAAAGATGAAATTGTCAGTGACAAATTGTGTAAAATGTTTCCTCATTTTAAAAACAAGATAAAATGAGCAATAGCCTGAAATACCTGATAAGTTTTTGATTGACACTGCCAGAATCTAATGCAGCAGTCAATTATTTTTTTTTTAATAATTGCACTATGAACGATGAGAAAAAAACATTTATAATTGAGAAAATGAAGGCAATTGTAAAATGCCTTGCTCGGTACCATGTCCAAATATCAAAGGAAAAAGATTTCTTAAGCAGGTTCATAAAATAATAAATGTTCTGACCAATGAATTTGGCTTTTGAAGTTCAGTTTTATTGGAGCATACTTGTGATATATGAAACGTGTTGAGTTTATTTATGTTTTTTTTTCTTTTTTAACCCATCCCATTTTTTTCCACTAAATGTCTCTGGTTTTTAAATGCATTTTAAACATAATTGGAAACCTACTCTAGATTAAAACTTGAAATACTACACTCCAAAAATTCATCATGTTCAAAGATTGTAATAAGCACACAATTTTTATATTTTCTTCACTGGTGCCTTCCCTTAACCATACTATTGACACTGACACAACCCATTTCTCATAAAAATGGTTGATCTAATACAGGAGGAAGGAAGATCAGATAAAGGTAATTTATTTTCCTTTTTGATAGGCATTAAACTTAATAACACAAATTTCTACTTTGAAAAATCCCGTAAAAAGACTTTAATTTTAAGTTCTTGAAGGAATATATTATATATACAATTTGTTCATAAACAACATAATAGTAGTTTGTACAAATAACTTTAATTATTCTAAAACTACAATTTTACAACACTTTACAGTTCACAAAGCTTAGTTCACAAAACACAGCAACATATATGGCCATAATCTTGAATATAACCTCTTCACATTTGAAGATGCGGGAGATGTTTATACAAGTTAAGACTGTGTCAAGTGAAGAGGGCTTTATGTTTAATCTCATTTCTCACAATCCTAATAGTAAGTTAATTTAAAATATTCACTTTTTTAAAAAGGAGTAGCAAATAATATCTTCATAAGAGACTAATAATAAAAAGTTTGATCTAATTGAATGACACATTCAACCTCGAGCCACTTTCTCCTAACTGATATCAATAACACTTCATGTATGCATATTATAAATGGGACAGGAGAAAATTATGTACTGAATGACTGCATTTATATGGATAAGTGATTTATGCAACAGCTAAAAATTACATGATATTAACTTTTTTTTCACTTATGACAGTAATGTTGATGATATTCACATGCATATTCCATTTAATATATGATCAAGTTAACACACATAATTTTCAATCAAAATTAATAAAAATCTTCTAATTTATTAGTTTGGTTTCAGCTATGTGATAACAGCTAATTTATACCTCTGGTGATAATTTGTAAATAAGTTCCAAGGCAGTTAAATCAGAATTGTTATAGAAAATATGGTCCAATTACAAACTATGATGTTGCATTTTTTGAACGACAGTATGGCTTCATAAATTTTATCAATAATGTAATATAATTGTCTCTACTCCAAGCCAAAGCTAGCTATTTTGAGTTACAATAACCATTATTTACAATTTCATGTTTGAAGTTTAGAAATAGCGCCTTGAAATATGATTTCCTCAGTTATATATTTATGACACCCATCTGTTTCTTAGTGCACTTCTCATGTTTAAGTTTTGGCAAACACTACTGGCTGGATGTGCCAATATCTGCATTACTTTTATGGCAAATGAAGAGTTTTAAATACATATGCAAAATTACATCAACTTTTTATCATAGACTTTGCATTTCCTTTCTTATTCTGTGCTGGATAAATAACAACAGATTTTGAAATAAGTATACGGTACTGCAACCAACCAGCGACAGGTTACATTAAGCTTCTCTATGTAGTTTGACTTTTAAAGAATAGTGTGATAGATATTGGAAAAAAACTGCTTATTTTTTGTTGATCTGTCAAATATTTACAATGCAATGTGTGTGTTTACATTATAAATATTATTGAGAAATACATAAATATATTTAAATTTCTTAATGAAATAATTTCCAAAATTAATTCTTTAGAATAATAAAAAAATAAATTTGGGATCAATCTACCTTAAAAAAAATGAAATGAAATTATATTTAAACTAAAAAAATCAAAGAGCATGTATGTATTGAAATATCAGCTAAAATATGTATTTACAAGTTAAATAGATGATATTAAATTTCTGAACACTTAGTCAGTAAATTTTATCACAATATCTCTTCATAAAATTATCATATTTTAATTAATGAAATAGTTTTGGAATGTTGAATACATTATTTTAACTGAATGATAGTATGAACCTATGATTTTTATTGCAGGAGGTATACCCTCATTCCATAAATAATAAACTTTACTGTCACTGAAAACACTAAAGAAATTGGTAAATATAAGAACTGAACAACATAATTTAAATTTTATGACAGGTTCTCGAGAAAAAGATGCATGTGTTTATTTCTGTCTATATGTATTTCTCTACACACTTCCTGAGCATCTGTTCTATTAGGTTTAATGAAGTAAATCAAAGATACTACCAAAATTTCTATTTAATTCGGGTTAGAAATATTAAATAGTCATCATTTGATCTTATGTTGTCCAGTATGGTAGTTAGTATCTGAAACTCTATGTGCAGTGGATGGTCTGATAAAATATAACCCAATAGGCTTGTTTCATTGGTCATTAGGAACACTGCAAACCACCATTCGATAAATGGGAATGTCTTCTGAATCAATGATGAAATGAAATGTATATGCATATATATGTCAAGAAGTTTCCTCTACATCCTTAAAATGGAATCCAAGAAAACTTGTAATATACCACTATATACACGCATAATGAACATTTTATGGCCAATGGCTTATGGTTTCTCTGGTGTTAGTACTGTGCATCATGTGACACAATATCCTCTAGAATAACTTTACTTCTTTCCAAGATGGTCGAACACAGATGCAAGATTGTTTACAAAGGGTGTCGAACCTCCTGCTGGAGCAGATGACCCAAACTCTGCCCATTTGGTGAGGTCTATACTTGGTAAGATTCCACTGCGACATGGTACCCTTGGATTGCTGAAAATAGAAAAAAGTAATGATATTGGTTTTATAAAAATGTACAAATTATCTATGTAAACAGTAGTGTCAAACAGTCGCCACGTTCGTTGCTAGCAGTGCATCCATTTTTGCTATTTAACCACCTTCAGATATGAAGCAATGCTATAAATGTGTGTTTTATGAGTTTAAGTAACAGGCGTGGATCAAAGTTGAACTGTTTTGTGGAGGGAATACTAAAGACTGTCATGAATATTTTTAGAAATGATGTAGAATTGTGTGTTGCCATGTTGGGTGTCCACTAAAGTGGAGCGAAAAATAACATTGTTTAATTTTTGAATGCTTGAACTCCAAATATTAGTTTTCGTAAATAATGAAATTTTAGCTCAATCTATCGATTTTCAGGGGTAGAAAAATAAACCGCTTTTCAAATTGGCAGACTCTTTCTTTTCGTTAAATTGAATTGTCAATTATGCAATGTCTGGATTACCTGTGCTCTGAAACTTTGTTTTGTTGCAAACAATGAAATGGTTGCTCCGTCACTGCTTTTTAGTGATGCTGCAAATGATAGAAAATGAACAACTTTTCACATTGGCAAACCCTTGTTTCCATATAATTGCATTAACTGGACATGTTCCTGGCTAACCGTTTTATCATATAAATTAACAATTTACAATGTTTAAATGCCTCGCTGCCTAAAAATTTCATTGTATTTAATATTTTGTTGATTTGATTTTTTACGGAAGTCCTTTAACATCTCAGGTCATCAGCGTCCCTTTTAACTCATGGCGTGAAACGGCCGACTAATTTTGCTCAGAAACTTCTTCTTTCAGACTTGAGGTTCTTTTTTGTGCAGTAAATCTACGACACGGAACCCATAGCTTTACTTCCCTTCCAAAGGAAGCCATACTTAGGATTTTTACGACTAAAAAGTCCATCGACCCTGGCCGGGATTGAATCTGCGATCTTGGGTTTAGGAGGCAAGTATGCTTACCACTAAATTGTTATTATTAACGAACCTAATTCAGCTCTTACTTAAATTTTGATTTATAAACGAACCCGATATTATTAACAAACCTTTCAAATATTACATGCATGATTTATATTAATGAACTTCTCTTAGGACATCTTTTGCAAATCCTGAACTAAGTACCAACTGGCTCAAATATATATATATTGCATTGAAGGATTTGAGTACAAAGCATATTTTTGAAATGTGCAAAAAAAAAAAAAAAAAAAAATTCAATCACAACAGGCACTAGAATTTAAGTCAAAATGATCCAAAGGAGCTGGTAGCACTTGCAAAGTTTATCATGTAAGTATATTATACTTCAGAATGTTTCAGTGTTAAAATAAAATGACAGTGCATAAGTGGATCAAGATTGTGTAAAATTATTACTATGTCTACGTATTTGCCAGTTTTAGGGAACGTGGTTGATAATGTAATACAACGGAGTGCTTATTTCATCCAAAAAGTACTTTACACTGGCCATGATTGAAAACAAAAGACTACACATTAGACAGTTGGCAATAAGCAGAATACTTGGAGCATATATAACAAAAACCAACAAAGATAATCAGATTATAAAATCAAAAATTCCTCCCATTAGCTGTTTACGATTAAGTGAACATTATAGACTAGCAAAGCATTTTAAGAACAATTCATCTTCTACTTCAGCATCTTAATCAGGTGGAAATTGAAGACGGAATCAGCGGGGTAAATATCGAAATTGCTATATCCCTGACATATACAAGCAACTGAAAGATATGTAAAAAGTGATCACCGAAGCTTCAGCGATGGTTTCGGTGAAGAACCAAAAGATGGTTTCATAAGAACAGATATAGAGTCGAAAGCAGCTAACTAACACACACACACACACACACACGCACAGGCACACAGGGTTAAAGCACACATCGGCAATGAAGGAAATGAAATACCAGACCGACTCGCTAAAGAAGCAGCGAAAATCAAGGACCTGCTAGTGGCTTATCAACTCATCCCAAAATGTGAAGTGAGGAATGAATTAAGAGAAGAAAGTCAGCAACTATGGGAAACAGATTGGCAAATGACAACTAACGGAGCGATTACAAAATCCTATTTTCCAACTGTACCTAAAAGGCTAAAAATCAACATCCTTCTAAGCCCCAATCTTACAGCGATCCTCTCAGGACACGGGAAATTTGGAGCCCATTTTCATCGCTTCAAAATAGCAGAGAACGCATCATGTGTAGTCAGGAGGGTATTCAAACGGTGGAACACATTTTGTGGGACTGCAAAATTTTGAAGAAAGAGCGAGAAATATTCCGGAAAGATGTAGCAAAAGTAACTAGGCGATGGCCAATAGACAATAGTGAACTTGTTCAAAATATAATAAGCAGTTTAAAACTTTTGTAAACAGTAGAAATGTTGACAGTTTTCAAATTAACACAAATTGACTAATAGGATAGGAAATGTGGTGACTGAGAATGATAATGTAAAAGCATTCACATATAACCAATTTAGGCAATCTTCAAATATGATTAGGTTAGAATAAGAATGAAACAATGTTCAAAAATAGTATTAAGGATAACATGTAACAATGAAATGATAGCAATGCATGTAGTATTGCTAATTATTATAGTAATGGAGCATGCAGTAAATAAAGAAGATATTTAAAAAAAAAAAAAACACACACACACACACACAAGGAATTTATTGTATGATGATATAAACTGAATTATTCTTTGAAAATTGTAATAGATGTTATAATGCGTGATTTTACAGAGTGTTTAATTACATAATTAATTAAAGTAAAATACATTTTTATCATACACTTGTGATAAAATTTCCTTTAAAGAAAAAACACGTAAATATATTTATATTCTGCAGCACCTCACAATTATAAACGAGAAATCTAATACTTATGTCACACGTTGAGGCTATCAGAAGGCATCTTTTTCCACCCCAGGAAATTTCAATGCGGAACATTTTTTTTATGGTGCCCAAGCTTTGACAAGGACAGAATATATCATGGGCATGTCACCCTGACACACCACTACAGTATGTAGAGTTGTTCCGTCTCTGCTGGAGGTGGATAGGCAATGGACAGTCAGAGGTAGAAATGCCCCACACAACAACGTATTTGAGTATCACAAAATTGCATCCCTTAGGAGTGGTAGATACTCGAACATCCTCTTTGTTCTAGATGTCAGACCCTGCGATTTTGATCTCTTTCTCAAACAATGCAACCACTCAGAGGAAAGAATTTCTGTATAACTGAAGCAATCTTTTAAGTACTAGGCTGCTTTGCTGACATCGAATAAGGCAGTGTTGTTACTGCTATTTAGAAGTATGGTAGAGACTAGTTTATAGATAGGTGGTTATGTTGAAGAATGTAATGTATCCTGGATAAATTGTTTCTCAGGTACAAATGTGTTGCCCTTATTTTTTAAAACACTGGAATGTGTAGAAAATATATTTTCATAACTACAATGTCTACAAGGGTTTCTTATTTCTTTTAATCCAATTAAGTTTAAATACAGGTACTATAGTGAATCTTATAGTTTTTGTTTTTATTTTTTGTCAGAGCTTTGATTTTTTCCTGTGACTATTACAGCCTCAACAGAGTAATGAAACCTGTTTCACTGATACCAAAGATAGTTGCCATTTCCAATCTCAGGATGAGATAAAGATCTAAGGAAAATTCTCCTGGGACTATGTTCTTACAATATTGTACGGTGATTAACTATTAGTCACAAAACAAAGTGAGACTTACTGTGAAATATTTAATGATTTTGTTTTAGAGCAAGGCTACATGAACTATCTATGTAAACATTAATTCAGTTAGATTATTTGAATTATGTATTTAGAGAAGGAAATCATCGAGGCCTTATACTGCATGTGCAGGCATTAGCTTGTAGATGGTTTCAGGAAGGCTTTGTTAGTGAGTGATTATACATTTGTTTGTTACTCGCTGCATTCATTGTGAGTAAATTCTGTGCTAATTGTTCTTGTTATCTGTTGTGCCACTACAGACATATACTCTTGAAAATGTTTTAGCATACAATACGTGTGTGCACACAAGAGGTAAGGCAATTCGCAAGTAAATATCCTGTTAATCATGTTCCAGACAGAGGGACTGTTAATTTGTTAAAAAGTTTTGAGAAACGCCATCTCATAGCAAGAAATTTGTGTGAATATAGCAAAGACTCTACAATTATATTGATAATAATCAATATTTTAGTTCTAAGTTTCAAGTAGTTTTTACTTCTTTGACCAGTCTATTTAGTTCTCATGGTTGAGAAGCTCTGTCACAGAGAGTGTTTAAGGCTTCAGGTTGTAAACTTAAAAGAAATTCTACTAAATTTTGGCTCTTTATTTCTACCAGTTGAATAATTCTCTTTTGATGGATGAAGGTTTCACAATAATAACAGAGACAATGGCAGAAATCCCAAAAAGAATATGCAGGTTGTTCTTTTCATCAATGATACAGACAAATATTGAAAATGAAATCCAATATTTTAACAGTTCATGGGAAAAACTACATTTTATCTTCACATATTTGAAAAAACAGAAAATGCATTGTGCCCCTGCAAAACAAACTTGGGTCACCTAATCTGTGAATTCAAAATATTAGAAAATCAATGTTGTGGGGGAATTGTTCACATTAACAGCAACATCATAGCAATGACAAACGTTTTTTAACTCATTTGATTTCAATAAGGTACAATAGTAATTGATTCCATATAACCATAATAAAAAAAGAAACCAACCTTTCAAAAAGTGTACAATTAAATAATCAGTGTTTATAAATATTTGGTAATTGTTAAAATAATAATTTGTTGAAGTAAATATCAATGAACATTTTATTTTAGATTAAGTAATTTGTAATTTCAGAGCAAAAATTAAATTTGACAATAGTACATTATATTCTATCAGATTAATCAAGGTACTAGAAATGAACTAGGCTAGTCATGAATGTTGGTGTTACAAAGATTATTATTTTCACAAAATTTTCTATCATAAAACTAAAAGATAACTGAAACATGTATTACCCTACATGTTCTCAATAAACAATATGAAGCAGAATTGTTGTACAAGGGCTTGCAAAATATCATCAAAATATTCCTGGTCAAATTCATGGGCAAAATCCAATGAACGGATTTGCATTAGACAATAGATAATCTTGTGCAAAGAATCATAAAAGCTAACAATTATATCTAGTACATTGTTGTAGGACTAAGTTAGTAAAGTTTAAATTATTTGCAATGATAATTCCAAAAAACTTAACCAAGCTTAAACCTATTAACTGGAAATAATGACACTAAAAACTTACAACCCTAAGTGGTGCAAAAAAAAAAAAATGTATAAAGGAGTTAGAAAATCAACTTGCATTTGGAAGAGTTCAAAAATTTGCTTAAGATTAGGTCAGCCAGGTAGAGAGTATGCAATGGAAAAAATAATTTATGATTTGAGAAACACAACTTAACTATAACAGATGATAGTCAGTTTACTTTGTTGTCTTTCTAACTAAGAATAGTTCTGTATCTAAATTGCTGCAGAACGGAAAAATGTGACATCAACTCTCTTAAAGAATATGACATTCAACTGTTGAAGCAAATGTTGCATTCATTTTCATAGAAAATTGTGAATATCTATCATTTAAACACATTATATGTAATCTACTGTTTAAAATTAAAATGTACAAGAAAGAGAAATTATGATGCTCATATGAAGTGTGGTGGTGTTGACATTTTGGAAGGGTGATTAATACAAACAGCTATTTGCTAAGCTTAAAATAAAATCTAAAATTAACACTTTATTGCTATTGTAATAAATTTCAACTTATTAAAATTATTTAATAATAAGATAACATTCTTAGTAACTATTGTAGAAATACTTACATTTCGTGATCAGGAAGAACCATTGGGTAAACTTGAATAGTGTCTATTAAATCTGTGTTGTCACAAATTACTCTTGACAGTTTTGCTTTTCTAATTTCTTGCAATTGCTCTGGAAATTAAATAAAAATGCATTATGTAAAACTAGAAATTCAGAAAAAAGAAGGTTTAGCAACTAATTTTGAATATAGAACTGTATAGGAAACTTTGTTCTAAATATAAATAGTGACTCAAATCACAAATGCTCCAAATATTAATGACTGCAAGAGTTAAGCCTTGGGTTCATGAAACTAAACCAAGTAGTGAAAAATGAAAAAAATAAAAAAAAAATTAAATAAAGGTCCATGAGCCTAAAGGCCAATAAGGATCTAAATTTAGGCATACATATATGCAATATATATGGTAAATTAGCTATAGATTATAAAAGTTAGCATTATGTAATATTTTTTATAAATTGTTTAACAGAGTTTCCATTAGTGAAATTATGAACTGCAGCAGCATTCTACTTTAATGTTTCATGTTGGTTTGGGGATAAATTTGTGTAATTTTCACACTGTATTCATTATGGAGTCTCAGAATATTTTTACATGTTTGAAGAACAGAATATATTTCTGAAATTATTTCATTGTTCTCACTTCAAGGATTAAAATATACTTTTCCAGCATCATTCATTACATTTTTTCAAGGTAAAAATTCACTTACTTTTCCATTTTTCACTAGGAATACTTCAAATAATTTCCATATTGCTGTGAATATTTTTTTTTTAATTTCTTTCTCATCTATTCACATTTCACCACCAGAGGTTTAACTACATACATGCCATTATAATCTCACACAACTTTATATTGTTTTGTTAAATATTTTACTGACACTTAGGCACTGAAGAGAACAAGCTATTCATAAAGTATCCATTGCACATTAAACATTTATATACTACATGCTGAAACATCTAAAATAAAAAATTGGATAGATTTTCTTAAATTTTTAGTACATGTAGAATTATATGTGGTAATACTTTGTTGAATTCTGTCATAGGATACATAGTTAATTTTTTAAAAGATCTTTGGAAGAAAAATTTGATAATGATTCAGTAAAGAAAAGGAGGGTTATTTTCAGGTAGTCTATTCTCAGAAACTATAGCCAATACAAATTGAAATTTCTTACATTTGTTTCTAAGATGTTCATTAAGGAATAGGTCAATTATGGTGGTATGTTTTAATATGTGGAAGAGAAAAAAAATGAAGTATTGAAAAGGTTATGCAAAAAGTAATAGCTAGTTTTCCGATAAATATGCTTCTTAATTGACTTATTTCTTATTTAGAATCTTAAAAATACCCACACAAAAATTCATTGCTATAATGACTAGTTTTTGAGAAAAGATTCCCTGTTTTTGCTTCATTATGTTGAAAATCTCTCTTCTTAAAATAATTTTAAGAAATTATCTATGCATCATATAACAAAAATATAACATTATAATAATGCTCATACTTTACTGTATGCTTTGTAAAAATTTTGAATAAATGCTTTTAAAAGTTTTTGAGGCATTTCAATATGTATTATGTAATGTGAAACAAAAAAAATACGAGTACCTTATCTCCTGAAATGGTGACCTAAAACTTTATTATCAATAAAGTTATTATTATGACTATTTTACAAATAATATAATTTAGTTTGTGTTTTCAGAGTGTGAAATTCAAAATGATATACATGACTCAATTTAATATGTTCCTTAATGAGAGAGAAACACTCTCTTGAAGGAAGATTACAAGATATATATATATTAACATATGGCATGGTGATGAAAGGAAAAAGATTTCATTATTCTGAATTTTGAGAGGTTTGATAGGAAATGCACGACAAAGCATTTGATGCATTTGTTGGAATATTGAAATTACCTACCACATTTTGCTTGACTGTTAAGGAACAAATGAATAGAGGTAAGTTAGATCAGAAGAATATTCAGAATAAAATAGTCGAGGTCATAAGGTGCGAAATAGTGAGCAGGAGGTCTGGAGTTTGATTCCTGCCAGGAAGTGCTCACTGACTGATGTTTTTTCCAGATTTCTCTTAGTCCTCATAAATGCCAATGCCGGGCAGGTACCATAAATTTAGGCCTGGAATGCTTCCTTTCTTAAAAAAATTCCTTTCCCAATTAATCATTTTGACACATATATACTGAATATCCAATGCCTGCGATATCCCAGCAGTAGAAGTGGTCATTAAACAGAACTCAAAAAAACAAAATATGTGAAAACTAGGTTCATTCTTGTCAAAGAGGATGAAATGGAAAAATATTTTCCATCAGCTAAGTATAAGTCATGACCTTGTAACGTTTATAATTGAGAATAGGTCAGTACCTTCTGATTCCAGAAAACATAGACACCACTTGACACATGTGCAATGTTGATAAATTTAATTTTGGTTATATTGATTTGTTAGTTTTTTGTTGTAAAATTCATATGGGTTGGAGTAAAACCAAGCATTACATTTGATAAGTCAATGAACTAAAAATATATGGTCATTAAACTGGTAGTTTTATCTCACTATGAATTAAAATTATATCAGAAATCTTGTTTCATTGTCCTTATATTCTTAAAATTATTTATGAAGTCTTTAAAATAATAATTTTTGGATTGTAAGGGTACATGCTGTATCTTTATCTTAAACCTTGAGCTATTTATTGATTTTTTAAATTTGGCTTAACTGTATGTTAATATATTTTGAATGATTTTGATATAAGTTATTTCTGTTGATTATGTTATACTATATTTTTTTCTATGTGCATCAAAGCTTGTTTGTTTTTACAATAATCTATGCTAATCTGTTAAGCTCAAAGCTTATAACATACTTGGAATTCTCCATGCATAATTTCCATGGTGTTTTATACAATAAAACAATAAATCAGGACTGATGATCTATTTCTTCTGTTCATTTCTTTTATTTCTCATTTTCTTTTTCTGTTTTCTCTGAGTATTTTAAACACTTTTAATTAAATCATATCCCCTATTTGATGGCCCTCTAATGTACCATGCAGAACATTTAGCCATATCTTTTATTCTAAGCTGTTTCTCTTTTCCACTGGCTAATCTCACCAATATGACCTTCCTTCTTGAAGCATTGAGTTCAGACTTCAAGAGACTGGCAATTTCTACTAACTTCAGCAAGGACCTCTAAATATATATCTTATTTCAGTATGGTGTTATGTCAGACTTATGGTTCCCTTCATCTTTACTATCTTTTCTCCAATTCAGTTTCACACTGTATTTTCTTTTGTGCAAAAAATAAGAACAAATTTCATGATGTGAATATTTCACAAGTAATATCACGAGAGGGTTCGAGATTACCGATGAGTAAATCTCTTAAGTGATATTTATTAGGACTATTTCACGAATAAAATAAGAATTTAACTATATTTCCTCTAAACTTGGCTTAAAATTGTAAACATTGTTTATTTACTCTTAACCTTTTCAAGCAATGTTGCGACAGAAGAATGTCGATTGTTATTAAATGCAATAGAAAAAAGCAAAATACGTGTTTAGGACAATTTCATGAATAGAATAAGAATAAACGTGGTATATATATATATATATATATATATATATATATATATATATATATATATATATATATTCGAAATTCGCGTACAGAATATTTACACTTCTTTAAAATGTTATACTGATGATTATCTATTTTAAGAACCCTCCATTTTGCATTATGATTGTCTATTATTCATGCTTTTGTTGCTATCAATAGCTCACCACCACCTCTAGCAAAAGTGGTAAGTGATGCGTGTTTAGAAATTATATAGTGAAGGTTTTTGTTGTTATCAATAGCTCAACACCGCCTCTAGCAAAAGTGGTCAGTGATGCGTGTTCAGGAATTATATAGTGAAGGTATGGAATTGGCTACACTGACCACGAGACAAATGCACGTCGCGTGTTAAAACGGATTTGTTATTTTTTTTCGACAATTTCACTCCGTAATCCGGCTATGATTGGCCAAAATTCAAAATTTTGTTTCGTTTCATCGTCGATTTTAAGATGACGTCACTCGAGTGAAATAGTCTTAATAACTTTTTTGGGTCAAGTTGAAGCATCTTATCTGGGGCATGTTTCACATGAAATTAGATAATTTAGATGACTGTTCAATAAAGAAGTATTATAATTTTTTTGACAACATACGTTCATTCACCCTCATAATAATGATATTTCTCAAAGTAGTTCCCGTTGTATAAAATGCACCTGCTCAGCGTTTCTGTCAAGTCTTCAGACATATGGAATAAACATTTTTGGTATGTCCTTCAGAATCGCCTCTGCAGCCTTCACCATTGGTTCTGATGATAGAACATGTCTCCCACGAAGTTGTTTCTCAGTTTGGGGAAAAGGAAAAAGTAACACGGATTAAACGTGGAATATAAGGACGGAGAGGGAATACCCCTCCCATTAATGTTTGTAAGATATTCAAACAACATTTGCGATGTGCGGTCGTGCATTATCATGGTGCGCATCCAACAATCTTTTATACGTGATATTGCCTTGCAGAGTTTTCAGGACATCTCTGTAGTGCAGTCGTGTATGAAGTTACTGCATGCTAGTAATCTATTGCTTTAGTATGGAAAAATGAGATTACTATAACTTTCCCAGCAGAAGCAACCACATGTTGGGTAAAGATGGAGGTTTCCACACAGAGCTTAGCTGTTGGCTGTCAAGGTCGAAATGATGTAGACAAATTTCATCAGTGGTGATTTAGTTACCAATGTGTGGTTGACACCCAGTACATTTTTCAGAATTTTTGGAAGTTTTCTTAATGTTATTCGACGATCCTCTCTCACAATGTCAGCAGCGATGTTAATGTTTTCTTCTGGAGAGCACAAAATAAAGCGACTGGTCCACCTTCCTCTGAAATCCATTGTCTCCCCTCTTTAAACATTTTAATCTATCTTCGAGCTCGGCTGTAGGGAAGAAAAAGTTCTTTATTGGTCTCAGATGGTCATTTGTTGAGACGAAAGCAGAATTTCAGAGCATTATATTATTCATCCCGTATCACATCCGTTTTGCTCTGGGCGGAACTTCCACACCTCTCATGTGAGGGAATCGGGAGAAACAATTGAACTAGTACTACGTCATATTATGCAGTAACAAAATATTCTGAAGTTAGTTTTTAGCGTGGGAAATTATACTTGTAAAAATGTATGATCATTCTGTGTACAAAAGTCTGCAATATATACAATAAGTGATGTGAATTACAGTAAAATGTTTAAATATTAAGATATTGGTTTAAGAATTTCAGAAAATTATTTGCTTACCTGGTGTGAAAGAAGATGGCTGATTTCCAAGTTCATACCAAAATCTATCTCCCCTTCTTGAATAACTGTACTGCGTAGCAATAATGCAGGCAAATGTAGGTCCTACCATACTGCCAGGCAGAGGTCTCTCAGAAACACCGCCAGACCATAAATCTACATCGGAAGGATGTCTTGTGGAAGAAAAGAAAAGGGAGATAAAAACAGTAACTTTATAAGTTGAAGCAAATAAAATAAGATGAACAATTACATTAATATACATGTAATTAATATAATTAGTCTTTGTAGTTTTCACTTTTCAAGTTTTAAGATTTGCTGGAAAAACATTCGTGGTTAGTAAGTCTGCAAGATTAACTGCAGAAATAAGGTCTTCTAGACCTTTGTTCTCTGTTTTATTGCTAAACTCATTTTGTGATATTATTGGAAACGGCAGATTGTGCCTTTTGAATATTCCTGGCCCGATATATTGTTAGGGAGATCTGTTAATGATTCTATGAATAATATTCAATAAACAAAGGACTGACTTTTTGCACAACATCTGTTCAGTACTTACTCATAAATTGAAGCATATCTTCTTATAGTCTCGTTAGACATAGAGCCAAATAATTCATCAAAGCTGTTAGCTCCAGGCAAGCCACAGAATTTCCTGAAAAGAAACATAAAATTGATAAAGCTACTTGGTGATACTGTACATATGGCATTTGAAATTTATATTATGTACCTTCATAAATTTAAGATATGAATAAAATCAAAACATTAAAAAGACATGTTTAATAATAAAGTTCACTCCTAGTGAACTGTTAACAATACAACACATCGCTCACAATTAGTCTTATTTAAAAGAAACACGAGAAAATAATAAGTAAAATTTATCCAGAATGACAAAAATAGTTTTGTTTACAATGGATGTCATGTGACATTGGAATGCTTGGAGACGCCTCTCCGAGAAAAGAACCCAGTTTTAGATATCAATAAATCCCGAATCATATCTCGTAATCAGTCAAGAAAAGATGACACCCTATATACACCACAGAAAGCCTAGAAGTGGCAAAAGGAAAGCTATGGAAGGAAGCTGAAGAGCTTGTAAACTACAGAAATATGAAGAAGCCGTGGTCAAATTCAGACAAATGTCAGGACACGACATTTTCCCACACCAGGTCTACAGATTGAGAATATATCCATTCAGTAACTACTCACTTTGTGGCGACCTTCACCGATACCATTTGCTACACTGTCCAAACCTGAACTCTGAGGCAAACAAAACTGTATTTGTAATCCTGACGTTTGATAAAATAAACTAAATAGTGACTGAAATGTTCAGGCCTTACCTGAATTCCATGTATCCAGGCAAACCAAATTCACGCCCTCTTTGCATGTTGAAGGAAGCAAGATCCATACCAAAGCGTGCGCCGGGTTTCTTAAACAAGTGGTTTGTAACCTAAAACATTAAATATTAGTTACAGCCAGGCATTTGATATATAAAGCATTTTGGGGAGACATATGCAAATTTGTATGTTAATACAATAACACATTTTTTAAGAACCTTTCAAAGATATATTCACCGATGACTCTATGAAAATCATATATTTTCTTTTAAATTTCATAGATCCAGATTTTCATGCTATCTACACAAAATTTATGACATATGTATACTATCTTTGAAAACATACCATGGTCTATAACTGCTCTCAAAATTTTATAAATAATTTATGAAAACGTTTTTAGTAAATTGGTTTGTTTTAACTAGCTAAATTTTAATGTAAACAATTTTTTCATTTTAGAAAATTTTCAAAAAGCATGTTCATATTAAACTTTTAAATAATTTAAATATTCTAATACAAATAAAACTGAAATGACAAAATAATTTCTGTTGATTGGTTAAATAGTTTCAGAGAAATGTTCAGAAAACCACTGAATAAATATTAATTTTAAATTCAGAGGTTTTTCATGTTAACTTTTTTCAAGATTCAGAAAATAAAACCTATCATGATTTGAAAAAAAAATGATTGAAAAAAGAAGTTTTACAGTAGTTTTAAATAAGTTAATTAAAGGGTACGACTTCAATAATATTTTATTATTTAACATTTTTAGAGAAAACTTAATTTTTACATGCTTCTGAAATGTTCTAATAACACTTTTCTCTTTTAGAAGTCTGGTTTTCCTTACCTCTTGGGTAACAGAGTCGTCCATAGCTTGAGCTACTTGGTTCATGAGGCCCATGAAATATTCATCCAAAACACCAGCTCGGTAAAGATCGTAAGGCTGACGAATTAGGTCGGAAAGACGTCTTGAGGCTGAATGTTGGCAATAAAAACATAAGAAATGTAAAGACAACATTGAAATCAAGAGTTGAATTTTCTTAGTAAAATGAAATACTACAATGTATCTATTGTAACAGTAGCGATGCTCACTTTTTTAAGTCGTGAATGCGCGCGCATACACACACGAATTCTTTTAGAGACAAAGATAGCTAACTGTATTACTGAACTGAGACTCTCCATGTGGAGTTTTGGGGAGTGCATGTTGTTTATTTTGAGCGTTCAGGAAAGTAAAACAATGTAGATATCATAATAATCACTATTCTGATTCGCGAGTGAATGTGCACAAGGGTTTATTGGGGAAGGAACCTAGTACATAGACTGGAAATGGTTCATGTATGGTTGTTTAAATACAAAGTATGGCAGATAAATTCAAGTATAAATATGTAAATGTAATTTAACAATCACAAAATATATAACTCATAGGAATATTATTAATCTCAAAATTCAAGATATATAATTTTCTTATGGATATAATTTCAAAATATGCATTTGAATCTTGTATTATTAATTTAAATTGCAAATTAATTATTTAATTTCACGTACATTATAGCTGATCCAAACAATTGTAAAAGAAATGTACTGTATTAAAAACGAGCATTTAACATACTAAATTCTCTTACAAACATTCTCCATAAGAATTTGTTAAGGAAACGCTCCAATATGGAACATAGTAAGACAAACCAGGCTAGAATCCTATACGGAATTACAATCAAAACTTTATTGCGACACAAAGAAAAGATAAATGTAAAGAAAGTTTCATATACATTAAATAATTAATTAGTTACTTCTTATATCACAGAAAAGGGCCAGACTACAAATTTACCAAATTACAAAGAAGAAATTTGTGGGTAGGCCTTGCTGGCGGTTCCTTGCGGTAAGAAAAGGAAGAATGATCTCGAAGATTTGAGTGGAAGGTATGGTTCCTAGAGGAGCAAAAATGCAGACAAACTGAAGAAATGTGCGCTTACATCCATCAGTTTGCAAGAAATTAACCAATTTATTTGACAATGTGAGTTTACATTGTTGTATATTGAACTTTTAGTTAAGCTCCGAATCTTTGCTTCGGATATAACACGCTATTTCGTAGCTTACATAAGAAGAGTGTGTAATAGTATTCGCGATATTTGTTGTACTTCTCTACAACTAGGTGATGAGTTAATATTTCCCTTACATGCGATACATTTGCGCTAGATTATTCTCTTTGAAGATGCTACACAAAAGATTAACAAAGAAAGTTTATGCATATCAAATTGTTTTCCTTGGAGATAGAGAAGGCCCTCAAAGATGTTTTATTTAGAGCTCCGAAATTTAAAGTATTTATATATAATTTAATCAATGGGCCAAACAATGTGCATTTGTGATCCATAATTATTTCAACAGCAGATAATTTCACTACAATAGCAAGTTATTGAACCCTGTGCTACCTGTTGACACTTGATATAAGCTGAAACGAAACCCATTTCAGGAAAACGAAAGATCATGTGTTTATCCCATTTAATGTCTTATTTACATTTTGAAACAAAATACTGTTTTCAGAAAAAAAAGCATCTAGATCGTCAAATAATGCAATATATCAAGTTGATTAGTGTCCAAAAGCAACAATGTGGATTTTGAATTTGGGATTTTAGTGGAACAATTGCAATAAAGCACAGTTACATATATTTTATATAATATTCATAAACATGTCTGAAAAATGTATTGGGAACAATTAAATTAGTATTCCATTGTTTGAGTAAAAATGCCCATGAGCTTACAAACAACGTTTCAATGCAGCAATTCACATTTTGGGAATGACGCCATTTTACTGTATTTTAAATATTTCAGTCACAGACTGTGTCAATTCTTGTAGACGCAGGAAAGGAGTTATCAATTGTAAAGGAAAGAATTTATTGTAGAAGACTTTATTTAAACAGAAGTATTAGAAAGTGCCCGAAATATAATATAGACCTAGTATATGAATGTAAATAAGAATTCTTTAATTAAATGACTCTATCGATATTGTTTCGTATAAATAACTGACGTGTAACTTAGCAAGGCAGAAAAAAATAACATTTCTTTGGAAAGTTATAACAATAAGCATGAACAAAAGCAGCAAAGAAAATTGTAATTTTATAACTTTGGAAATTTAAATCTCTTATAATATGGCTTGTAACATCCCTAGCTATCAAATAACATTACAAAATTCCAAGTTATCGCAGTGCGTTCTTGTCGCCGCCTGAGGCCGCTAGTGTTGCATTGTTCTTCAAGCGGGCAGATAGAATTCTCAACCCAGAACTGCACAATATCTTGATAATACCTACAATTTTCAAAAATACACCGGAAATTGCTGAATTTCTAGCTGTGTTTTCTCAAGTAAGGAGAAAGAGTATCAACTATTGGAGTATTGCAAGAAAGAGAGAGAGAGTTCCCATTAAAAGAAGTAGAAAACTGCCTCTGCTGCTTTATTGCAAATGCCTGTAGTTGCTTACAACTAAGCTTTGGTACTTGCACTGAATAGTTAAAATGGCAGTAAACAAACTAAAATGCATTACCTCAGAAAAGCACTAGCAATACTCAGCTGTAGACTTCAAATGATGGTAATGCTAACAAGTGGAAATGTGCATATGGCCTATACAGGGTGTTTTAAAACAACTGGCATTTTGGATTAAAGTTAAATAAGCACTTTTTCATAAAACAATCGGATGTGTAAGTATTGTATATTGCAAAGATTCTTTTTTTGACAATAGAGATTGTAAGCACATACTTAGGTTTGAGATAATTCAGAAATATTATTTTTTGGGGGATGTGAGAATTTGAAATTGCAAGCTCATTACTATGAGATTGAGACTGCAAGCAAAGAATATTTTATGAGCTTTAGATATTTCTATTGTTGATTTTTGAAAGAAACTATTGAACTTACCAATGAATTTATGTGCTTTACTCCATCGCTCAATAGCTGTAGGTAATAAGGAATGTCCAAATCTGAAGGCAGCTGCAGCAAAGGCGTCTATCACATTAGGGTTGACATTGGGGTCATAGCCATCCCAGTAACCCTAAAGAAAGAACATTAAGCATGAAGTAACACGCGCGCGCCAATTTACTGTTCACAAGGTGGAGAAATCTCCGTACCTCTTTGTCGACAGGATGAAGGAATCCTTTTAATTAAATTTTAATTAAATACACATAAATTCATTTGTTCTTTTGATAAATATTGATACTAGTCTAACGGATCTATATGTATACCATTACAACGGAAAGCCTTGTTCATGCTGTAACAATTTTAGAAAGAGCAAAGTACAGGGTGACCCCATCTTACTGCGCACACAATGTTCCATTAAATGTGCGATATGATATATGTATTTCTAATTGACATTGCGTGTTCACTACAGCATAAATATGTAAGGGTCGGGGCCTTGATGACCTTCCAGCCCATTTCGTGACGTGTGATGGATTTATTTTAAACTATTCTCTGTAATGAGGATGTGCTTTCTAGTGCATGCCAGTAATTTACAATACAAAGGTGCAGAAATCTTGCCTTCTTTTTTGCATTGTCCGTCGATAACGAGAAATTCTCATACTTTTTCGGGTGTCTGGTGTGAGCTCCGTAAATTCCCAGCTCTCAGAATACGAGGGTAGGCCTATACGTTTCCGGCCTCGCCGATAAGGATTATAGCCTTCACTGAATGGTGTTTAACGCGCGTTTTTACCTGAGGCACTACAGGCGGTGAGCACTGGTGATACATGAAATGAAATGATAAACTGTGAAAGGATTTTTTAAGGAAGGAAACGTTCCAGGCCTAGGTTTAGGGTACCACCCTGGCATTGGCCAATTATGTGGACTATGGAAAACCTGGAAAAAACCTCTGTCAGGGAGGACGGTCCTGCGGAATTCGAACCCCAGACATCCCGCTCACGAGTCTGCGCCTTAACGACTTCGGTCACCCGTGGCGGTTTATCGCCATCACAAAACCCTTTTTGTTGTCATACCTTTCCTGTTAAGTAAATAATTGCAGCTGTAATTTCCGCTCCGCTGTGTTCAGTTCAAATATAGTTGCATAAAGAAGGCTATGTGTAGAAGTTTTGATATGAACGAAATGGAATTTCGTGCTGTTATTAAGTTCTTCACAAAAGAAGGACTTACTCCAAATGAAATTATACAGCGATTGGACAATGTATATGGTGAAGCATTCCCTTCATATTCTACTGTAAAAAAATGGGCCAAATTTTTGGAATGGGTCGAGAAAGCATTGAAGACGAAGAGCATGCAGGTCGGCCCTTGGTGGCCGAGGTGCTCAGTCCTGAAAACATGGGAAGCTCTTGGGAAGGAGAATTTATGGAAGACCGGCGGCTCAAAGTTACAGAAATAGCAACAAGGTTGGGTCTTTCTAAAACTACAGTCCTTCGAATTATTCATGAACATTTAAACATGAGTAAGATTAGTGCAAGATGGGTGTTTACATATTTCCTCAGTCCAAAAGCAGCAACGAGTCAACTGTCGTCGGGCATATTTGGATCTCTACCGTGGCAACGAGAGATAAGTTCTGCAAACCATTCTTACAGGAGATGAAATTATGTTCCTCTACTATGATCCCTTGTCCAAAAGAGAATCAATGGAGTGGCGTAAACCGGGCGAAGCACCGCCTCTAAAGGCCAAGGTCCCTCAATTAACCAAGAAGATCATGGCCACAATCTTTTGGGACTGTGTAGGAATACTCTCATTGACTTCAAGGACAGGACCACCACAGGAAATGGGAGTACTAAGTTGGGCTGCTGCACAGACTACGTGCTTCCATCAAAGAGAAAAGGCGAGGAAAGCTGAGTGATGATATGTGCCTTCTTCATGACAGTGCGCCTGTGCACACAACTCTTGTTGCAAAGGAAGCTGTGAAGAAATTGTGGCTTCATGGAGATCGACCATGCACCCTACAGCCCATATCTGACTCCCATGGACTATTTCCTGTTCTCAAAACTCAAGAAGGACCTTCAAGGAAGGAAATTTAAGTGTAACGAAAAAGTGGTGGATGTTGTTTATGCCCATTTTGCAGACAGAGCTTCTGACTATTTTTCTGGGAGGGGGATTGAAATGTTAATTCAAAGATGTGAGAAGTGTATAGCAATAAAGGGTAACTATATTGAAAAGTGAAATATAGTTTTTGACTTTATCATACCCAGAAAATGGATAGGCCAGAAACTTATGGACCTACCCTCGTACCTTTGATATCACAGAGTGGGGATCGGTTATCAACATCCTGAACCGAGAGTCTTACACTAGCTATGTTAGCTTGCTCTAACAGGAAACAGGACCGGATGGCGGATAATGATTTACGAAATATCTCTGAAGCTCTTGTGAAGTACCTGACTGGTATTACATGGAAAGCAAGCCTCGTTGAAGCGTGCGGTGTAATTCTTAGGTTCTGTGATGTTGCTGCATTTGTAAACAGATTGAAGAGTTAATTATTGAAAAGTCAGTTTATCGTGATTGAGTATAACAGATAATTGGCTTCTTAAAGATGCGGACTGTTTGGAGCCACATTTTCAGGCAAGTACATCCTCTATGGCGCGACAGCCAGGTGACGTCCTGTGCCTCAGTCTTGCGACTCATTGATGAGAGGAGTATTGCAGCAGGCATGCTTTCGAGATCGAACAACGCCACCTTTCTATCAGATAGTCCTCCAGTTGTCCTCCTAAGGTCGGCGGTCTACCACAAGCAGGTACCGGAAATCGAACCCGGTATCTCTCCACTAACCACTAGACCAAGGACCAACTCTAAAATGTATCAATTGTTTACTTTTTTACAATCAAGTGTAGAAAAACTGCATTCATTTTTTCAATAAGTTTTAGAAATTTGAATGATTTTTTTTTGTAAATTTACTCTACATTTTTGGGTACTGAATTGCCGTGACTGCTAAAATATTGGCATTTTAATATAATTTTACATACTAATATAAATGTGCAATGTCATTAATTTTAGCTCCATTGGAATGCTTTAAAACCTTCTACTCTTTACATATATTTTCATTGTTATGTTACTTTAGCGTTAATTCTTCTTTAAACATTCTTTGTATAAGAAAAAGTGAAGTTTCGATTATTAATATATCTTTTTATGTAAAACTTTGAGATTTTAGTAAAATAAAAAGTTGCATTATTGTAATTTTACTATAACATTGTCTTAAACTAATTAATGACAGTGACCCCTTGAAAACGTGGCTTTTGCTTATTTTTGTGTTACAGAGATTTTAAATTAAAGATCTCATAATTCTTTATTGCTTGAGGAATCATACTAGCCGATAGTCCTAGAGCACTGGCTGGATTGCCATTTGTGCTGGACATAATCGGAGTTTTCGTTTCCTTCTTGGAATTCTCCCGTTTCCCCAGTTGCAATCCACAAAAATTGTTCACCTCCTTTTTCTCATTCAAAAAATTCTGGCTGACATCAAGGCACCCGGGCTTGAGGGGTCGGGAATTTGCTCTGGACTCACCGGGGTCTCTGACGGGCGATGTCAAAGCAGGCTGGTTGACGGTGAGCATATCACGATATCATAACACTTTAGAGCTCCTTCATCCCATGTCACTTTACATTAATGTTGGTACAACAGGCCCAACCCACCCCAGGTGTAAAACAGAACTCCAAATATGGCGAAATTAATGCAAAAAAGTTCCGCACATTTGTAGCGTAAATTGCTAATAAAAATTGTAACTTTATAAAGTAAGTAAATATTTAATGGAATATTCTAGTTTTATGATTCCTCTAATCCTGTTAGATAAAACTATCTGGACATATATAATAAAACGTAAATTGAGACCAAAGAAGGTGTCATTGTTTCCAAATAGTGGAAGATCTTGCTGACTTAAGCTGCCGCAGTGAAAATAAATTTCATCCATCCCTTCGCACGCGAAATTTTAAAACCTTAAAAGTAACTAATGTATGTCTAGACAGTTTTATCTGCATCACTTAGACTACTTGACCTCTTTTTGAGTTAAAAGTCCAAATTTCTCCATCACTTCCTTTCCTAGGATTATAGGCAGAAACTCGTTGTATGTTATATGTTGAATCTCTGCAACCACTATGCGTCTAGCTTCCTGTAAAACAAAATTGAGCAAAGCGTTAAAACACTAATAATTTCCGTTAGACTTTTTATGCTATTAGATATGTACAGAATGTATCCATAAATTTGTAACAAACTTTGATAAGGATTATCAATATGTTCAAATTTATTTATCCGGAAATGTTTCGTTTAGTGTCTAACTGGTCAAGTAAAATTGCAAAATATTAATACAAACTATTAAATTTATTACTTAAGGAAATAAAATCTCTAAAAAATTTACTGAAAATGTAAACATATATCTTTGAGACATCGTTTATAACCATTGACGTCGGGGATACACAGAGATCTGTTTTGATTTCGTCTATTCATCAAACATGGAAAGGGTGTAATAATACACTGGCAGGTACCTGTGATATGTTACAGTTTCTAGCTTATTGCGACGTATATATCAAATCAAAACTATTTATTTTATAGCAAAATGATATTAATGGAAATATCGTGGATTTTCGTGTATATTAACATAACTACGGATTAATAGCCCCAATGAAATTATCACAAATAATGTCACGAGAGGGTCTGAGACTACCGATAAATTCATAAACGTAGGGAGTGAACTTATCTGGAAAGTTCAGACCCTCGAGTGATATAGGACACTTTTAAGAGAATCAAACTACAATCCTAAAATATCAAAAATTTTTGTGCATCTTACACCAAAACATATATAGAAAAGTAAGCTAATTTTAAGCTAATGGGTTCATACCTCATTTATAGAGTTCATCTCTCTTTTCTAATGCCCAACAATTCAACCAAAATCCTCTTTTTATTAACACTATTAAGAGGTATTTTAATAAAATAAGAATTTAAATATTCTTCCTCTAAACTTGACTTACAAACTTGTAATAACTGTATGCTTTCACTTAACCTTTTTAAGCAATCTTGAGACTCGATTGTCAGTAATGCCAATAGAGAAGAGCCAAATACGGGTTTGGTACTATTTCATGAATAGAATAAGAATAAAAGTGATATATGTGTATATATATTTGAAATTCGCGCACAGAATATTAACATTGTATAAATTGTTATACTTATGAATATTTATTCTAGTCAGAAACCGTGAGACTGAAATGGACAAAAGTCGACTATTACAATCGCTACCGTTCGATTTTCTAATATCAACTGAGAGAGAGAGAGATAACATACAGTGTCTCTACTTTTCTTTGTTCTGTGGTTTGGAGTTCCTAATAAAATTAATTTGCACATTTGACGCATCACCAAAACGCTTTGAAGAACCTTCTATTTTGCGTTAGGATTTTCGATTGTCCATGCTTTTGCCGCTATCAATAGCTCTCCACCGCCTCTAGCAAAAGTGATCATTGATGCGGATTTGATACTTTTTTCGATAATTTCACTCGTAATCCGACTGTGATTGGCCAAAATTCAAAATTTTGTTTCGTTTCATTGATCCATTTTAAGATGACGTCACATCAGTGAAATAGTCAGCAAAATTATATGGATGTTTAAGTTAATAGCCTCAATTAAACTATCAGCAAAATTATACTGGATGTTTACGAACTACATAGCAATAATTTTAAATTATATAGGGGTGTTAGACAGGGAGATAGACATTCTATGGTCTTCCTGTTCAATTTCAAAGTAATGGCATTAACTTTCTAAAGTAGCAGAACGCCGCCACTGTGTAATAAACAACAACGAGCGGAAATGACTATTTGGCGCAGTGGATATGATTCTGGTGTCAAGCAAAAGTGGATTATTCTTATTATTTTTGAGTGTAGTTGATTTTCCTTTTTTTTGTGGAGGGGGTGCTTTTCCATCTAGTATGAATATCATCATAAAAGAATATACCTACAGGACCCAAACCTACGATCTTCGAAATCATTGTCTTTCACCTTGCAGTCAGTTGGATAGCCCTTTCTAGTCTACCCTGCATGTCGGTCCTGGTGGTGTAGTGGTAACCATGGCCTTCTAAACCCAAGTTTGCGGGTTCAAACCCGACCAGGATCGATGGATTAAAAATCCTAAGAATGGCTTCCTTTGGAACGGAAGAAAATCCGTGGGTCCCGTGTCGTACATTTACGGCACGATAAAGAACCTCAAGCCTAAAAGAAGAGGCTTCTGAGCAAAATCTGTCGGCCGTTTCACGCCCTAAATTGAATAAGACACTGATGACCTGAGATGTTAAAGAGCGTCCATAAATAAAAGAAATCATATCTACACTGCATGACACGATAAATCAGGCACGTATCTGTCTGTAGATTAGTGCGAGATTTTATTAAGTTTTACTAAATTTGAAAATGCTGTTGTGTAATTTCCTTGCTCATGAAACAGTTTTGAGGACTTAATCCAACATGTTACACCATTTCTCTTTAACACTGTTTTATCCGCTTTTAATTTCAAATACTTTATCACCATATTATTTTCTTCGTGGACTGTAGTTTCCCTCTCTCACGTTACCTGTCTAAAACTACTTTACAATATCATAAATAATTGCGGAGACACAGTATTATAGTTAATCTTGCTCGGGTAAATGAATGGACAGATGTTCAGAATAGAGCAGAAAAGCAGTGTCAAGCTCTAAACATGACGAAAAAGGTGGTTTTGATAGAATTTTAAACATTTTGCAAGACTAAAATTCTTTTCATAGTCTGAACTCTGCACGCGCAACGACCGAAATATTTATTTATCAAAAGGATAAAATAAATTTTGAAATATTCAGTTCGCAAATTGCAAAAGTGGAAGCAAATATTTCTTCCAAATATCCCTCAAATATGTAACGCAAACATTTAATACAACATAATGAATTAACAAAGAATCTTTAGAAAATAAAGGGTAAAGTCATTGCCTTAAGATAGTCTTTACAATTAACATTAAACTTCTTCTCTTTCAAGGTTTGGAAGTATATCTAAATTGAATTGGGAAACAGTTTTGCCATGTTTAGAAACCCTCTCAATGAGGTTTTGAAGACTTAAAAATCTTGAACAATCAGAAAGACAGTGTATGTTAAAGCACATCATTTCTAGATTATATAACGTTTCTGTGCTAAAACCTAATTCTCAGGAAACCGCACAAACTGCCGTTTCGTGATGTTTTAAGTGCAATGAAGACATATAAATGTCCAAGATAAATGGGTGATGGATTTGTAACTTATACACAAATGTGCAGTTGTCTAATATAATTTGCTGCTAAGATGCCTAGCGTCTTACCTGATAAAGTGTTTCATCATCCCAGTGTGGGTTAACCTGTGCCAGAGCAGTGGCAAGCCTGTTGTGTTCTCGAGCCATTAATGTGTGCATGCATGTCAAAACCAGCTGTTCATTCACTCTGATTTCACCTACAAAAATAAAGAATCATAATTATAGCCAGTCCTTGAGAATTGAAGCGTGTTGGAAAATGAACCCCAGTTATATTATTCTATTTATTTTTCATGAAATGTTACTTCTAAATAATAAAACTTGTGACATTTAAATTAACAATTCATTAAATAAAATAGAAATTGCTGACAGAACTTAAGTTTTAGGGAAAACAACTGCGAAATTATGGCAACAAATAGAGGAAAACTCTTTGTTCTGTATTTTATAATGTTTAAATTCTCTATTTGCTCAGTGGAGGGGTACCCCATTAGGAGGTTAGGTACACCTTGTCCGACATTTTGGGTGGAGAAATGTCCTGGTATAATAACCTAACGAGATACACTAAGACCTTGTGAGGTATGCATTCTCTTAGGAGAGTGGACACTTAAAGCACGTGTTTGTGGCGATTTGTACACAGTCTACTAGCAAAGATAAAATGGAAAATAATAAATCTAGTTATTCTATTTTACAAATACAGTTTATCCATGATTCATTTTTTCACAAATTCCTTAATATTGTTAGGATATTATTTCAAGAGAAATTTCCAGGTTTCAGTTCTGTATAGATTCATAACCATGTTAATAATTTTTTGTGAAATGGGAGGTATTTCAAATTAAGAAGGGAAATAGTGTTCACAAAAGAAACTCTAGATTATATGAATGCCTTCTGAAGAAGTTTCATAATAATCTCTTTGCAAACGGGAATTTCCTACACATGCGTACCAGGGGCTACAAACATACTCAAATTAAAACCCTATTAAAGAACTGTGGTACAAGAACTTAAAACTTTTTGGCCAGGAGTACGTCATGTGAATGGGGTTGAACTCCAGTGCATGACAAAGAAAATTCCTCTAACCTATGTTTGCGAAGAAGCTTGGCTCCACTTATACGGATATGTCAGTTCTCAATCTTCTTGCATAACACGAGTAGCACACTATTTCATGAGTGCAAATAAATTATATTGTAATAGCCTGTAACTCCGGTGTCGCAGCTTTGTTGCAGCCGGTCGGGGCCCATGAATTACCAGCCGCGCTCACCAATCATAGACAATAAACTCACCCAGCATTTTCATAGCAATATGTCATTTTTGTGCCATGTGGTAATGTAAATATCCATGTATAAGTGCATGTGACAATCTTTAAACAATTTAACATCAGAAGTAAGTACTTAGTGAGATTACCGGTACTTAAGGAGTATGCAAAAGGAGAACTCAGAATGCAATGAAATCTTATACAGTAAATGCTCCAAAAACTATTTTGGCAATAACAATGTTATTGCAATTATTTCAGCAGTGGGAATTCAATACGGAGGTATGAGGTAGTGTTTGTTAAGTAAAAAAGTGACTGTCTCAAACAATTTAGAGTGAAAAATCAGTTGGGGGAGGGAGATGTTTCTTGTGCAGTGCAAGCCAGCAGAAATTACTTAGAACAGCTCGAAAAATAATGAAAATGGAAAAATCCGTAGCCGAATGCCTATTTTATTCTTCTTCGCAATTTCAAAATAATTAAGGATAGTATAAATAGTTAAATTTCTTTAAGTTTAGTAAACATTTTATTATTAATCTTATAGTTGGGTAATTATAAAAACAATTGAACATGTACTTCACCCTTAAATGCATATGAAGAAAATAATATATTACTTACTTATAAACTTCTGTTCAACAAAATGTCTTAATACAATGCATAATATTACGAATTCAATGTCACATGTTAATAACGCGAGACGTCATATAGGAACTTAAATTTTCTTTGTAAATATAAATTTTCCTTAACATTTCAGAAGAACATCTTAAAAATTACCTACCAAATATCTGAATTTCATATATCCCTCCACTTAAAATATTTGTTTGTATTGACCGATTAGGATAGGATTAAATAAGATTTTCTACGGAGGAGGAATTTTACGCCGCGGCCGCTGAAGGGCCTATATGTCCCCGAGGACTTACCTCCGGGAGGGGTTGGGGATACACCAGATGGCCTGGATCCTGAGGAAGCGATGCATGGACGTGTGCGGGCTCCCTAATGTTTTCATAGATAAATTCTAAACTCCGACACACCCACGAGAACCATTTCCTGCTTCACCGAGATGTCATTCAAAATATTCCGATATTCCCCGAGGAGGCCTCCAGACAGAAACCATCAGACGCTAGAAAAGGAACCTTTCCTGAGCGCAAGACACCGCCACGCCTCACCTGACGTTTCTGACCCTGTAACTGATGCTATGGAATGAAAGGAAAGATAAATCCACCCCAGCATTTGCCTAAGTGATTTTTTCGTGGGAAACTACGAAAAAATTCAAGGTCAGGATGGTTGGTGTAAAGGAATAGACTCCGGGACCTCCTTAGTGCAAGTCTCTAGCGTTACCATCTAAGCCACCTTGCTCAGTGTTAAACGCATTAAAAAGTAATCTCTATTTGCCCTTCATATTTAAATGCTGATAAATGAACACACACGATATATGAATGTAATGCACAATGGAATAATTACTTCATTTTATTGTATTATTTGCATAGGGAGTTTCAGGGCAAGTGCTACAGAGAAGGGGATCATTTTATAGATCATAACTGAAATATTTATTTTGTTTCAAGAGGGAACAATGTGAAAATTTTTTAAGATTTTGAGCTTAAATTCTGAAATGTTATTGTGCAGAGTGTTAATGAACGACGCGCGATAATTTCAGAAATTGTAGTTTAGCGAGATGGAGAACCTATGGTTCAGGAAGAAAAATAAAGCTATTATATGATAATACATAAATGCTAATGTATCATATTTAAGGAAAAATGGGGTAAATGTTTCCTCAGAGTGTCTTCAAACAGTGCGAGCGAGGAAATCATGATTTTCAATTGCTTACCATCAGCGTTTTCAAGATTTAGTGCTATAAAACGTGTAAAATCTTGGATTAATCATATGATAGTACGACACTGAACAAGGGTTAATGTATTTATTAGGCTGGAAGTAGCAAACCATCTGACTGTGTAGTTTAACGGATAAGGTGATAAAGCAGTCATCCAGACTCTCGCACCATAACGCCGATCAGGTTTTAGTTGAAGAGACATTGTGTGCTATCATTTCCAATGGAAGCTCATTGACGTACTGATTCTTTAGAAACTTAATGGCATAACTTTGGAATATCAACAGGCAGACCACAGATTTCTTATCTCATCTAAAATTATACGGTGTAGATTCTTAACATTGTGTATAGAAGATATGAACATTACTGAAACAATAATTTAAAGAATGACACATATTAAAGTACACGAAAAATATCGTGCCTGTAAAGTTGTTTATGAAGCATGAAACAGAAAAAATTATTCAGAGCTTGGCAGTGAAAGCATTGATGTATAAGCCAAACAAAAACTTTTTACCTAAAATGTTAAAGTTTTTGTTATGCTCCACACAAATACAGAATGATTAATAATTACTTGTCACAATATAATAGCCTGTTACTTACTAATGAAAGGAAGGTCAGACGCTTCCGAAATATCAAATGAAAGATACAGGTGGTCTGCTTATAAATATATACAGATGCACGAAAAATACCGTTCGATAAGAACACTGTAGGGTAGAAGATATTATATCGGTTAAGTTAAGGTAGAAAGCAACATTTCGCGAGTCATGATATCTTAAAGAATATGTGGGGGACATATATCAATGAAATTAACGAAAGAGGCTTAATAATTGTTTTATTTACAAATGTTACACATTTTATGTTGCATACTGTATGATTAAGTACGGCAACGAACAATTGGGATTTATTGGGTCGGTCCTGGTGGTAACCATACTTGCCTGTTAGATTCAAGGTCCGTGGATTCAAACTGGACAAGTTGATGGATTTTTAGGGCGTAAAAATCTTAAGTATGGTTTCCTTCAGAAGGGAAGTAAAGCCGTGGGTAGCTTGTCGTAGGTTTATGGCATTAACCTCAAGCTTAAAATAAGAGGTACCTGAGCAAAGGTTCACGCCCTGAAATGGGACACTAATGGCCATAGATGTTAAAAAAGCTTCCCGAAATAAACCAAAATTAGACTTTGTTGACTTGAAAAAGCATCCTAGATGGTTTTGTTCTTCTGATGACACGATGGAGCAGGTCAGAAGTTGTACATAGTTGTACTTTAAGTGAGAATTTCTGAACCAACTGTTTGGAGAATTTGCAGCGGTATTACATAAAGCTCTATTATAACTGTAGGACAGGTAACGCAGTAAAAGTTACTAAAGACCAGTGATCTTTAGTAATAGGGCAAAGTTCAACGTATGCAGTCAGTTAAACTGCCATAAAGTCCGTATATGGGGAACACAAAACTCTCACGAACTGTAGAACTGTTGCGCGACTCATTCAAATTCAATGATTCAAGCGAGACTGGCGTTTCTGCATACGCCGGCTTGACGAAGACAGCCAAGACGGTGCCCTGTCACATCCGTGAATGTTGGATACGGTTCACAAGCTGTGGTGATCAGGTCTTACTTCCCCAAGATCTGACTCCTGCAGGTGGCGGGTGCTTTCGTCCCCATACTTCCTGCTATTGCAATATCGCATCACCAAGGACAGGATTACCTTCTATGATAAAAAAGGGTTATCGCCTGGATGTCTGCCTCATCACGCAAATAATTATGTAGAGTAACCATGGGAAGGAACATGGGGAATTTTTTCTTTTATTGTATAGATCGAACTTTTTGTTCGTTTGTTAGGTTGTAAACTGTTAACAGCTCTGATATGATAAAACCTTGCTTACATCTACTTTTTTATGTGAAGATAGATGTAATATTGCAATTTTTGGGGCGAAGGAGAATACTTCGGTACTTTTACCGCCAGTGTGGCCGAAGTCGTCAAGGCGCGGACTCGTGAGCGGAAGGTCTGGGGTTCGAATCCCACCAGGACCGTGCTCCCTAGCTGAGGCTTTTTCCAGGTTTTCCTCAGTCCTCATAAATGGCAAATGCCAGGGAGGTACCCTAAATTTAGGCTTGGAACGTTTCCATCCTTAAATATAAATCCTTTTCCAATATATCATTTCATCTCATGTATCATCAGTATCCATCGCCTGTGGTGCCTCTGTATTCATTCATTCGGTACTTCAGCCTTACTCATGGCTGGCCGTTTGTGTCTACGTCGCAATGAAAGCACCTCTGAGAGAGAGGGATGAGATAAGGAGACTGCGGGTGGCCAGAATCCACGAGCGGTGGTGAGCGGATGTAAACTGTGTCACGAACATTTTCAAGGTAGAACACCCCAAAGCTGGTGAAGCACCCCCTAAGGAGTTTGATTAGCCCCCCAGAAGATTCGCTTCCATATCAGATGCCGGGGCAGTGTCAGCCCACCTCGTTCTGGCACTTTTGACCCTGTAACAGAACCAACGGAATAAAATGATAAGACATGGCAGATCGTAATATTTATGGAGGTAAAGATCCATTCTGGCATTCGCCTAAGTGACCATGATAAAGCACGAAAAAACCCAAGGTCAGAATGATCCGGCTCCAAGGAATTTAAATAGCCCACTTCCTGATTACGTTGCCGCCTGGGCTACCCGGTTCGGTTTGTTGTAAACTTACATTAAGCATACCCACTTTGCTATAGAACTATTTAATTATGTCTGCACGCTAACCGGCAGTGTCTTTATTTCGGATGTGAAGCGTGTCCTGTGAATGTAACAAGTAATGTTTTCTTTCTAATGGAACTTTGAAGGCTATTATGTCTGTGCTACATTTTGAAGATTTTTTAGTAGTGTTTAACGCCCGGTTTTACTACTAAGGCACCACAGGCAGTGGGCACTGATGATACACGAGATGAAATGATATATTGGGAAAGGAGTATTTTTAAGGAAGGAATCGTTCCAGACCTAAGTTTAGGGTACCTCCCCGGTATTTGTCATTTATGAGGACTGAGGAAAACCTGGAAAAAACCCCAGTCAGGGAGGACGGTCCTGGTGGAATTCGAGGCCCAGAACTCCTGCTCACGAGTCCGCGCCTTAACGACCTCGGCCACCCGTGGCGGTTTTTTTGAAGATAAAAGAAGATATTTCTACTCCTGTTTATGTTTAATAGTATATTAAATTTGTTATAAATGTTACCCACTAAAGGGGAAATGCATAACATAAAGGCACTCTTATAGTTTGTACGCATTACTAACCAGTATATTTATATAGACGTAGCCCTCGTTTCGGCGAATCGCTGGGAAATGGAAGGCTCTACTAGAACTCGCAGGCAGCGTTTTCACTACAGATTTTTAAGATTTGCGCTTGAGTAGTGGCTGCTGCATGGGGGCAAGCGGGATTCGGGCTATACTTTCTTCAAAAAGGTGGCAGTAAGGCCTTGAGACGGGCATGATCTCATTAACATCTTCAGTGATCTAAATGCCAAGTACACAAATTGATAGCATCGCTAGAATCCGAGAGAAATCATCTGTGGATACCATGCCAATATTCTGGCGGACGATGCTACGAGAAAGTGTCCATCTGCAGCCAAGTTTCACTTTTATGTCATGAAGATGTTGTGCACTCTGTTTACGCGAGTCGCTGGCTTGCAACATAATTCATGGAAACGAGAGTTACTGTTCAAGAAGATGTGTGAACCTGATGTGATCATTCCAGTTTCCGGCTTTCTTTTCGCGCACATTTCTCAGAGAAAGGAAGTTTCCTACAGAGCTTGCAACCTCCTTATTTATGAGCATGCAGAAGTGGGACTTTGGAGAAGATAATTGCTGTTTCTAAAAGAAACTTGTTTATTAAATTTACACTTTCTGCCTTCCAACAAAATATTTATGAACTGATCAACAGCATAATCTGGGGAAGAACTTGGAGAGCAATATTTGTTTCCATCGCGTTCTCTGTTTTTGTAACATTTAATGATCAGAACACTAGAGCTGTTAGATCTTGAAGAGGTGTTAAGAACCCCCATCTTGTGCTAATGGAATCTACGACAAATTTCACCCTCTACTTGCCACTATTGGAATCTAATGCATATTTTAATACAGGGGGTTTCTACTTTTTATTTCAAAGAAGTTAGAGGCGTACATGTTTCCATGTCAAGGGAAAAATAATCTGAATTTAATTAACATTTTTTTTTAAATCTCTGTGTTAGAGTAAGTGCAAAAACACTGAGCGCCACGCAAGTCCTAAGCCATTTTCCGCTCTTTCATTCCGCCTCATTTCGTTCTGCCATTCGGTTCTCGACAGCGACACCAGCACTGAGGGATATGCTTGCAGTCTTGTCCCTGGGATGATGGGATTAACTGCGTGCTTAGTGAAAGGAACTTTTTGTTTGCGTGTATGGGGCTAACCTGATTCATTATTAAAAATACTGACTCTCGTTTCCTGAGCCGAGTTTTTTTTTTCTCTCACTAACGTTAAGAGCATGTATTATTTAATTTGGAAGAACCTGTTCTGTAATGTTGATCTAATATATGGGTTCTTTTTGTTTTGGGTGGGGAATTACGTTTTACTTCGGCGTATTTGTTGTCTAGCAGCCGTCCTTTATGAGAGAAATATTTTAATCTCTTTTTTTTATGTAATTCCTGGTGTTTGTATAAGTTTTAAATGTTACTGCCAGTTGATTTTAAGATATTTAACTATTGTTCTGCTGGTGCGCTGTAGTGCTTTCAGCGTTGTTAATGATGATGATAATAAATAAATGTGATTACATGCCGTTACTTATTTACCGTAATTTTTAAAGGCATTCTTCCATCTCCTTAAATGTATTATGCAAGGCCTCCAGGATTATGGGATACCTCTTAGTTCTGCCGTTCAGTACTTTTATAAGTTACTCAGTTTAACATTCAGGGACAGCAATAAGGAAAGATGTACAACCGAAATGGATGTGATCCTAACTTTATAAATAAGATTTTGCATTATATCCACCAATAGTTGATATATATATGCTTAATATAGGCATAGTTTTAAGATTTTTCACAAAATCACACCATACGAAAAACAAAATAATTAAATATATGATCACAAAGCTCCCCAAACCTCAATATATAAAAAAAGTATTTTTTTTTTGATCTCGCTTTAGGCAGCAGGGTGGTCTTAGAGTTCGGTTATCGACGAATATATGCACACATACGAGTTATACATTGTAGCATTAGCGACTGCCTTCGTGGTCTTCTGGTCAGCGTGAATGCCTGCATATCCAGAGTTCCTTGGTTGGAATCCCGTAAGAATAAATATCCAGATAATTATATATATGCGTGTGTGTGTAATTTGGACAGCGAGCTCATTTCATCAAACATTCATTCATCGTCTATTTAGACCTTCGTTGTTACGAAGGATGTTGAGTTGTAACAAACAAATCGCATTCGTGGGTGAACGGACAGGACTAAATTATCAAAATAACTTTGAATTTTAAAATTGCGACGTGCAAAAACTGCGTTCCATTCCAAGAAGGTGCTGATAATGTTCACCATTTGCTGATGTAGCGTCTAAACAAATTGATTCATACTTGTGTTTTTACTTCGGGAATTTTGTCTGCGTTGTTCTGCCGTTCATCTAGCGTTCGCTAGCTTCATTTATCAGTTTCAGTAAATTTGCAGCCTGTTGTTTCTTATAAAACTTACAACAAATAATTCATTTTTACTTATCTCTTTAGTCATAACTCCAAAACAATACACCTACTAGTAATGAACAATTTGTCTTGGAAAGCGAGGCCCAAATAAATTAATAACACCGTATATTTTCGTTGTATCTAAGATCTTAATTTTATACTGACTATGTTTAGTAAACATTGGTTGTACATATTTCCTATACTGCCCCAATAATATTCCAGTAGTACCCTGGAAGCTTTTGTTTCTGAAGGTTTTACGAGGTTTCACTCTAACATATAATGTCGTGGCTTAGTTAATTAGAAAACTGGGAACCTGATGGTAGTACATGCAGTACCGTAGAAATAAGTTAAGGAAATTTTATGAAGGACCATAGTATGACTTTCTGGAGAGAAAGAATTGAGTTATAATTACTTATGACTCGTGCATTCTGCTCTATTATAGTACATTAAACTTACAATTTACATAATTTAATCTTAGTGTATATAAAGCGAGTCTCTGATATGTTTTTCTCTCGCTTTTTATTGAAAAATAAAAATCGGTAACTGGAAAATACGACAGAGAGTCCTTTTTGATGTTAATTTTCTCTCTGGATGAATCTTAATTATGATGGGATATCTTTTGCGTATTATTGCAGGTATAGGCTACAAATTTCACTTTAACGACTGCTAACGTTCTTTAAAATGACATTCAATGAGTTAAGGTACATAATACCTACCAATTTGAATAAAATTATTGACATCAAACTGTTTCTTCGTTAATGTTTAATTAATTAGTTTCTAATGCCTTTCTAGTCTATTCCAGTCTTATGCTGTTACAGTAATCATTTAACATTTATTTTTATTTTTATCTTTGCTTTCTTCTATCAATAATATCAGAATGTACATTTTTGAGTCCATTCAAACGAATTGACAAAATATCCCATATTTTTATGACTATTAATACCAAGTAAAATATGTGAAGTCATCATTCATTCTTTTCGTTCAACATCAAACGTTTTTAATATTTTACCATGATTTCAATGTCGCCTTGCCCTAAAAAGAATAAACAGTATCCAATGCCCATAAAGTTTATTGCAATAGATTCAAAGATAAAAATGTACTTTGAAATTATACACCTGTTAGTAAAAATACGATTTTAGAACGTACCTCCCTCAAAGCAGTACATTGATCTGTTGGGTCTCGTGCAACCTTCATCAGGGATGTCCAGCTTCAGGGGCAGCAAATCCTTCAGGCCATACTCAGCAAAAACTGGGTTCATTCTCATCAATCCGCCATATCCAGCTCGCAAGTGCCTGAATAGATTGCATTTATAATACATAAATAAACACACAGGAATCGAAATTAACACTTTATATCAAATGAGGTATACTCGAGCAAGGGGTATGAACCATAGCCCGGTTTAGTGTTTGGAAACTTCGATGCTTAAACAAGTGCATCTATAAAACTAGAGGCTTAACAATAAAATATATTCATAGTGGAAGAAAGGAAAATAGTTAATATAATTATTTTACTTGATGAAACTATTCATGAAACATTTTTAACTTTTGAAAAAATACAGTGAAAAATATTTTTGTACTTGCTTGAGTGCATTGCGTTGATTATAAAGATGGACTGGATAGTAGGCAGTTTCATAATGCCTAATTGTGCGGTGAAACGGCACCAGCAAAGCAAGCACATGGACATATTTCAGTAATTTTGAAAAATAGAATTCATCAATACCTCCAAATCATTAATACAAGCTTTTGAGAACTCCTTTTGAGAATTTCTGTGATTCATATTTTGTAAGTTAAAACATGCCGAAACACGATTTAATAATCATTGTTAAAAACACAATCATTTGAAGGGATCAATAGTGTTTTCAGTTTTATGATATTTTTGGAGGTTTGCAAAATGCTCACCTGTTGCTGTGAAGAACTTTGAAGACAAAATGTAGGTTAGAACAATTCTGAGTAGTATTTTAACAAGCTAAGTGAAAACAAAGCAAGTTTGTACAGAGAGATAATTTGAGCGCGGCATCTTGCTGGATAAGTGTAGCTGCCGCAATCGGAAAGAAGGAGATAGACTCGCCGTATGTACAGTTAGTACTTTAATTTTAATATTCATATTTTTACCGAAAGCATAAAACAATATTATATTTTAACTTTAAAATATTAAGCACTAATATCAAAATGATGCCGCTATATTGCCGACATCTTCGTAGGAAATTCCTTTATTTCACATAACTTTTTCTGTAAGAACACTGTTGGGAAATCTTGTCTCTCGTAACTTTTTAACAAGCTGGCAAACAGTCAAACAGTCTCTCTACCTGGAACACGATTGCCAGGATATTTTCTTGCCAATTATTCTATCACTTCTCTGCAAGAAGTCGTTATCACATGTGTATCGTATATAAAGTCCCGTTATTCACTGAGTCGGTCCTGGCGGTGTAGCGGTAACCAGACTTGCCTCCCAAACCCAAGATCAGGGGTTCGATCCCGGCCAGATCCGATGGATTTTTTAGAAGTAAAAATCCTAAGTATGGCTTCCTTCGGAAGGGAAGTAAAGCCCTGGGTCCTGTGTTGTACATTTATGGCACGTTAAAGAACCTCAAGCCTGAAAAAAGAGCCTCTGAGCAAAATTTATCGGCCGTTTCACGCCCTGAGTTGAATGGGACGCTGATGACTTGAGATGTTAAAGAGCGTCCGTATATAAAACAGACAAATAAAAAAGCTGTTCTTCACCATTGTATTTATGTAGTGGAATAACAATGAAAGCATGGAGTAACATACAATCATTTGCTGACAAAGTGATCCGCAAACTAACTACGACCTTAGTAACTTGATTTTCGCTATGGGTAGCAGCATTCTGCTGGCCCGTAACGCAAATAACTTCACTGTGTAAACGCAATTCCCGCAAAGCGTCCATGACAATCGCATATAAGAACGCTCTCTCATGTGCCAGGCATGCCGGCGAATAGACACGCAATTGCCCATAGTTGCGTTTTCTTAAGCATAGAGGCTTGGTACTCAGATATGTTTTTCGATTCTTAGCGTATGTGTATTCATAATTCACTACGTTCCAGAAGTGGACGTTCTTGACGGAGTTAAAATTCTTGTACGTAATTTTTTTAAAATTAAATTTAAATGGGTACTAGAGTAGAAAATGAAATACTTATAACTTTTAAGTGCGAGTAAGAGAGATCAACATTTATTATTAAAGCTAAGGTTATGTCAAAATGCATTTTTATTGTCATCCTTAGAAAATACCTAAATGTGCAGAAAGTACCTCTGTGCAATGGTCAGTAAGTTTGCATTTAAATTAAATTTTAGTTACCAGTACTTGTGTATAATGCCATTTTACTGTCTGAATTACATATTTTAAGTGCCGTTTTGCCTGTCTTTTTATACGTTTTAATGGGTAAATATCTGGTACGCATTTATAACAAAAATATGTGATTAAAGAGTAGAGAATTTATAGATTACATTTTGCCTTATTTATTTTACTTTTTTCACATTTTTGGGATTAAAAACAAAACTGTCCAATAACATGTCTATTAATAAATGCGATTACTATTATAGAAAGTGTATTGAAGTTTCAATTAATTACAGCATTAAAGTATTTTGATGTTTATCAGTCAATTCAATTTGCGTGTAGATTTCTATGTGATTTAACATATTTCCTGCATTAGTTATGATTTTCACTTGCTTATTTAGCTTCTGGAAAGCGAAATGAAACGCTTGTTTTGATGTGCAATGTCAATTCAGTTTATATGCAGTAATACAAGTCAATGGTACATTTTTCTTTATATTATACATGACTTCTGGGTATTGATATGGGACAAATGTAGGTATATTTAAACATTTATTATGCTGGGACCAGGCATAATACGAGAGGTGAATGAAAAGTAATTCCCTTACGAACATAACGTGTTATTAATGGTAAATTTTATTAAATGAAACGCAGAAATAATCCCTAGACTGTATTCTATAATTAACTATACTTATTGCTCAACATAACTACCTCATAACTGCATTCACCTCTGTCAACGATGAACACGTTCCGTGAAGCAGTAACGAAGTTTCCGGAACCATTGCTGACAACGCCCTCCATTTCTTCGGTAGGTGCATAGTGATTGGTGTTCACGAAGTCGTTCTTTATGTTTCGAAAAAAAAGATAAAAATCTGCGGACTTCAAGTCTGGGCTGTAAGAATCAAGTGTTGCCGTTTCTGCTGTAATAGCGCATGAAGTGTGCGGTTTGGCATTATCGTGTTGAAGAAGAACATTTCCGTTTCCTCTTTGAGCTCATAACGCTGTTTTACAGTTCATGTTAAGTTAATTATTTCAGGAAACCTACGCGAATAAACCATTTCAAAAATTGTTGCCATGGGTCGTGAGATTTTATGTTGAATTTCCTTGGATTGAAATTGTCTCCTGTCAAAATTCTCTAAATAAAAGCAGGACTTCATTCTCATAGCTCCGTACTCCGTGACGATATTGAATAATTATTACAGTTAATTAAATGGCATATTGTAAAGATTATTTATAAAAATACGCCTATGCTTGTGGAGCATCACTTTTCTTTTAAACCTCGCACAACTGACAGCGGCCGTGGAGCTGCAGTACTTGCATCATCCGTTTTTCCATATATGGGGCAACCGGACACCAAGAAATCTTGCAAATTAGTATTGCCTTCAATAAACACACACACCTATATATATATATATATATATATATATATATATATATAGAGAGAGAGAGAGAGAGAGAGAGAGAGAGAGAGTTAAAAGGTGAATGGTTATATAAAAGTCGTTTTTCTGTTATCTTTTTTTTAATGCGATAAACTTATGGTATATTTGTGAAAATCAACAATTTCGAACACATAGATAATCCCGAAAGGACTAACGCCAGAGATTTAAAATATGTTACTATTCTAGGTGATAGCACACATAATGTAACTGTATATGTGCCATAATCAATACAAAATATGAACAGCAACACAAATTAATTAATATATGATAAACTTCTGCTTTCTTCTTTTATTATCTTTCTGAGAAAAATGTATGTATAATATTTTGGTCTTCCATTAACAAAAACTCCCATAATATCATGTCGTTAAGTTATATTTAAAACACCTAGATCTTGCTAGTTACGTCCACATATGGTGGTGAGAGGTGCAGCGAGAAGTCAACTGTACTACCTTAACTTGAGAATACACTTCTTTATAAATCAACAGTCAGCCATATTCAAATTAGTGACTAATAAAGATATCAACGCTGATCACCCAAATCATACTCTACATTTAAAAAATTAAAAATTTGGGGTTGTACAAAGCGATGAATATGTTTTATTAGAGAAAAGTGTCCACTCCTTTTAAATATATGTACAAATCTTTAGGGTAATATGAAAAATGTTGAAAGAAAGCATTGAAATTTTGTACAGCTTTTCGTGTCTAATTAATGATTAGAAATTATTTAGGTTATATTTAGGCTATATAAATTACCTTGCAAATTTCTCTGATACTCCATATACAGTATTGCCATCCAAAACTCCGGTAAGGGTGTTGAATTGTGATCTTGAACCTGTAATATAACGGAAAGCTTGAGTTAGCATCAGCAGGTAATAAATGTTTTTTTTTTTTTTTTTTACCAATGTTTCACTCTTGATGAGCTGTTTAAGACACAATCTTTTTATTTCTAATCTAATATAAATATGGGGAAATGGTAACAAAGTCATTTACACTCTTCAGAGCCCTAGCAAAATGTATAAATGAACGTACAAACGAACCTTTTATAATTACATTGATTGAAATTTAAAAGAAAAGAAGTGTTCAATAATATATATTAAACTGATAATCATTTTAGTGTGCGTTAACAGATTGTGCGAATACAGAAATAAACCAATAAAAATAAAGAAGTATTTAAAAATAAAACTAGTATTAACATTTGACTTGTAGTTTAAAATAATTTCTAGGCAGTCAATATGCAAAAGTGTTACTAATGAATACCATTTTACAATTAATTTTATCAAGTCTATAGCAATTTTTTTTATTTTATCTTGCAATTGAAATATGTGCAGATGAGCGTTGTCTTTAGACCTTAATTTGCATAAAAATCGCTCAAATTTTCACTGAATATGATGTGTTAACAAATGTTAAAATAATGTATATATATATTGGTTTGTTTATACAAAAAGAGCACACATTTCATCAACAAATAAACTGGCATATTTTTCATATTAATTATACGAGGGGTGTTAAACTGCAACCAGCTCGGTCCTCGTTGCTCTCTCAGCTGCGCGTACCTTCAGCAGTGGTAGGAATATGAAAAGAGGCAACTATATAGATCATCATACTGCAAATAGGAGATGCAGCTGCATTTTGTCCTTTGGTTGTGCAGGTGCTGAGTGTTTATGCGGCGATTCCGAATTCATCAAAAGTGGATAAACTTGCTATGATTCAAATTTTGACAGCAAAGGGACTGTCAACCAAGTGAAATTCATCGTGGCATCGTATATAATGTAATTAATGTGTATCAAAAATAACAGTGAAGGACTGAACACACACGTTTGGATCAAAACGAGGCCAAATGGCGAAGAAAAATTGTTGTATCGAAAAATCTGTTCCCAGTCAGTTTGGGTCTGAAACACCTGGGCTGGTAAGTGGAAAACGGTGACGGCTTCCTCCTGCGTATAGTGGCCCTACAGCCCTGACCTATCAATTGGCGACATTCATTTGTTTTGACCTCTCGAGAAATTTCTGAAGGGCAAATGTTTCCACAACGATGAAGAAGTGGCGGCTGCGGTGCGGAACTGTTTCACGCAGTAACCACGAATCTTCTTTCCGACGCTGGTGAAGCAGTAGGATGCATGTCTGAATACCCAGGATGATTGTCTCTAAACTTTATTCCTTAAGTATTGCTCATTCTGATTAGAGGTAGGTCATGTATTTGTTTCAGTTGATCACGCCTCGTAGATTGATAAAAAAAATAAAACGTCCAAAAAAAGAATTGAAGATAATCATCCAGAATGGAAATATTTTGAAAGTATCTAGTTTGCCTTTTCTGACTATGAACTGATGAAAATTTCAGAGGCACGTTTCTTTCTGGAACTTCTTGTTTCTTTTCTACCAATCGCACATATCATTTGCCACTAAACCATGTTTAAATTATAAGAAACTACTACACACATTATTGTGAATCTTGCTAAAACATCAATACAATCTCTGCAAACATCTTTCTATAAATAGTTTTACAGAAATAAGATTCTGAGCTACATTAAATAAATTGAAATGTTATAAAAGTCATATAAAGAGTCCCTTACCAAGTCTGCAGCCAGGTCGAACAGCAGGGAATCCTCTCACAAAGTCCTGGCATCGAAGACCGAACAGACTATAGAAATAGTCGTCAGCAGGGATTTGAATCTCAAGACAGTATGGGTTCTTTAGGTGGGCAGGTCTGTGGCAGCATTCCTCAGGTTCGTTTCGGTTCAAAGGATCTGAAAACAAATATTTTAAATTATGATAATCTTTTCTATTTCTTATTCAAAGGGACCAATTTTATGATTTTCTTCTAAATGTAAGCAACAATTATGCAACATCATTCTTAGATTCATCATTGACAATCTCGATGTTCTGAACTATCTTTTGATGGCGGATAACGTGCACTTTCACTTAACGGGCTCTGTAAATAACAGAACAGGTGTATATTCTTCTAAAGTGATAATTTGGCGTAAAGTATGTTGAGAAAGATGCTAAACGCTCGTTTTTACTGCTGAGACATCGCAGGCAGGGGACACTGATGATACATGCTTTTTTTTATTTGGTTTATTTACGGACGCTCTTTAACATCTCAGGTCATCAGCGTCCCATTCAATTCAGGGCGTGAAACGGCCGACAAATTTTGCTCAGAATCCTCTTTTTTCAGTCTTGAGGTTCTTTTTCGTGCCGTAAATGTACGACGGCTTTACTTAGGATTTTTACGCCCGGAAAAATCAATTGACCCTGGCTGGGTTCGAACTCGCGATCTTGGGTTTATAAGACAAGTTTTATACCACTACACCACCAGGACCGTCGGTCCTGGTGGTGTAGTGGTTATCATACTTGCCTCATAAACCCAAAATCGCGGGTTCGAACCTTGCCAGGACCGATGGATTTTTTCGGGCGTAAAAATCCTAAGTATGGCTTCCTTCGGAAGGGAAGTAAAGCCGTGGGTCCCGTGTCGTACATTTACGGCACGAAAAAGAACCTCAAGCCTGAAGGAGAGGCCTCTGAGCAAAATTTGTCGGCCGTTTCACGCCCTGAGTTGAATGGGACGCTGATGACCTGAGCTGTTAAAGAGCGTCCATAAATAAATCAACCAAAAAAAAAAAAAAACCCACCAAGACCGACTCTGATGATACAAGAGAAATGATAAATTGGTAAAGAATATTATTAAGGAAGGACTTCCAGGACTAAATTTAGGGTACCTTCCCGGTATTTTCTATTTATATCTACTGAGGAAAACCCTTAGTTATGGAGGACGGTCCTGTTGGGAATCAAACTCCAGATCTCCCACTCACCTCGGCCATCCTTGTGGGTAAAAGAGAAAGATAATGATTAGCCGTGTGTCACATCTGAGCGATGTAAACACGTAGTCAAACTCCCTTTTTCTACGCTTGGAAACACTTGGTGTTCTTCAGAAATATAATCACTTCCTGCAAGATAGGGCTACTGATTTTACAGCTAAAGATAATTTGATTCCGTTAATTGATCTCTCGACTCGAATACATTTCTTGATGAAGTTTGGAAGATTTTATATATAATTTTGGTGGTTTAATTCATCGGTATTTTTATTATGAGTGTTGGAAAAATTACCCCAAAATTTGGATAAAAACAAATAAATTAACTTTCGCATATCTCAGGCATGTTACCTAGCTCCAAAATAAGGTTACTGCACAATTACTAACTTTACTTTCGCGTGTTTTCTCTAAATTAACACAGAGGAAGTAGGAAGTGGAAGCTTTCTCTGTACATTTACGGCTTATGTTCACTATTGCAAATGATGAAACTAGTTCTCCCGACGTGCAAGACTGAATCCAAGAGCGTGCCGGATTGCAGGCACGAATAAATTTTTCATTTCTGTTTTCCTTCGGAAGGCGGTGCGAAATGTTCTTTGTTACTGTCATCGATAACTCGCATCTGGTAGATGAGAATGCACCAGAAGTGGCGAGAAAAGATTGATAGTGTTGCAAATGTGATTTGAACAATTTATATCTCTATTTGGTGATGCTGTATATGCCAGATAGGCAAATATGGACTATAATTCGCCAACTATTTAAGTTAGATAAATTATAACGATCGATTTTAATATTTCGTTTTAGTTTACGTATTTTATCTCCATTGTTATGTGCAAATCTGTCTTTCATAGTTTGAGAATAACAAACGAATCATATATACAGGTGAAAATAGTAACAAATTATTGTTTAACTGATATTAACGTATGAAATATGCAATGTGGGAGCAATAAAAATGCAAGAAACGAAAATTTTCCACATTTTGCTTTATTTATACATAAATTTGCATGGTTTATCTCTTATAAATTCTGATTTATGCTACACTCGAATCTTTCGCATTCATGCTTTTAACATAGCGCAGGCGCGCGGAAAGAAAGTTCAGTATATTTCAAAATTAACTTTCATTTCAACAATCAAATATTTAAAATTTTTGTAGTGTAATACCCGTAGAGAGTCGTTTGAAAACCTGAATAAGCGGCGCGAACGAATTGAGGATTTGTGGCCTTTAGTATCGAAGTACATAAACAGATGTCATAAACCGGCGAAAGAGAAGAGTGCTTGTTGTGTTCAAAGAGGAGTAGGCCTAGTTAATCATCAACTGAAATAACTTGTTACAGTTGTTCTAAAATATTATCTATATTATACAAAAAAAGGTGTTGGAGTTAGTAATTGCTGGTATATCATATCGCTTATATTACACTTTGTTGTGAACAAACCCTTTGTATTATGTATCAAATATTAAATTGTTCTCTGTTCATTGTAAGTTAACAGCAAAACTACATAGAAGCATACGGTTGATTAGTGCGTGACCCAATTACCTACAGTCCTCGCGACAAAAATGTTTCCCAATTATTTCAGCGTTTCTTTGGCTCTATTCTCGTAACCATATATGTATTTAAAATATGTGTGGCATAAAATAAATATATTCTACAATGTCGAATTGGTAGTGTCACTGTAAATAACAAAGATAAAGTGTGCTCATTTACCTGTTCCTGTGGTTTTTTAACAATCAATACAGAAGCAGTCCATGTGTTTATAAATGTGGGTGATAATGACCGGTTAAGTACCATGGCCTTCATCTTTATGTTAGCAGCAGTGACAGCCATTAAAGCATGGCTAAGGTTTTAGTTATAAACGTTTCATAATTACTGGACAACGGTTCCCGTACTTTCTTGAGTGCAGTGTAATGTAGCAAGAGTTGAGTGCAACGTACGAAATATCAGATATCAGATGAAGTACAAATAGTCATTCGCACTTAATGGATGCCATGTTCAAGCGTGTGTATCAATATGAGTCACCACTCAATTTTTTCGGAACATGTCAAAGGTATCATTTGGAGGAACACAGCATTCTCTTTGAACATATTACATTTTTCTTATTTGGAACAATTTTAGTTTTTTATTTAATTAGTAACTTTCGTTGAATGTTGGTTTTCAGCATTCCAGTGTGCATGCGTGGCAAAGCTATAGAGTGCATGCAGGAAAGGGATAAATACGGGATCACTGTTTTTTACTTGTCGTGAAGATTTTATACTTTTTACTTCATTCTAGACCAACTATATTTTATATTTCTTTAAAATTGAGTGAGAGAAAAGTACATGATGCGAAACTATATGTAAAAAAGTTCTCACATAATTACTGACTTAAGTGTATTGTTTATAGTTCAGCTGCGGCAATTTATCAATCAATGCAGACTAGCGAGGAGCAATGCTTACGGCCTACAATTTAGCTGATCTTTTATTACGATGAATAGATTATAGTATCTGTAATGCAGATTTTGTTTTACAGATACACTTGACGTTACAAGTTGGGTCGAATCGAGCTGCTGAAAAGAATCTCTTGCTGCTGGAGGAAGACCTCTCTTGCTGGCTAGTCTGCATTATTAGGCGGGTGAAATATTGCAACGGTGGAAATGTGTTCTTATTCCAATTCGCAACTAATTCATATATACACACACTAACCTAATCCGCCAGCTAACTTCCGGCAAATCCTAGAAACCGTTGACCCAGAGGTTTAGCGAGTAAATCATAGTAATTGTGGTAAACTGCTCTAATTTCAATTCGCAACTAATTCAGCGAGTAAATCATTGTAATTGTGGCAAATCTCCTTTAACTCCTGCAGAGGAAAAAAAAAGTATTTGAGCCCTCTATTCTATCTTCACAGGTGTAGCACAATGCTCTAATTGCCTGCGCTAGTACGCTTTTGATTACGAGGCTTTATTATCTACTTAATAGCTGTGTTAGTCACTACCTTCAGCTCTCTCCTCCAGCGCTCGGGCAGGGAGACTAGCAGCAAGAGACTCTTTTCAGCACCTCGCCAGATTGCAGCACTAGCATTCAATCCAGCTTGTAACGTGAAGTTACAGATCGCATGGTCTCAGTGTTCATCCATGTTCACAGATGGCAGAAAGACATCGAAAAGAGTTCCAGTTTCAGCCTTCTGTAAGGGATGTAAATGCTTTTTTTTTCGCATGTTGAAGAAACAGTTTCGATTCACGTTAGAAAATGTTTCCTTTGCCAAAGTAACATTTTTGTGTACAAATATAGTTTGATTACCTGTCGTTAAAACGGTAATAAAAGTGATTACTTTTAACTCTCAGATAAATATTATAAGAACACTGTATATATTTCTGCTCTACTGCAAGGCCGTACTATGAATTTAGTAATGCAAGCAACATATCAGCTGGCGGATTTCGAGGTTGCTCCGTACAGTGGGGAGCGCTGTGCTGTATTTTATTAGACAAAAAAACCACCGCATGTTCTGCTGTGGAGATTTTCATGTTGCAATATGCGGTTGTGTGCCAGAAAGCGCTGTAACTAACATCTGTTTTTGTGAGTGTTTGACAGTGTGCAGAGCAAAGCGTTACCATATTTGTCTCTCTGTAAGAATACAACTTCTGTATATCCACCAGGGTACACTTATGAACGACATTGTTATTTATGTTTCCATATGATTCACTTACAAGTATTTACATTCACGTTTTAGAAATAGTTTTAAAAAATTGTGTTTACAATTTTGGTCCATTTTTCCTGCGGTATCATTTCTGGCAGTTCAAAAATTCTAGTTGACTTTCATTCCAAGTTATAATTAGTAATATGAAGGAAAACGTTTGCCTGCCGTTTCAAAACTTATCTTCTACATTAAAAGTTCGAATTATCTTCAGATCAGTCGTTCTGCAATGACCTTTAGGTTTCAGAAAGAGTTCACTGTTTCAAAATATCCCCATAATAACAAGAAATGAAAGAAACCGTGCTAATTATTTAATAACATGAAAATAGTTTATTAATACGTCCCAATAAGCAGTAACAACATAAAACATGTCTTTCTTCTTAAAATAATTTTTCAATACAGATTATTTATCTCAATCTACAATTTGGAATGTGTAATAGTAATAAAACTAATTTTATTTTTATTTCCTTTAAGTTTTTCTCCAATTTGCTATGGCACACGAAGGCATTTTACGTCAGACTTGGGTAGGGGTAGGTATAGTTTTTTGAATATCATTCGAATAATAATATAAAAATAAAAATTTAGCTTTATTGCACATTTTCAAAAATTTAAGCTCATTTTAATGAACTACTGGTTACATATGTGTCTGCTGGTAGCTTCGTCGTTCCACACGCTAACGAATGTAACAGGTGGAATAGCCAACGTATTCTTTGAAGTTTCCATATACCACTCCCGGTACTCATAAGACCAAATGTACTGAAATGCGTTCTTCATTTGGTTTATTTACGGACGTTCTTTTAATATCTCAGGTCATCAGCGCCCCGTTCAATTCAGGAGGTGACAATCAGACGTTCATATGAAAGTTTTCAGGTGCACCACCTACAACCGGGGTTATTTCTCAGTGTTTATTTGTTTCGCTTTGATGTTATTGGTATTATTTCACAATAATGTTGAAGTAATTTTAAATTTGCCAATTTTTAAATAAGTAGCTTTTGATAATAATTAAGTAATAGTTCTTTGCGCCAAATATTTTTAACCTCCAGATTTTTTCAGACTTATTATTTGTCAACTTTCGTAGATAATTTTAAAAACAATTCATAACAATTCTTAAATGGAGTATTTGCTTTAGGAAAAGTATTGTAATGATGTTTTTAAAAGTTATTCGAGATTTGAAATGTCAATTGTGCAGTACCTACTCGAACCAGTTTGCTGTAAGGCATCTGATCGCCAATACATCTCAACTTTCGCAAGAGGCTTGCTCTTTGTCTTCTTTTATTAACTTGCAGTGGTTCACTATCCTTGGCATGTAGAGGAATGTTCGCAGCGGAGAACTAAACGTGATTTACATTTATGTCCTTGTTCGTTATGACCAGCTGCTCTAATTAATACAAACTTTATTCAGTTTTTTCCTTGCACTGCAATATGTTTCTAAACTGAGTGTCATCAGTAGAGTAGGGTATACCAGCTCATTATTAATATACGCGTACAAAGTGTATTGCGAATTCTTTTTATTATTTGCTACAATTTCCAACTGTACCTACATTATTTAATGCAATTAAAATGGAGCACGAGAATTTGATTTCTCTAAACTCATTGTTGACGCTCAAAAATCTGTTAACATTATGTTTTTGTCGTAAAATCTTTCAAATAGACCTCGCCATTTTACTAGTGTGTTTAGAAAATACATGAATTTACAACATATAGTATACAGCGCTACAAGACCTTGATTTTCATCGAAAATAGATGTAAATGAAGACATTTCTTCATAATTACTTTTAAATACTTTTAACAACAAAATTACGGCAGTCAGAGAAATATAAGCGCGTAATAAGCTTATGAAAAGATGAACACAATTGAACAAATGAAATCAAAAGGTAACTTCAGATGCACTAAAAATGTATTATGGCAGTTAACTTAATGATTAATGGAAACTGAGCATTACTCATAGAACTACAGCTGTTTTCTTAATCTTATAATTATACTTTGGAAAAAGTTAACAATGTGACACACTAGGTCCGTGTTTACAAACTGGGCAGTTCATTCAGAAGTTTAGCAATATAAGAGAGGAAGATTATGTTCGTTCTGCTTGCTTCAGAATGCGAAGTAAGACTGATATGTCTCTCAGTACAAGTAGATGTATTTTCTGAAGTTGACAATGGCGCTGTCTATAAGTTTTGTACGGTAAATATAAGAAGAAGTATGACATACAATATTTGAAAATACACAATAGTAGTTAACATAAACTCGTTTGTAAAGGAAAAAACACTGGGCAGTGAGGTACAACAGGAGTTCCATACATAATTTAGTTAATCTTAAGTTTTTGAAGACATGCGTGGAACTTTTTGTTGAAGTTGATATATCTTATTAAAATACACGTTGATAAACTGCATGGATTTTTATAAAAATACACTTCAACACAAATCCCAGATTGTTCAACGTTGCAGACAAGTATTTTAGTACGTATATTAAATATATGACAAATAATAAGAGAACTAAGCATTGGATTTTAAAACGAGAACTTTTGAATTTTAAACAACGAAAGCACAGATTGTGTGGGACGTCATGCTGCCAATGTGGCTATAGTAGGTAAGTTGAATGCAGACCGTACCTTCAAACATGCGAATCATTAGATACTGTTAATTACTCTTCAATATGCCAGCATTTTAATAGAGCCAGAGATGTGCTTTGTCACCTTATGTGAAGTATAAAACTGTGGTACTATTTGTTACGGATGCTGCAACTTATATGGGGAAATCAGCAATGTGTCTTAAGGAACAGCATTCTAATTGATACACACAACGTATTATGCGCATGCGTGCATTAGGATTGCTGAGGAAGTGAGGACAAATCGTTATATTTCTTAAGGCACCATATTGTATTTCCGAATAAACAACAAAGTTCCAGGATAACCCTCGTTAATCTTCACTTGTTAACTTGAGATGTATAAGTAGCAGGAATAACACACTTTTCCTATTGAGAGTAATTTCTTGTATATCAACTACAACAGTCTGTGTTTATTAAACAGTGATATCCTGGTCACTGTGTACTGTGTGATAGGCGTATCCTGCAGGCATGTATATCGCATTGGTCCAAAGTCTACTTGTAAATAATTCTAACATTCAAGTGGCCCAGATGTAAGGGGAGAATTTGATAAGTTTTGAAAATGCAGGCACTTTGGTGTTTCCTAAGACTGTTTGCAATAAGATGAGAAGCATTTTGCATGATATCAAGCTTACATTACTTGAAACAAGTTTACGAGTAAACTTTTGCAACATTAGAAATGACTTTAAGGTATTTTGATAGTTGATGACGAACAGACGTTACTAAACCGAATTGATGAGTTGTGTGAATGGCAACATTTGAAGTTAATGGATCATTTTAGTTTGAGAATACTGAGGTAACCACAATGGTACATTGAGCTTATGTAGCCAAGTTTCAGGTCTTTTTTATCCACTGATTTGTATTTGATTTCATTAGTTGATCTTTCGATTCGGAGATATTTCTCAGACAGCATGGTCACCAATGTATATTTTTGTGCAGATATTTGAAAGATCTTGTTAAAAATCGCCTATTTCGAACTAAATGTTGGCTAAGAATTTGCTCCTAAGCCAAGATCTACTTAGAGTTAGTGTTGGCCTGCGCCCGCAGCTAAATGCAGGGCGCACGGATCAAGGTCGCGTCAGTCGCCGGCTCCGTTACTAGACCAGCTCCCCTTGCATTTCTGATTTATTTATGGACGCTCTTTAACAGCTCAGGCCATCAGCGTCCTCGCATTTCTGCATGCACAACTTTAAATAGAAATGACGGGAGTTGTTCTAAGTGAAACATTTACGACATATTTTAATTATGTCTGTATTCATTCGCAGCAGTTCTGATTCCTACAATTTCTACGCACGCACACACACACACACACACACACACACTAAGTTTCTATACAGTAAGAGTGTTATTTATGTGTACTTCGTTTCTTCTCTGCACTAGTGATGTCATCACAATAAAATGTACTTCACTAGCACACCGTTAGTAGTGACAATGGCGAACCATTATTCTATAATGACGTATAAAAGAAGCACAAACAGAGCAGGAAGTTGCTACTGGCAGTTTACGTGCAGTCAGCAGCGCGGGAAGCGTCTGTCTTTAAGACAGGCTACTGGCGTGACCTTGACCTAGCACACGCAGCGCTGAGCTTGCGGATGAAAGTCGAAAATATTTGTCGATTGTTAAGCACAGTAACGGATTATTTTGTTTGTCGCTTCATAAATAATATATTAATACTTTTTATGTATTTTTCGCACAAAGTACTAGAATTTCAAATCTCTCAGGGAAAACACCAGCACAAGGCCGGAAATGTAACAATAGACTTTCGGCTTACCGTGTCCATGCCCTTATACATTTCAGTAATCCTCTCTGTTCGGCAATAATCGTGTATTTCTCCTTTGTAAATCTATGTATCCTGGTCACCTTAAAGGTTATCTCAATAAAGAGATTTTATCAAAGGAAATATTTCAGTGCTTGAGGCCCAGGCACTATTATGTTAATTTTTATAATTTAGATGGTCGAATCTTTTGCATCTCTATCATATTTTGTAGTTACTTAGAAAGCTATTGCAAATTAAGTGGTATCGCAGCAAAAGATAGTTACTATTTCAGCACGCTTTATATACGAGTTCAATCTTTAATTTCCACGATCAATAGCCTTCAGTGGAATAAAATAAACCTCAGTTCTGATGAGGAAAAACTGTAACTGACAGAGTGTATGTTGATAATGTTTTTGTGAAAGTTTAGATGCTTGTTCACTGTCTGCTGGGCAAACATCATCTGCGCTCTTATTTCACAAAATGAGTCAAAGAATTTCTTACCTAGTGGAGTAGCAGTGAGCGTGTAGTCGTGGTCCATGAACTGCCCCCAGGCGACCACCATGACGGTTCCGGCGTGGTCGTGGAAACCTTCATCTGGATGCACAGTCCTGGAAACGATTCTGGGAAGAGGCAGCTGGTTTCCTGTCACGCTAATGCGGGGAGCTGTCATACCATCAGCATACAGTGGTCCCACCAACCTAACAGAAAACTTCAGATTTAGTTTTTTGAACTACAGCACAAAAGGTTTTAAATTATTAAAGCTTGTATTAAAAGTTAACAATCTCTACTTTTGTTGTAAATCTTGTCCGCTCATGCGCTCTTTCACGTCTCGGCTGCTAAGCCTGTCGCAGCTGGCAGCAAGCGTACTTAAAATGCGCTTTCTACAACCTTACATTACTGAAATCGTCGTCACTGGAGTACAAAAATTGTACAGGTACATTCAGCCACAGTAATATTCTTGATTTAATTGCTAAAGTTTTCCTTTACATTCCCGGATCCCCACTTATGTTAATTTTGAGACTGCTTTTGTTGGCCAACTTTCAAGATTTGCGTCAATTTCGCCCAATTTTCTCCTCTGTTAAAACTGCAGCTTTTTACTGTTACTTTTTAAACAAGCAGCTTTTAAATTATATACAGTATCGTGAATTACTATTCCAAATCAAGGAAACTTTTGAATAAATTGTGCACGTATGCGAGCTGATTGGTATACAGACAAAAATGCGTCACTCTGGAGTCAACTGTTTAAGGATGCCAAGGGGAAATGTGGCCCAGTCAACTGCAGTATGCTTAGTAGCAGAAACGTAGGCACATAAGGTTTGCAACTAAAGTTCCATACTCTGACATTGCGATGAAGAATATATGTTTACTACTTATTATTGTCATTATTTGTGTTGAAATTAAACATATTCTAAATGTCTTATAGAAAAAAAAAAAAGCCGCTTCTTAGCAAATGAAGCCACCTGCGCCAAGATGTAAATTCACTATTGCCTTGCTTTGAAAACACTTTTTTTAAATAGAAAAGTGTTATATTATAATTAATTTTCTAAGAATGCCTTATGAATTATTTTCATTGTTATATGTTAATTGTGTGTGCGTGATAATATATTGGTTACGATTTCCATATTTATATACTCAGTCGCTGCATTGCAGTATCGTGTTTTTGACGCTAGTTATATTTACTCAGCGCAATTATACCGTGTGTTCAAATTTAGATGAGATCTTACTGCACTTAACGTCATAGTTATGTCTGCCAAGTCTTCCCGAAGCCAGTAATCTGACTTCTCCTTTAGCTTGATAATGAAACAAAAATAATTTTTGCATGTGTTTTCTTTTATTTTAAAGAATTAAGCAAGAATTTTGTGATTTTATAATTAACTAATATCCATTCGTAATTTGGAATGTAAGATAGCATCTAAATTAATGAAATGATGTACTAATTCACACAGTCATTAAATAAAACTAATTGTAACGCGACGTAACGTTATTAGTCACATAGGCCACTTAGTTATCAATATGACGAAATTGAGATAACCGCTAAGTCATTTTGCTAACTACTATGTATGACAATCGTGGTACAAAATGGAAAATGAAAGTAACACACGAAATCGTTGACAGGAATACATTTACACACTGAAGTATATAGTGGTAATTTTGCTCCCCAATGAAAACTCCTGTTCTAACGTAACTAAAATAATACATTTATTTCTTCTTTTGTAACATTTATGACAATCTTAAGAAATGTTTTTAAATTTTAATGATTATAAAAACATGAATGGTATTTATTTATAGTTAAGATGAAGATAACAAAACAAAAGAATAGTATCCGATGTAAAAGGGGCGTGGCCTATGACGTTTGTGTATATCCCGAGGATTAAACTAGCTCTGTATTAATTTATGAAAGGAAGTCCCATTTAAAATTCAATACATTGTATAATTATTCTTCACGGCCAAACATTACAATAATCTTACTTCCATTTTTTGCTAAAGGCTCCATATTTGCATAGCACAAAAGTTCATACATTTTTAAATGATACACGACTCACAGAACTGTGATATAGTACACCAATTTTCCTCCAATCAGCTACTATAGAACCAGTGCACCTCCAGCATTGCCAACTTTATTCTCCCCGATTTCCAAAAGTTTATTGTTTCTTTGAATACAAATGTGCAGTTATACATTATATTCTATACACTATTAGCACAAAATGATATTGTTAATTTTTGGTAAAAAAATTGCCTGTTTTCCTCTGTAGTCAATTAAGTTCCCGCAAAAATAGAATAAATCAATGTATCCTATCCTCTTGGAAAGTAAAATGTTTGACGTTTATAAATTTTTATTGCTAGCTATTCTTGACAGTTTAATATAATAAAAAGTACTATTTTAAGAAATGTATCTATGTTTAAAATGACAATTTTTGGCTTTATATGCATGAATACATTTCCTGCTTTCAAAATGCAGAGGGTGCCAAAAAATGTATACGCACTTCAAGCAAAGAAAAAAACTGTGTTAACATAACGAAACTGAATCCACACAAACAGAAAATGATGAGCACTAATCATCTCAGACTTTTACAGTTATAACAGTTGCTCAAAAATGCCCACCATTGTGGTCGATACACTTGTGAGTACGCTGAGCCACTGATTTCCGCGGTGAGTGCTCAAAATGTTCTAAAACCATAGCCCGAGGACGCGGGGCTTGATAATGTGCGAGGTCTCCCAGATCTGCCCTTGTGAACATCGCATACGGTACGATGAGTCTCAAATTTGTCTCGAATACGTGCAATTGTTACTCGCGTTGGTGGTTCTGTTCTATACACACGTCTCCATTGTCTTTGAACTTCAACAGCAATCTCGGTTTTCCAATATCAAATTGCTTTTCGATTCAAACGATAATCTTGGCTCCATTTTGTTGTAGCATAACGTAATGTGAGTCATATCTGTTTGCAAAACATCATACGATAATCTTGGCTTCATTTGTTCATTGTTGATTTACCTGTCACGTAGCAACGCTATCATAATGTATGTGAGTCACATCTGTTTACAGAACATCATACTACACATTACTGTTGTTTTTCGGTCCAACTTTGAAATATATTTAATGGATATCTACTGTGAAAGGGAGTATACATTTTTTTGGCATCCTCGGTATATGCATTTGGTGTATAGAAAACTTCGGGCTAAAAGGGACCATTGAATACGTTTATTCGGTGCGGTGCTTTTGACGTGTAATATGCCGGGAAGTGCCATTAAGATGGATGTTTATATTTTATTTCAACAGTAATTACAGCTCCCTTATAACACAGTGTATCTCCACGACTTGTAAAGTTCAATATATGTGAAGAAACGCAGCTCGAAGAGAACGAAAACATTGAACTTAGTAGAGTTTTTCAACCAGTAGGGGGCGAAATTTCATTCAGTTTGCTCAAAAATGAAGAACTATTAATTTTTCAGGCATTAAAATCAAATAATTTATATTAAAACCGAGCTGGAAAGTTATTCAATATATAAAATTAAGGAGTGTAAAAACCAAAATGTTTAAACCATATTTACAAATTTAAAAATTAAAACATATTCAAGAACTCTAACTGTTAAATTTCTTTTTTAAAAAGTGTAAACAGTTTTTCGCACATTAATACTAACAATTGGGTAAAATTAATTTCCAAATCTATTTATTTTTCCTGATTGTAGGTTTGAAAAATGTTCATATTTTAAGGTCAAATAAATATCATCTGTGTATTCTTAAAAAATGATCTTTTGAATGCTGTAGAATAGCTATTTATTATAAAAGTTCTAAAAGTTGCATTCTTTTTGTTAGATTTCTTTTGTGAAGCGAGACCAGAGTTCGGCAATCTTACGA